>CM059198.1:79456698-79732099 GCA_030323885.1 Branchipolynoe longqiensis
GTTTTGTGTAGAATTAATCCGGTTGATCATAGTACGAATAAGGGTGTTGGGGAGCTGAAACCCAGATTACCTTGAGTACATATCAACCGTATATCTATTTTAATCTGTTAAGATATAATGTTGATACGTAAATAATATCTTTTTATTTACGGGTTGTTTTTATCACCCGCTGTTTACGCCGGGCTTGTTTACATTCACGTATCACCTTTATCGCTAGTGGAGCGATTATTTTCGTACTAAGATAGTACACGTTTAGTGTATGTAATGCAATACTCCGTTTATTTATTTATTTTATCACGCAAATTCCTGCTAGTTATATTTATATTTTGGAATGTTCGTCATAGTAAACACCGTACCATGACGTCACACGCAGATAGTCCCCTGTGACAGTTCCGAGGGATTTATACGCCACCCTGAACTTTGCGCAAAACGGGTATGTCCCCATCACTATATACCAATGCGCCATGCGCAAATAGCGTGCTGGACTTTACAATAAAATTTCCTGAACTGACAGAAATGGCTTCCAGTATTTATTTTCTCCCGTTCTCCTCAATCTGCTAAATGCTGTACACTCACTCCCTTTTGGAAATAAATACAATATAACAAACGTAAAGGTTACGACGTACCGCGGCACTGGTACCAGCTGACTATTGCAGAGACTGGGTGCACGGGCGCGTTGGCTTGGGCACAGTGTAACTGCTGCCACTGACACGACGACACGGCCAACCTACACAGCGATCTCGTATCACCTCCAGCACCAAAAAGACAAAAAATGCGCGTCGCAGTTATCTGCGATTCACGGGGGTCTGGACTCCAACACCAGCTCGATCGGCTCGTGGAGGAGCAGCAGATCAGAGTCTTCACCCACCCTGGAAAGGGATATGGTGAAGCGATGCGGCTGTCACTGACAGGGATAAGGTACGTGTAGCTGGGCGAAACCCTTCTAAAAAAAATATCGCTGGTCAGAACGCAATGTTTACATTTACTTTTATTAAAGCTTGTCTACACACGCAATTTACTCAACTGCACAATCTGTAAGAAAAAAAATGTGATAGCGCGCAAATTTAAGGGTCGTATATCTTTTCAGGGAATTTCGACCGGATTACGTGGTCCTGGCCGCCGGGATTTGCGACGTTACGTCCCGGGACCGACGTACCCGGACGACAACGGCGCGGTCGCCGTCCTCCGTGGAGATACTTGGTGGACTGGGGGTGCGGAGGGAGGAATCACTCGCCCTCCTTCGCACCGTTTACACGGGGAGGGTCGCGATCGCCACCATCCCGGGCGTCGATCTCGTGGACGCTAACCATCCGGCCCGGCGGAGGTGGACGGCCACGCAGTATCAGGCCTACCATCGGGCGCATCCCCGCCCTCACGCGGATCAGGTGAGGCTGCAATTTGTCGTGATGGAAAGGGAACTCTTTTAAGTACGACTTTAACTAAGCTAATCATCTTAGATTGCCGTGTTGAATCCTGATGGGAAAGGAAACCCTGATACGCAATAGCTTATTTAGCACGAAAATGCTGATGGTATTATCGATGTATTCCCTGAAATTTAGTTATATGATTATATTTTACTCTCCGCAGGAGACCATTGACCGCGCGCTGAGGATGTACAACGACATTCTCCGGCGGCTTAATGCCGAGGCCGGTCAGCCCACCCCCGATCTCGCCGCCACCATCACGTCTCGGGGGGTCACGCATTATGAAAGGCTGGTGGACGGCGTGCACGCGACGGGCGGCACCAAGAAGAGGTGGGCCCGGTGCATCGCCTCTTGCGTGCGGGCCGCCCACCAGGAAACCCTGTAATTTAATTTAATTTAATTTTTTTTTTAACTTTAAATAAATATATATATATATATTTTTTTAACTTTAAATAATTAATTTTTTTTTTTTTGTTAACTTTAAATAAATTCTTGTAAAATTACCATTTATTGTCGTTGTTATGTTGTGTATGTACAGTACTTTTTAATGTTGGATGTACATATTCGGTAATTCTTTGATCCGGGTCTATGTCATAGCTGAACCATCGATAGCTGGCCCAGCCCACGATCTAAGTAATTTTTATTTTAAATTCTAATAGATGTACGTATTTTACTGTTGGTGTTCTTATGGTGTATGTGTACGCATTTTTATGTTGGGCTATACCATAGTTGTACCATCGATAGGTAGCCTAAACCCTTATCAATGTACGCATTTTACTGTTGGTGTTTCTTGGGGGCTGATGATATGTAATATCTAATTTTGCTTCCCCAGTCCCCAAGTAGTACGGAATTGTCTCCCAAGTAAGTTAATGAGCCTGATAGAAGGGGTCTTATAACTTAAAGGTGTATCGTAAGTAAAAGTCATGGGAGGGCGGCGATTTTCTTACCCTGGTATCATAATTATGGCATAGACTGGTATATAAAATATAACATAAACCGATGCCATTTGTAATTTGATCGCCTCCCACCCCGACTTCTGACTAATAAATGTTAACGGTCGCTCGACCCGGCGCTTGGTTCACCGCGGGTGGTGGAAACCAACAGCTGTGTCTTTTCCGGAGATTGCGCCATATCGGGTTTCCGCGCCGAGTCGGCGTTAATTAATTTATCGCCGTCTTGGCTATCTGGCGGAATCCGCCCGGTGTACAATTTCAAACGGCCTGTATTTGATTTACGAGCGGCTGATAACGCCGTCTTAATTATAACCGTCGTATCGGATATGACCTCAGTAATCTCCCAAGGCCCGACCCAGTTTGGTGCGAGTTTAATGTGTGCCGTGGGAGCATGGTATCTTAACACCAAGTCACCCACTGCAAACCGTGGGAAGTCCGCATTCCCATAAGAATTTTTATTTCTTTGAATACTTTTCTCTGTGCTATTACGCACCCTGCCATACGCATTGTGGAAACAACATTCCAACCATCGGACGAAAGCCGGTGTGCAAGCGTCGTCTGAATGTTTGTCTAACACTCCGAATTGCAAATCACATGGTAGGCGCAATTCTTCCCCAAACACTAGCGTATTGGGAGTAACCCCGGTAGCGGCGTGTATTGTGCAATTATATGCGTGTGCTACATACTTAGCATGTAAATCCCAATCGCTCTGATCTTCATTGACCATGCAGGCCAGAGCAGAAATTAAGGTCCGATTAAATCGTTCAACCAAACCATTGGATCTGGGACAGTAAGGGTTCGTGCGGGTTTTATAGCAGCCTATCAGTTTGAGCATAGTCTGGAATAATTCCGACTCGAACTCCCTGCCCTGATCTGAGTGTAATATAAGGGGAGCCCCGAAAATCAGTATCCAGTTATCCACCAATGCTTGCGTGGCCACTGCCGCCGTTTGGTTACATAATGGGTAGACTTGTACATATTTTGTAAAGTGGTCCTGTACTACCAACATCACCAAATTATCCCGGTTAGTGCGCTTAAATCCTGAGACGAAGTCACAGGATAGGCGCCCCCAACGTTGGCCTGTCATTTGTTGCTGCAACGGCATTTTAGCCATTCCCAGCCCTGGTTTAATGAGTGCGCATCTCGGGCAGGATTTAACCCAATCGCGCACCCGCGAATTCATGCCTGGCCAGTAATATCGCGTGCGTATTTTGTCTAGGGTTCTCTCCCTTCCAAAATGCGCAGCGGTGGGATGGCTGTGGCAGAATATTAATATGTCCTCTCGTAAGAGGAAAGGTATAACGAGTTGTTGATGAGTTATGAGAGAATGGGGGTCGAGCGCATTCCTGCATAACACCCCATTCACTACAGTTAACTGTTCCCATTGGTTTAACAATTTAATAGTTTCTGTATTCTCCGCTCTTACGAGATCCTTAGGAGGTCTCACCGTATGCGCATTTAACAAAGAAATAACGGTGGAGCATGTCACATCTGCTGCCTGAGCCTGACGCAATTCATTTTGTGTCCAGAAATGGAAGCTATTTTCCTCATCAGGAGTCTGACGTGAGGATGCAACCACCGCTGTATGAGCCTCACAATCGTCACATTCCGGTATGCCACAACGACGTACAGGAATGCGACTAAGCGCGTCAGCGTTAATATGTTGAGAGCCGGGTCGATAAGTAATTTGCGTGTTGGTGAGGCCAAATTCAGACAACCAAGCCAACCAACGCCCTATCATACCCTCAGCCTCTTTAAAATTTAGTAACCATTTTAATGAATGATGGTCAGTACGGATCTGGAATTCAGAATCCCAAAAATAATGACGCCATTTTTTAGTGTATACGACTATCGCCATTAACTCCCTTTTTGTCGTAAAATAACGCCGTTGACAGGCACTGAGCCTATTGCTGGCAAAGGTAATGGGTACTTCAACCTCGTCTTGCACCTGACTTAATGCGCCTGCTATGGCAAATGCGCTAGCGTCAGTGTCCAAGATAAATTGTCCACTAGGCCATGGGTACCCTAGTACTGGTGTATCGGCGAAAAGTCGTTTTAGGTCAATGAACGCATTTTCCTGTGGTATACCCCATGCAAACATTTGCGTGCTGACATTAGCCACATCCTGTATGGAAGCGACTACATCGGCAAAATGGGGAATGAAATCTCGATAATAGGAAGCAAATCCGAGCAAACTTTTTGTCTCTTTAGGAGACTTAGGCGCTGGCCAATTGGTTATAGCCTCAATCTTTTTAGGATCAGCTTTTATACCCTCACTAGACACAATTCTACCAAAATATTCAGTTTCCTTACGGAATAGATGACATTTGGACGGTTTAAGTTTTAATTTAAATTTGCGAAGTCTTAGAAAAACTTCTCGTAAATGCGAACGACATGTGGAAACGGTGTCACCGAATATTATAATGTCGTCTAAGTATACCAAACAGTGAGTAAACAGTAGACCGTTTAACATTTCTGCCATCATTTTCTCAAAGGTGGCGGGAGCATTACATAGACCAAAGGGCATTACCTTCCACTCATATAGACCTATATGAGTTGTGAAAGCAGTTTTCTCCCGATCATCGTGTTGCATCGCGACTTGATGGTATCCAGATTGGAGATCCAAAGTGCAGAACCACTTATTTCCTCCCAGACTATCCAAGCTCTCGTCTATCCGCGGTAACGGGTACGCATTTTTCCGCGTCATAGCATTTAACTTGCGATAATCTATACAAAATCGCCACGTCCCATCCTTTTTTGTAACAAGGTGGACGGGCGAACTATAAGGACTTGTACTATCCGTAATGATCCCTGCCGCCAACATTTTGGCAACCTCGTCCTCCAGGGCTTGTTTCTTGGAGTCCATTAGCCTACGGTATGGTATCCTAAAGGGGGCGTTGTCACCGACATCGATATGGTGTTGTACGACATCGGTCCACCCCAGTTTAGCATCCGGTTTCGCGAATATATCGCAAAATTCGAAGAGGAATTCTGCGATTCTCTTTTTATCTTCCGCGTGCTCCAAATGCGTGGCCTCCGCCATGGATAATATGAAGTCAGGAATTTGCGGCAGGCCCGCAAATTGCGTTCTGTCAACAGGAACAACCGGTTCTGGGGATCCTCCAAATCCCTCCACGCCGCGTTCTCTTTTTAGTAAGTCGAACACCATGGCGGCCGTGAGGGATATTTATGGAACCTATGCGATCTGCCCAGTAGGCGTTGCCATACCTACGCCTTCGCCGCTAAATGGACTCACACACAATCGTCGTAGTGTGCCACAGCGGTAATCACAGCACCTTCTGAACCACAAAATTAATGAGGGATCCGCTCTTTTCTAGTCTGTGACTCCCTTCGAAAGTGAGCACTTTTCTTCAGGGTCGGGTTCAATTAAGCACTGACCCTTCCCTTCTATATGTCTGGTTGAAATTAATGCCGCCACCGTTTGGTGCGCATTTAATGTAACATCTTCTGCCAGGCACGCAAGACCGCAGTCTGTTCGTAGCTGACAGTGTGTGACCAAGTTATATGGTTGCAGAATTTCCAGCAGCCCATTATGTGGTGAGAGACTGGCTTCATAAAATGACATCCAATCGCTCCCCAGAATACCATCCTCTGGTATGTCCACTATCAATACGGATGAGTAAAATATCTGATTGGCGATACCCAACGGGATATCAGTACAACCAAATTGTGGGATTACTAGTCCCGTTACACTTAAAGGCCTCACGTCGGAGACCAAATTACGCGTATTCAGGTTGAGATTATCAAAGAATCCCTTTCCTATCACGGACATGGCCGCCCCGGTATCAATAAGGAAGAATCCATTGGATTCTCTAATGTTGATGGGGACATACCATCTTTTCCCATTCAGTGGGAAAATGTTCATGGCGAACTGGTCTCTGTCATCCACGTTGTGTAGGTTTAGTCCAGTTCTCTCTAAAATATAGTCCATACACGGATCAGACTCAGGGCTGCGCGCATTTTGCGCGCACATTGATCGCATTCCAGCCAAGAAAACCTGGCGGACGCCGATAGTACATGTAGACGGTGTAGACACACTGTGCACATTGCACGCATCTGATGGGAGATTGTGCGCAAGGGGTTTAGCACAACTCTCAACAGATGCGCTGGGAAGATTTCCCCGTACAATAATAGCTGACAACACTTCCGGCGTTGCAGCTGGTACTAATTTAAAAAATCAGTATCGGCTAAGAACTCGGGAGATCCCGATTCATGGTGTATGGCAGCAACAGCGCTATGGTTAGGCGCGAATTGCTTGCCTGTGGGCGCAATTTGCTTGCTCCCATGTACGTTGTTAGTGACAGGGCGCGCGATTCGCGTATTATCGCGCGCATTATTTTTGCCGCTGGCTGCCCGTAGCCGGGCCAATAGTTCTGGTACATGGCGCGAATTATCGCACCCGTTACGGACTCCATCCACCATAGCCTGCTCTAAGGAACGAGGCTGTGACAAAGGACACTCATACGCCATGTGACCAAAGTCCCGGCATCTAAAACATTCAATCCTCCCGGAAGTCCGAGAGCGATTCGGGCGGTTCGGTTGAAACGCCCTTTGCGATCTACCCTGCAAATCAGGGTTAAAGTGTGGACGCCTATTTGGCCATTCACGCTTGTTAGCGTTACCCTGTTGGGTATTCTGTGAAGGGTGCCCGTTATAGGCGCAAATTCCTGTATCCACTGTATCATATGGATTGTCGTACAGCAAGTCTGTCACGGCGGAAGTAATTTCCGCCACCGTGCAGTTACGTGGGGTCATACGCGCTTTTGCCGCGTGATCCCTTAACATTTGATAAATATCCTCCATGGTGTGTCTACCCGTAGACCATTGCTTTAAAATCATGTCGCGTTCCTCCCGGTCGCGCAAACCATGAATGAACACTGCCACTGTTTTGCGCGCGATTAAATCGCGCGACATTCCACATCCTTGTCCAGCTTTCCTGGCCTCAGACTCTAGCATCATCCCGTAGTAGATGGAATTTGCCGAGTCTGACGGACGTTGGAATCTCTTCTCAAAGAGTTCCCATTTCGATAAGGGATCCATTCCCTGGAATTGCCAAGCCAGCGCTTCCACCAATTCATCTAAGGTGGCGCAATTATCTTGCTCCCACCTATCCACAGCCAACTGACCTGGACCATCTTGTAACAAGTGGATCAGGCGCGTGAGCACAGTGGTCTCATTCCACCGGTTCACGGACATCGCCTTACTAAATTTTTCCCACCAAGTCTCCCAGTCTTGGTTTATTCCGTCAAACGGGGGAACTTCCACAGCCCTAACCCTTGCGGGCTGGTACTGCTCTTGCACGCTTATATTTCGGTCGCGCAAATACAGGGATCGGTATACTGCTGAGGCACCGATCCCAGGGGTGATAGTGGATGCCTCCATTACTGCCCGGCGAATGGCTGGGTTCGTCTTAATGAGTTCCCGTTCTGCACCGGTGTAGCGGTATGCAGCAAAAGAGTCGGCGCTCGCGTTTTGCGCGCAGTCGTCGACGGGCGTATTCTGCCTCGCTGGAGGTGAGGGAGCCGTGCGCGCACAGCCTCCCGCGTTAGACGCGTTCACATTGGCGCTGATAGGAGGGCCAAGCTTTGCTTGCCGTTGGATTGCTTTTAACACTTCCTCAGAACCCCCCGGGTTTTGCTGCGCTTTTATATCGCCCCCAGCAAATTGTTGCCATTGGGCATTCAGCTCATTTTCGCGCGTGAGGATTTCCCTCTCGCGCTTTTGTAACGCATTTAGTTGCTCCCGTTGCACGGAATGTTGCGCGGCAGGTATCATGTACGACAAGTCCATGACTGGGGGCGGAAGAGACAGGGTCGGAGTAGCACCCGTCCTCTCTTTCGGAAGGAAAGAGAAGAGGCTGCCGTCCTCGCGAGTGACCTGTAAGGACATTTGCGCGCCTTTGGCGGCTTCAGGATTTTGCGCGGGCGCAAATTGCGTATCAACTACAGCTTTTCCAGGAGTTCCTGGATTAGCCGTTACAGTAAGGGGCGAAACCCCGGCAGGTGGGACTGGGTCCGCCATCACGGTAAGGGGGGATACCCCGAGACTTCGAACACTGTCCGAATCTGTTATGGAGACGCCGTCCAAAGATTGCGCCTCCCCATCGCCCTTTTCCTCCCCCCAGATGCTGCCGAGCGCAAGCAACTGCGGCGGGCGGAAATAGGGCCTTCACCAGGTTCCTTCCGCCTTGCCAGTTCGCGAGCCTTAGCCTATGCGAGCCTAGGCGACTGGCTTCTGGAACCACCTAAACTGAAAGAAATTCCAAATTTCGCTGATATCAAAAAAAATAAAAACCCAAAACAATGTACTAAAATTTATGAAAATTGCTCCGAAAATTGTACGAATAAAAGGAGAATGAATAGAAATGAGCAACTGAAATAAATTAATCGCTCTATGCCCAGATAGAACAATTCCTTGATTTCAGTTATTTTCTCGCTATCACCAACGGTTAATTATAGAAATACGCGAAATTTAGAAGATCCTAATGAAAATTTGAACAAAAAGAAAGATGCCGAATAAGAAGGAGATTTAAGAAATAAAGGTTAATGAAAGAGCTATTAGACGTAAATACAGGAAAAAGAGTGAAAAAGCTAGCACGTAACGAAAACCGACCAAACAGTCTGGCAGACGTTGACACACTGCCCTAATGTTCCAATAACGCTTTCTGACGTCGTCTCCTGTGCCAGCGACGCGCGATGTCGCTAGGTAACGATGGAACTAAGAAAAACATGCGGCTAGCACAAGCAAACTGCGAAGATTCACTAAAAATAGGCCGGCATTTAATGTCGGAGAACCGCAGCAGCAATTTTAATTTAAAACTCTAACCAAATATAATGCACGTATAGCCTAATATCGGGATAGCTAGTCCACGTCCTGTACGCCTCCTCTAGTCGGAGCGACACAAGGGTACGCCATTATTGTGCATCTAACGCTCCTCAGGCCACGATTTGCGCCGATGTTTTAACCGCGGATTCAAGGCTCGCCCCTCGCTGGTTGTTTAAACTACTAATTAATTAAGCCTAGCCGCAAAATATAACAAGTATACCACGTGGGTCAAGTCACCATTCGCAATGATGCTGCCCCGGTACGCCGTAAACTATCAATATCACGTCATGGAACATGAAGACAGTGACCGTGTGTCGCTGTCACAATGCGTACGCGCTGTCACTTCTGACAACACACCGTTTTTTTTTTATTAGATTCGCGTATCGAAAGATTGCTGGACCCGGATGTGCTTCCTTCTCCCTAGCCCACGTCTATCCGAGGCTTATACCTCGGGAAAACAACAGTTATCCATCATCTATACCCAGGTAAGACTCGTATAACTATACTATACATACATATAAAATAGAAGAGAGTGATCTCAGATTTACATCTGCCATATGGAGGCATTGGTACAAACTACTGTATGTAGACCAACATTTTGATATTGGTTAGTGTGGTAGTATTCATACTATTACTTATATCCTATTCACATTAATTTTTCTATCTACCTACTATGGACCCAATTATGTAACTACCATAGTCCTGAGTCTGAAATAAAGAATTGAATGAATGAATATACATATACATACATATACATACATACACATAACATTATCTGATGCATAATCCCCACGAATATGGCATTTCTTGCTGGTACAGCAACATTAATAAAAACTTACTCTGTATATTATTGCATTTATATTTCATTTATTTTATTGTTGGTTATCACATTTCATTTATATTTATATTATTTGAGTTGAGGCCTGGTGCCGGGAGTCTCGGCGCCGCGAGGCCGGGAAGCCGGGATTCCCGGCGCCGATAGGCTGCCGTCTCCTCCCCCCCCCCAAAACACAAACCCCCTATGCCTATTATAAATGTTATACATATACATATATATACATACATATACATACATATATATCCATATACATACATATACATACATATATATTAACAAACATATACATATATATATATACATACACACATATGCATACATATACATCTATATATATATACATATGCAGACATATATACATGACTATATATATATGCATATAAATACATATTGTATTTAGAGATGACTGCATCACATATCTTAGAGTGGTCCTCCATTTGTCACTGCTAAGTTAATCCATATGTAGTCTGTGTCACTATCCAGACTTATTGCAACAATGCAAGGGGCCTAAGCTCTGACACTTTCACACTCAGATTTTAACCAAACACTGCCATTACCCTAAATAATATTCCATTTATATTGTATTTATTTTATTTTTGATTATGCATGCACATGTACACATACACATACTTTTAAAGTTATATGTATATATGCATATATACACATACATATGTATGTATTATATATAATATATGCATAATATTGCAATATGAGATGAAGAATAACTTACCAGTGTTCCTAAATGTAAGGATGACTGTGCCAGAGCCTTCACAATGGTAATCCATTTGCAAGTAGCAAGTTGACTGTTGTGTAGTGTGTGCCTTCATAAATATGTGTGTGCAGTGCACTGTGTCACACCCTTATAAACCAAATCCAATCCACTCTCACACCTATTCAAAGGGCATAAGCTCTGACACATTCACACTCAGCGAGCTCAGCTGCCAGTGGAGGTGCAGCCCAGAGAACCATTAGCAACCTGAGGTGTGAAAGCTTTCCTTGGCAGTTTTTGGTTAAAATCTGAGTGTTAAAGTGTCAGAGCTTAGGCCCCTTGCAATAAGTGTGAGAGTGAAACAGACTACACATGGGTAAACTTACCAGTGACAAATGGAGGACCACTCTACAATATATGATGCAGTCATCTCTAAATACAGTATGTATTCACATATATATATATAATTATGTAGTCACATATATATACATGTATACATATATGTAGATGTGAATGCATGTATATATAGACATATATACACATAGGTGCATATGTAATATATATATATATGCATATACACATATGTATATATGTATATTTATATGTATACACATGTATGTGTATATGTATATTTATATATATATATCCGTATATATATATATATTTTTTATATATATATATATACATGTATATGTACATCTAGAAATAATGCCAATAATAATTAAAATAATATGGTAATAATAATGACAATAATAATGAAGCATGTTGGCCGAGGCTAACATGTATAATTTGCGAACGAGGCAATCTCCCTTTGTTTACCTCACGCCTTCTTTCACAGTTTCAAGTCAGTCTACCTGGCTGCCTCTTACTGTTCACTTCGCTTCCACTCTCTACCTTGGTGCCTCTCGCTCTTCATTTTCGTTTCCGATTCTATGGACGTGATAAGTATCCTGTGCCACTCGCTGTTTTGTTGTCATGTTATGCGTGATAGTGATACTGACAGATAGTACACGCCTTTGTTTTTATGGCTCCGCCGACGAGGAAGCGCCGGTGTCGGCCGCCGCTGTCATACCGCCTTCGCTTCGGAGGATGTGTGCGAGTGGTGGCGCAGTTTTATAGAAATATACCATAAAGGGAAGTATATTTATGGAATAATTTTACACGATTGTTTATTAATATGTGAGATTATTTGCTATAACATTGGTCTTCATTACGACGTTTTAATGGAATTATTCGTGTTAATATGATTCGGGTTCCGTACAGAACGTTTGACGAAGCACCGTCGTGACAGTGAGAGTGTCACTTACCTCTGTCACGTATGGTCACTTTGACAGTTATCTGGAACTCTAACGTAGTGATTCTCACAAATAATAGATTTGCTGTCAGTATTGACTCTACTAATTAACGGACTTTCATCGAAGTACTGTAACTATTATTCTTTTATTTGATTAACTTTGCTCCATTCTCCATATCCTGGTGACAGTAATTATTGTCTCTGTTAAAATATACGTTCAGCCAAGTCACAGTGCTATACCAGTGGGCTATGATAACTGCGTAGCGAACTGTCCTTATCTAATATGCCATTAAGTTTTGCTCTTAATAATTGGAATTTTCTTGTATCAGTGATTACTACTACTCGCTTGTCTATAGAATTCTAAGTTATGAAGTCATGCTCACAAATGACAGAATCTGGTGTCAGTAATGGCCAACTACTTAACTAATAGGAAACAATGCGCAAAACTTAATGACACTGTGTCAACCATCAGGACTATTAAAACTGGAGTTCCGCAGGGTTCAACCCTGGGCCCCCTTCTGTTTTTAATCTTTATAAATGATTTACCCCAAGTATCAGAGGATGCAACATTCACATTATTTGCAGACGATGCAGCACTCACAGTACACAATAAAGATTTCCAAATAGCAACCGATCAGGTTCGGACAGTGCTGACCAGGGTTAACCTGTGGTGTAGTGAAAACAAACTATCCCTTAACACCAATAAAACTGAGTTTGTCATTTATGGCACCAAAGCAAGGAAGGCAAGGGCACAACCCATAACACTGCATATTGGCGGAAATCAAATTAAGGAGGCAAGTGCATACAGTGATTGATTCTACCTTAAATGGGAATCAACAGCTGGCTAGACTAACTCAATCATTGGCACTAAAAATGACTACAATCAGGAAGATGCGGAGCTTCATAAGCGAAAACACTGCCCTACTGCTGTATAAATCAACAGTTCTACCAATAATAGACTATAATGATATAATTTATGGATTGCTCACAAAGCAGCAACTGACTAAGCTACAAAGGATCCAAAACCGGGCGTTAAGAACAATTTATTGGGGCAAAACACTAAGTGTACAGGAAATGCATGACAAAGCAAACCTAGATTACCTAATGGTTAGAAGAGATTCACATCTCCTATCACTTATGTACAGAAGAGCCAGAGATACCCAATATATAGAAAACACAAAAAGGAATACTAGACGGGCTGATTCCACTCTACTCAAAGTCCCCAAGCCTTCCACAAACAAACTAATTAAAGCACCAATTTACAAAGGCAGCATGATGTGGAACAACCTACCAACCAGAACCAGGGCAGCATCCTCTTACCTAGAATTTAAAAACTCACTAAGAGTACATCGGATTGGGCAGGCCCTTATGCAGTTGCAGTAAAGTATGTTCCATGGCGTCACCATACCGTAAGTGGCAGACCACCAAACCCTCAGCCTCGGTTTCTCCCCCCCCCCCCCAGCCCCCACTTTTTTAATTTGTTGCTGTTCCTCTGTTATCTCCAGTCAACCATATACGATGACAGAGACAGTCCAGGTAAAAATGTAAAATTTAAGACCTAAATGCACTGGGATTGGTCCCACTGCTTCACTGGTCACAGATGGTCCAGTGTATTATTAACAACCCCACCCCAACAACATAATTCATAAACTCACATAACTAGCTACATTAGAGTTACACTAGAATTTTCCTAACAAACCAACATTTATATACCGCTTGCCTAACTGCAACTGAACATTAAAACTTACTACAAGTTTACCAACTGAATACAGAAGATAACTTCTGCTTACATTCTAAATACTATGTAAATACTCACATTGATCTGACTAATATTGATCTGGTTATATGACACTACTGTACCATATTGTTATGGAACTTTTGGGTTTCAGAATTTCATTGTGTTACATGGTGCAAATTGTCTATTCAACAGGTATTGTACACCTTATTCTATATACCTTTTGTGTAAATAACCCTGAATTGAAAAATGGCTGGAAGACCAGTGCTTCGGCACTGACAAAAGAATTATTCAGCAGAATAAACATATTTACAACAACAACAAACAAAAAAATGACTCGTCATATTTAAAAGAATTTCATCTGAAGTAGGGCAAGTATTATTTATTTCCTAAGTTAACAGAAGTTGTTCTGAAGTAATACAAATTATCATGCCATCGCAGGGACAGTAGCCTAAACTTGTTCAGTTCATTTCTTCAGTTTTGCGCTTTCAGTCGTCCTAATAATATAATCTTAGCATCGATTACACATGCTCCTAATTAAGTTACATACAGTCCTGCCGGCATCAATATGTCTATTTACCTGTCATTCAAGCACCACCAGCAATTAATTCTATACCTGTTTTACAATAGAACATTTGCATTTTCCGCCAATGCTTATTATAAAATATTTTATACTCTGTTATCGAGTGATAGGAACTGTTGCCACTGGCCAGCTACTTCCGTCATCTGATTGAGCTCTGGATGGTAATCTACAAGTTCACCCGACTCGAGTGCTGTCCCGCCTGCTAGGATAACTCATGTCATATTTATTTGTATATAAGCTTAGCACTGATTTAGAACTGTTATAAACAGGTAGAGGCCACGTCTTGGATTTCAAAACGTCTTGAAAAATCAAGACGTTTTGAAAAACCAAGACAGTTTACATATAGAAACAAATAGGGGTGACCTGTCACAGTCTGCCACTACTTTAATATTGAGGATGGAACCTAACAAAATACATCATTAAAGTGGCTATAAGTAGCTCTTCAAAGTTTCTATGAAGAAAATGCTCCTGTCTATGGTATGTTCATAATATTCAATTACAACTACATTAAAATAAAGAGATAATCTTATTTTGCCTATAACATTGTGCTGTTTTTATTCTGGAATTAGTCATTTTTACTGGTGAAACACCATGGTCTATTTAAACCAGTATTTTTCTTAGAATCAAAATCCTGGACATAGTTAATGAGAAATAACCAACAATATGAACAAATCATGATGAATAGCATCATATATGCCATTACTCTAATGTACACAGGCAGATGGGTTGTTGTTTTAGCAGTCTACTACACAAGGATGGCTAGTGGCCACTGGTGTTGGGTGTGGGTGTGGGTTGGGTGTGGGTGTGGGTGTGGGTGAAAAGTGGGATTTCTCTCTGTGTGGTATATCCACCATACAATATGTGTATGTGCATATACAGACAGAATATACATGTATATATATATATATATATATATGCATATATATATATATATGCATATATAGGCATAATTATAAAGATATAGTGATATACACGCATATATGTAGATGTGTATATATACACATATATATACGCATATATATGCATATATATGCATATATACGCATATATACACATATATATATGCATATATACATATATATGTGTATATATGCACATATATACACATACATACATGTAGGTATGTATATACACACATATATATATACATGTATATATGGGCATCTATATGTGCATATATATACATAAATGTATGGATGTATGGATATACTGGTACTGGTAGTACCCCTATCCTCAAACTTAAAAACAAGGTTTGGCAACAGTCATGGCTCAATGACCATGACCCACATCCCCACTAAGTTTTTCAGTTAGTCAGTTTACAGATGCATCCCCACCCTAGCTTCTTTGTGTTGGTGTCACCCTGAGGATAGGGGTACTACCAGTACCAGTATATCCATACATATATGTATATATATGCACATATATATGTCCACATATCCACATATATGTGTGTATATATGTGTGTACATACATACCTACATGTACGTATGTGTATATATGTGCATATATACACATATATACACATACATGCACATATATATGAGTATATATGCATATATATGTGTATACATTTATATATGCGTATATATACGCATATATATGTGTATATATACATGTATATATGTGTATATATGCACATATATCCACATATATGCGTGTATATCACTATAATTATGCCTATATATGCATATATATATGTATATGCATATATATATATATATACATGTATATGTCTGTCTGTTTATGCACATACACATATACTGCATGGTGGATATAACACACAGAGAGAAATCTCACTTTGCACCCACACGCACACCCACACCCACACACATCCAACACCCACACCCAACTCCAGAGGCCATCCTTGTGTAAGTAGACTGCTAAAACAACAACCCATCTGCCTGTGTACATTAGAGTAATGGCATATATGATACTATTCATCATGATTTGTTCATGTTGTTGGTTATTTCTCATTAACAATGTCCAGGATTTTGATTCTAAGAAAAATACTTGTTTAAATAGACCATGGTGTTTCACCAGTAAAAATGACTAATTCCAGAATAAAAACAGCACAATGTTATAGGCAAAATAAGATTATCTCTTTATTTTAATGTAGTTTTAATTGAATATTATGAACATACTATACACATGAGCATTTTCTTCACATGAACTTTGAAGAGCTACTTATAGCCATTTTAATGATGTATTTTGTTAGGTTCCATCTTCAATATTAAAGTAGTGGCAGACTGTGACAGGTCACCCCTATTGGTTTCTACATGTAAACTGGCTTGGTTTTTCAGAACGTCTTGCTTTTTCAAGACGTTTTGAAATCCAAGTCGTAGCCCCTACCTGATAAAGTATGCAATAGTCTTCACGTTTTCTTATCTTGCTTGTCTCTCTGTGCACCGTCGTGACAGTGTCATTTACCTCTGCTAATGTATAGTCACGTGCTACCTTTCCTGTTTTTGGTCATTTGAGTTCCGGATTTTAACTGTCTACGTGGTAGCTTACCGGTGTTCCGGCGGGCTAGGATAACTAGGATAGTACTTGTTAGCTCTCCTCAGGTTAAGTATTATCTCATGTCATAATTATTTTTATATACGCTTAGCACTGATTTAGAACTGTTATGAAGTATGCAATAGTCTTCACGTTTTCTTATCTTGCTTGTCTCTCTGTGCACCGTCGTGACAGTGTCATTTACCTCTGCTAATGTATAGTCACAGTGGCAGTTCTTAATTGTTAGAACCGTTTAGTAAGATGATCACAAGTTACAGACTTTCCGGTCAGTATTGACTCGTCCTAATTTACGGAATTTCTTCTGAAGTACTCCAAGTATTTGTTAAGTTATGAACTTTAGTAATTCATCCTCACAAATTACAGACTTTGCTGTCAGCATTGACTTGTCCTGATTCACTGACTAGCTGGTCTCTGAGTCCCTTTACATACAGTCCTGCCAACACCACTATGTCTATTTACCTATTATTCAAGCACCACCAGCTACTAATTAAACACATCTATCTATCTGGCCATGTATACCTGTTTCACAAGAGAATATTTGCATTCCCAATGCTTATTATCGGAATATGTTATTTTACGATAAAGCTGTCAGAAGTAACAGAATCGCTTGATCTGAACATACTTGATTTTGACCTGTACTTCCATTCAGCCTGGAAGATAGTACTTTTTCTGCCCTATCTTCCAGGCTACACGATGAGGGATCATGATAGGCTACTACGCATCTACAAATCAGCACTCGCAACAAGATCCTGGCAGAATAAGCTCTCCCATCTGAAGCGTTATTTCCAGTTTTGCTATACACATAGGTGGCCCCCCGAGCACCTTCCATATATGACCTTCTGTCCTTCCTTCTGTGTCTCTCTGCTTCCCTACATTCCCCAGCTCCGGTCTGTAATTACATTAGCTCCATTAAACTATTGGTCTGTACCTGGCCGGGTAATCAAGATCTGTTCAAACCCTACGAGATAGGAGTCATGAAGCGTGCCATTATGAAAGCCTCGGTTCATCGAGTCGTTAAGCCCCTGCCTTGTCTCCTTCTGACCTTAAGCGTCTCATCCGTTTCCTCTCTTCACTGAGGTCTCCACCCCTATCAGCCATAGCAGCAAGACCCTCACCAAAGTACTTCGAGATGCTAAGAGAACGGTCCTTCCGCATCGACCCTCCATGACGCTACACAGCCTTCTACGAGGTGCCGCTCAAGCCTGTCAAGCAGCAGGCATTTCGACAACTGATCTTCTACAAGCAGGCACCTGGAAGGGTAAGGCAGTCCGCTCCTACCTCTCGCCTCTCCATGTCCATCATGCTCCTTCAGCACTCGCTCTATTATTGGGTGAGCGCTGATTGTCTTCTCACCACAGAATTCTGATACATGATGTTGCTGGTACGAACATGAACTTTTCCCCTAGTCAGCATAGGACTTGACGGGTCCTGGCGCCCACCTGCATAGCCAGGTGGGCGCCAGGCCGAATTGATTTTGATTAAAACCTTTCAATAAGTTCCTCTTCTCTTTCTCTCCTGTTCCTTAGCCGAGTGAAGCGAATTAAGCATGTTGGCGAGGCTAACATGTATAATTTGCGAACGAGGCAATCTCCCTTTGTTTACCTCACCCCTCCTTTCACAGCCTCAACTCAGTCTACCTGGCTGCCTCTTACTGTTCACTTCGCGTGCCATTATGAAAGCCTCGGTTCATCGAGTCGCTAAAGCCCCTGCATTGTCTCCCTATGACATTAAACGTCTCATCTGTTTCCTCTCGTCATTAAGGTCTCCACCCCTAGCAGCCATAGCAGCCCTCCTGATTGGGTTCTTAACCCTCCTCAGACAAAGCAATCTAGTCGTGTCCGACCCTCCTTCCCCTCATGTCCTCCGGTTCAAAGATGTTCTTGTTGCTCATTCCGCCCTCTATGTGAAGGTTCGCTCCACCAAAACTCGGCTTGCTTCGGCCTGCCCTATTGTCTTAAAGCTTCCTAGTATCCCTCACTCTCCCTGCTGCCCGGTCCGTTCCTGGTGCTCCTATGCCCGTTCCGTCCATCCCGACCCCGCTGGACCTGCCTTCCTCCTTCCCTCCGGTGCTCCCCTGACCATTAAGACCCTCACCAATGTACTTTGAGATGCTACAAGAACGGTCCTTCCGCATCGACCCTCCGTGACGCTACACATACTTCAACGAGATGCTGCTCAAGCCTGTCAAGCAGCAGGCGTGTCCACAACTGATCTTCTACAAGCAGGCACGGCTCAATGGTGGTGTTCTCTGTGGCGGAGTGGATAGAGTGTCTGACTTTTTTCTAGGTCAGACTCCTAATCTGAGGGTCGGCGGTTCAATTCGCCGTGACCCCAGCTCTGCCAATTTGGATTTCCACCGCTGTGTATAACTTACAGCGTCATCAAAGGCCAGTTGCTCTCATACCATGTCTATGTGGTGTGGGAGGTAAAAAATCCCTTGGGTCGGTAAAAGTGTAGGCTCGGGCTTTCTATCGACAAACTGTCTAATGGTGAAAACAAGCCTATTCAGGCTTATCCATGATAGGCAGTATAAATCTTCAACAACAAAAGGCACCTGGAAGGGTAGGGCAGTCCGCTCATACCTCTCCGCTCTCCATGTCCATCATGCTCCTTCAGCGCTCGCTCTATTATTGGGTGAGCGCTGATTGTCTTCTCACCACAGAATCCTGATACATGATGTTGCTGGTACGAACATGAACTTTGCCCCTAGTCGGCATATGATTTGACGGGTCCTGGCACCCACCTGCATAGCCTGTCCTCAGGCCGAATTGATTTTGATTAAAAACTTTCAAACAGTTCCTCTTCTCTTTCTCTCCTGTTCCTTAGCCGAGTGAAGCGAATTAAGCATGTTGGCCGAGGCTAACATGTATAATTTGCGAACGAGTCAATCTCCCTTTGTTTACCTCACGCCTTCTTTCACAGTTTCAAGTCACTACCTGGCTGCCTCTTACTGTTCACTTCGCTTCCCCACCTGAGTACTCACCTGCCCACCCACTGTCTGGGGGGTGAGCGCTGATTGTCTTCTCACCACAGAATTCTGAAACATGATGTTGCTGGTACGAACATGAACTTTGCCCCTAGTCGGCATATGACTTGACGGGTCCTGGCGCCCACCTGCATAGCCTGTCCTCAGGCCGAATTGATTTTGATTAAAACCTTTCAAACAGTTCCTCTTCTCTTTCTCTCCTTTTCCTTAGCCGAGTGAAGCGAATTATAATAATAATGATAATAATGATGATAATAATAATAACAACAATATAATGATAACAATGGCAATAATACTTTATGTTACCCGACCTGAGTTTACCCAACCTGACTTTACCCTACTCTAATTATTTATTATGCATGTATATATATATATATATATATATATACATATATATATATATATATATTGGTATGCACAAAATATATCTAAATGATTTACAACAGTCCCCACAGGACCTCCCCCCAGTGCCAAATGGAAATATATGGGTGGGCCACATACCAGCATGTACCCCCATGGTTGACTGGAGGTTCCTCTATTGTTTGGGATTTATGGTTGTACCAACACAGCACTATCATGGGCAGTTCTGGCCTATAGCCATGTGTTGTAACTACTGAATTATTTCCTAATATTCACTGTTAATTTACTCAATCCGGTCCCAACTAAATGTCCTAGGAATATCTAGGAAATTAGATATACTTTTTTGCTTTCTAGTGATGTATTCCAATATGAAAACTTCCCAAAACTCAGTGTGCCATAACCATATTTGTTAACCTGCTACCTAATCCTATACAAAAATCGACCTTGGAAATTGAACCGGGCGTCGAATGAGGTATTTAAAAACCATAGCCCAATCGAGGTAAGCTCTCCAACCTGTTTATATAGTGGCCGATTCAGCAAGCCGTTCTCAGGCGCTTTACATAACAAACAAATATACAGGAAAATAAATTTCACCTAGTTAAAAGCAGATTTAAACAAATGTGTCGTAAGACGTTTTTTAAAAGCACCAACAGATTTATAATCAGTGATATATCCTGGCAGAGCATTCCAGTCTTGGGTCAGCAGTACTAAAAGAACGATCCCCAAAGCCTTTGAGTCTGCTCCGAGGAACTGCTAACTGGCTGGAGACTGTGGAGCGCAGTGTTCGAACATTTGTTCTCTCCTGGAGTATATCTCTCATATATTCTGGAGCCTGATCATGCAAGGCACGATATACAAGAAGCAGCACCTTGAAATCAATTCTCTTCTCCACAGGGAGCCAGTGTAATGATTTCAGCACAGGAGTGATGTGATCAAATTTCTTTGCACCCATCAACAACCTGGCAGCCGCATTCTGTAAACGTTGCAGTTTTGAAATACTTGACAGCAGCACACCATACAAGAGAGCATTACAATAATCCAGGCGTGAACCAATGAAAGCATGAGTAACCTTCTCTAACGAGTCACGTGTCAGGGCATCCTTGATGGATCTGAGATGTCTCAGTTGCATAAATGATGCCCGACACACTGTTGTGATGTGATTAGACATATCAAGAGTATTGTCAAAGATCACACCAAGATTACAGGCTGACTCACTAGCTGGAACACTAGCATCACCAATTCTGAGATGGGTTTCATGTAGCATATCACTGAAACAGGGAGTGGAGATGACTAACACTTCAATAGCAGGAGTTTGACGTGAATAGGTAATGATGGGTAATAATCAACAGTAATCAAATAATATCAATCATAATCATCGTAATCATCACCGTTCTGGCTGAGCATGGCTCACCCATAACAAAAATTGTAAACTGAGAGCTGGAGAGGATATGTCCGCTCTACCCGGGGTCTGGTGAAGACGTGGACGGAGAATCCTGCCACGCCCTCCGAAGTGAGGACCGCAGTTAAGCACCACCTGGTGGATCGAACCCAAACCCTGGATAATATGTACAGTATACGTTCACCTGGTTGCTTGCTCCCTTACACAGGCATATACAACTTTCATATATCCTAGCTGTAAGTCCACTCAAGCAATCACAGGATTTGTGAACAGGTGAGTTTATTAATTATGGCATCACCACAATAATAATAATTGGCATAGCCGTTAACCATCGGCGTAATGCTTAAGTCATTTGAACAATTACCAAATCAATAGGATCAATATCAATCAATAACAGGAGTTCAACGTGAATAGGCGATGATGGGTAATACTCAACAGTAATCAAATAGTAATAACAATCGTAATCATCATCTTTCTGGCTATGACCAAGGATGCGAGCATCCCCCAGCCAGAAAGGAAGAACATGAAAAAGTGGTAAAGAAAGTAAGGAGAAAGAGAAAAAACAGAAGAGAAAAAAAAACCAAAGCAAAAACAAAAAAAGAAATGAATAAATATTAAATAAAATAAACTTAAAAAAGGAAGGAAGAAAAATAAGGGTAGTAAGGAAGGGGAAAAACTAAATTAGTCTCAAACACATTAATAGCAATCGCGACACGCATGTCAGACAAGATTCTCTCTGATAGTGGTAGTTGGATGTATTTGAATACCGTATCAGAGGATCAATCGCCGCGGGTCTTCATCTCCTCGACTGTAGCACCCTGCAAGGAAAAGTTGTCGGGTTCTAGTCCCACTTGTTTTGCAAAATATTTGATCATAGCTTGCAGGATGGCATAGTCGAGGGGACGAGACTCGCCAGAGCCCATAGGAAGCTGACAAGCAGGGGCGTCAGAGGACACCTGGGTCTCGGAGAAGTGTTTTATGCACCAGAATACAGCACAAAGGTCTGAGTTCAATACGTTTGCCACTGGCCATAGGAGCTCGCACTGCCCGAACTGAATGGTCTTTGACTGACGCACCGATAACACCATACCCCAATTGTAAAGGTGAAATGCTTGCGTTTGAGGACTGATTGTGAGTGGGTCAGCTGACACTTCCGAAGAAGTGCCCTGACGCCAGTCAGTAGGGCTGCGCGCGCACAAGTATAGCCTATGCTGTAATTCATATGACTGAACATGGATAGTAAATGTGAAGGCAATAGAGGTGCAGTCTGGCGCACAGCACATCCCAATTGTCGTTTGGCACCTCCACGAGTGGTTTGCACTTTAGCCGTGTTCACACGGGCAATGTAAATCGATTCATAGAAATCGACTTGCCTAGTTCGGCTTACATTTCTCGTGTGAACGGGCGTCTGAGTCAGATTAGTGCTGAATCGATTTGTGTGATGAGGATACTGTAAACCACCTGTGGAGGTCGATTACGTAAGCCAATTTCTGTGATTCGATTTATTTTGCCTGTGTGGACACACTGAGGCGGATTAAGCACCTCACACGCATGCGCAGTCGAGAGCTTACTTTGTTGACTTTCCGGTCGATCAAAAGCGCATATTATATAATTTAGTCTATGAAACCGCTAGCTGTGCACAGATATTTTTTTCATCATTTATTTTTAGCGTTTCACTGCCCAGCAGAAGTTTTGACTGTTCCAAACCAATACGATTCATTAAATACATATCTAGGTCGAATCCACTCTCTCGTGGTGGCGCTGGTCAGACTGGACTTGCTCATGCGCAGATATCGACTTCCGGCCCAAGTAGTGCCCATGTGAACGGGCAGCTAATTCGACTCCTGCTAACCGCCTTGGCTGAATCGCTTTAGATTTTGCCCATGTGAACACGGTTTATGTGACAGTTGTAATCAATAGGTAGGTGCCCGTCTGAATGTAAGAAAAAATGTAATGCACTCAGATAATTGGTAATTGAACTGTAAGACGGCCGGGAACCAGCCCGCCGCTACGAGGGACCAGTGTAAAGAGACGCTGGCTGAATAAAGCATTAAGTAACGAGACATCAATGTGTGCAGTAGTTGGCCCTTGATCACATTACATGGTGTCAGAGGCGGCACCTTAGACGGGCATGTCTCTACCGGGATTGAAGCCACCTGGGCCATTGAACCTGGAGGAGAATCTGTCCTCCAATTGGAAAACATGGATTCATGCATTTAGCATTTATGCTACTGCAGCAGGAGTGCAGAGCAGTAGTGAAAAGGTCTAATGTTGCGTCTTTCTGCATGTAGCCTGTGCGGAGGCTCAGAAAGTGCACCAGGCTATGAAGTTTGTTGCGGCCGATGTGGACAAGCTGCATCCATTGAAGGAGGCGTTCCGACAATACTGTGAGGGAAAGACTGTCATCATAGTAAAGCGCTACAAATTTAATTCATACAACCAGGGCCAAGAATCTGCGCGAGCTAAAGCATCGGGTTGGACAGTGTGAATTGGAAGATTCGCTGTTGCGAGATAGGCTGGTGAGCGGGATCAAGTGTGACACACTGAGGGATCGCCTGCTACAGACTCCTAAGTTAACACTGCAGCTGTGTGAGGAAATGTGCCAGTTGAGTGAGCATCACGCAAAGCAGCTCACAACTGGTAATAAGGCTGAGTACACACTGGATGCGATACTGGATGCGATACAACAGAGAGTGTCCACACAACAAGCAACACAGGCATCAGGGACACAGAAACAGAACTACAGACGACTGCCCAGGAGGTTTAATCAACAGAGCAGTAGCGGTAACGCGCAAACAAAGTGTGGTTGGTGCGGTTACTCACATCGTCGCGATCGGGACGTGTGTCCGGCGAAAGGCAAGACCTGTGACATATGTGGCAAAGTTAGTCATTTTGCGAAGGTATGTCGAGAAAGGACTGATGCGGTGAATGAGCTTACGATGGCTGCGATACAACAGAGAGTGTCCACACAACAAGCAACACAGGCATCAGGGACACAGAAACAGAACTACAGACGACTGCCCAGGAGGTTTAATCAACAGAGCTGTAGCGGTAACGCGCAAACAAAGTGTGGTTGGTGCGGTTACTCACATCGTCGCGATCGGGACGTGTGTCCGGCGAAAGGCAAGACCTGTGACATATGTGGCAAAGTTAGTCATTTTGCGAAGGTATGTCGAGAAAGGACTGATGCGGTGAATGAGCTTACGATGGCTGACGGGGATGAAGACGACGAGTGGCGAGGTGACGAATCGGAGGCGGTTTGTTCGTCGGAGCTGTGTTGAGTGATGTCGACGAGAGTCCCCAGTTATGGTACGAGACCGTAGCGGTGGGGGGATTGGACGTACGGTTCAAGCTGGCCACAGGTTCGGAGGCCAACATAATCCCCATGACGATCATCCAGACGGGACTGTTAATCTAGTCAAAGTGTCGGCTTGTGATGTATTCTGGGTAACGGATCACACCACTGGGTCAGACGGACTTACAGGTGCGGGACCAGATGCTACAGTTCCAGATCACTAATAGTGGATGTGCTATCCTGGGAAAGGATGCATGAGTCTGACTACGCATCATTTCGCGCATTGACAGCATCCGTGCGTAGGCCGACCGTGACAACAATGAAGCAGCGAAAATGGTAAAAGAATTTCATGATGTGTTCACTGGTTTGGGAACAATTAAGGTCGAAGCTAAAATTCATGTAGATAGCAGTGTTCAGCCTGTGATAGATCCACCTAGGAGAATTCCGCATGCCATTGAGGGTAAAGTCAGAAAGGAATTAGACAGGATGCTTGATTTAGGAGTAATTATTGAGGAAACGGAACCGACTCCATGGGTAAATTCTATGACGATAGTGAAGAAAAAAGATCAAATATGTGTGTTTAGATCTGACAAAATTGAACAAAGCAATAGAGCGAGGGCCGTATCCTACAAGAACAATAGAGGAAGTGGTTGCAAACCTAGACGGGGCTAAATACTTTTCTGTGGTGGATGCAAAAAGCGAGTACTGGCAAATTCAATTGGACACGGAGAGTTTGAAACTATGTACGTTCAACACACCACAGGGACGCTTCAGATACACTAGGTTGCCTTTCGGCATAAAGACAGCTGGTGATATTTTCATCTATGAGATGAACAAAATTATGCACGATCTAAAAGGTGTGAATGTAATAACGACGACATACTAGTGTATGTTAGCTCAGTGCAGGAGCATAATGATAATCTACGAGCAATCCTTGAACGAGCAAGACATGTGAATTTGAGGTTGAATCCAGAGAAATCGACAATATGTTGGTCCAGTATCGAGTACGTAGGTCATGTCATTTCCGAGAAAGGCAAAACACCCAATAAGGAGAGAATTCAGGCAATAACTGACATGCCCACACCCATGAACAAACAATCGGTCCAGTGTTTTTTGGGAATGATAGCATATATAGCGAAATTTATTCCAAAATTGGCAGAGATAACTAAGCCTCTGCGCATTCTAACGAATAAAGAAACCACTTGGCACCGGGAAACTGAACAAGAACAGGCTTTTCAGAAACTCAAAAGGATGATTACACATGCACCTGTTCTTTGGTTCTACAATGTAAGCAAAGTAGTGACACTTCAAGTAGATGCGTCCACATCGGGTCTTGGAGGAAGGTTGTCCGATTGCTATGGCTTCTAAAGCCCTGGATGAAACGCAAAGTAGTCATGCAGTAATCGAGAAGGAGCTGTTGGCAATTTGTTTTGGTTGTACTAAATTACACAATTACATCTTCGGTAAAAAAGTAAAGGTAGAAACAGATCATAAACCTTTGGTGTCAATCGTAAACAAGCCTCTGTATCAACTGTCTGCTCGCATGCAACGCATGAGAATGTATTTACAGAATTATGATTTGGAGTTGGTTCATATCAAAGGCTCTGAAATGTTTGTTGCAGATGCGCTCTCCAGAGACCACAGCACCAAGACCGAGCCAAATGGGCTGTTTGACAGGGAGATCAGCATTGCAGCCGTAGAAGTCATTCAGGGTTGCATGAAACAGATCGAAGCTGAAACACTAACTGACCCAGTATTAAGCGAGAGGCGCACATGGTCGACAACGGATGGCCAGAAGACAAACAGTTGATACCAAAATCCACAACACCATTTCACACATTTTGGCATGAAATAACAAGACAGGGTGGTGTTTTACTTAATAATTATACCAAAGCAAATGCAGAAAACAACGGTTGACAAACTACATGAGAGGCATCAAGGGATAATAAAGAGAAAGAGATTAGCAAGGGTACAGGTCTTTTGGCCAGGGATGCAAACCCAACTTGAGGATGTAATTCAAAGATGTAGTTTGTGTCAGCAATATAGAAATAAACAACATAGTGAGCCACTAGAGCCCCATGATATACCATGCGTTCCATTTAACAAAGTGGGAGCGGATTTATTCCCAATAGGGAATCAACATTATTTGATAATAGTGGATTATTTTTCGAAGTATCCATAGGTGATAGAATTGCAGTCAACTACAAGTAATGCAGTGATTCAAGCTATGAAGCAAATGTTTGGTAGACATGGAATTCCGGCGGTAGTGGTTTCAGACAATGGTCTGCAATTTGCAAGCGCGGAATACAAAACATTTGCAAGGGATTACGGGTTTGAATTGGAATTTTCAAGTCTGCATTGTCCATGTTAGCCCTAACATGGGTAATTCGCAGCGGGACGTGGGGTGGTAGACTTTCAAAGCACTACGACCGTACCGCCATCTGACGATTTACGGTCAAACTGCCTCACTCGGATCGCCCCAGCGCGACTCCACTTAGCCCGGCCCGAACCTGGCGCCACCTATTGATTCAAAAACGCATCATACAAAACTATGCTGACCGCTCGCGCACGACCAACCGGCAGTCGACGCCTGGATACCAACCCGACCACTACACCCGTCTGATTCAAGATCCGACGTCACAAGACCCTCACACGAACACCAAAAAAAATAAGGATGCGGAAACGAACACCCAGATCCAGAGGACGCCCCCGCTCCATCGTGACAAAGGTGTTCATTACAACACCGAAAGGAACGAGGCCGGTAGGATCATCCTTACGCACGCCAAACAGCAACGAGACGGTTGGCTCCAATCGACAACGGACAAGCCAATCGATCACCCCAACTAACGACCTAACAAGGATTGAAAAAATACTAAGCGATAAACTCGACACGGTCACGAATGCCCTTATCAACAGGATTAACGCACTTGAGTCGGCGAAGGACCGAGTGTCGGTGACGACGACGAACACGATGGCAGTAATGGAATCGGCGACATGTGGATCCCGTAATGGCCGGCGCAGCGCCAGCCCGAGATGAAAACGATGCAGCAGGAGCCGCTCTCACACTACCACACGATCCCCAGACGCCCGAAGCCATCACAGCCACCGCGAGGAGAGCATACGACCACGCAGGAGATCCAACAGGAAAAGGTCCCCCTCCTACAGTGATTCCGAGTCGGACCACAGGGGATCTATCGAGGACTTATTCAGAGACAAAGGTTCCCGCTCAAGCAAAAGAGTTAGGATATCACTCATGCCCCACACATTCGTAATCAGAGGAGACAGAAAGGGAAAAGTTGGCTTGGGTGAGAGCACGTGTATGGAGTACTTTAGCGCACTGTTCAGGATGTGTAAAGACTCAAGCGTTCCGACATCCTGGCTAGAGCAGCTGCGCGAACACCAGAAGCAATTCAGCACAATGGCGCTGGACTGGGACTGGGACACATGTTTACTGTGGTCCGAACGCGTCTTCAGTATGATTGACGACAGGCGCCTACCACATGGATGGGACGACATATACGCGATCAAAGACGTCCAGAGGGACGCTCAGGCAGTCGGCACTCGACTGGCGACAAAAAAGAAAAAGGCTAACGATTATCAAAAACGCGCAGAGGATTATGGCGATTATGACCACGACAGCCGCACGGAGTTCTCGACAGTCACAGACGGTTGCCCGTGCCATCAGTGGAACTGGGGCAATGACTGCGATCACTCGGCTACACACGGCACACTACCGAACCGTTACTGCCACGTATGCGCTTGGTGCGTGACGGAAACTGAATCCTCAGGTGCAGGTTTTCAGTAGGCCGGCCGGCGGCAGTTACCACACACCTTATGGCGGTACTGAGCCCCAGTCCTATGGCTACTACACAGACAATAAACAAGGTAACCCCCATAGACTTAACCACTACAGCCCACACCATAACGCCCACCCTACAGACGGCATAGAAACCGGCCAACATGCCAGCGTCGCTACCCACGCCGCCAGTGACCCAATTACCGCCACATGCTCGACCGCTGAGGCCCGGGAGGTGACCTCATTAAGCGGGTCACGCCCCGGCCTTGACCCCCCACCTGATACGGCCGGCCCGGGCCGCGCCCACGCACTACAGGGCGCCTGCGCCACAGCTGGCCTGGATAGCACCACAGGCACGGGTGACCTACAGACCCGCTCTGTACACTACCGCCCCGACAACAGCCTACATACATCCAACACGCCTGCCACCATTATGACCGATGGCGGCCACGCCCCCTACCACGGCGCAGTCTACACACCGGACACGCCCATACGACACCACACCCATACAACAGCGGGCACCATCATCCCCGCCCTCCCGGTCAGACCTCTGACCGGCAACAACACGGGAGCAGCTCTCCCAAACATCGTCGGTGTGTACTCACAACCCAGGGAGGCCCATCTTGAGACCGAGCAGGCTCTTACCTACGACGCCAGACGACAAGTGGAGGATGACATCGACGCAATAACAAATGGCGACCTAACATCAACAGCCGTGCCCTACAACCCCCCACACACACTAGCATCATACCGACTGACCCTACAAAGGATCTGGCCCACCACAGTCGTAGAGGCTTGGTCCGACGACACTTATCGGACTATATACGACAAGGTTCGCGAGACAGGCTTGCCTAACCATGTCGTCGCACGCGTGCCAGTACCATCAGGCCTTAGAATAAACAAATGGACCATGACCAACAGCTGCTGGAGTACCTGGAGTTTGGCTGGCCCGCAGACTTCACTGGAGAACAACCACCCATCCCCTCGAGCGCCAATCACAAAGAGGACCCGGCACACATGACCTGGATACGGGCCTACGTGCGCACCGAGGTCAGCCACGGCGCACTCCTCGGGCCCTTCGAGAGGCCTCCCTTCTTCCCCTGGGCGCAGACCAGCCCGATGATGACCCGCCCAAAGAAGAACACCAGCGAGAGGCGGATCATCGTGGACCTCAGCTACCCTAGGGGAGCGAGTGTCAACTCGGGCATCAGAAAGGGCCAGTACCAGGGACGACTGACGACTTATACACTAACCGGCATACAAGACCTAGCCGATGAGGTGACACGTCTCGGAGACACCTGCTACCTCTGGTCTGCCGACCTCGCGTGGGCGTATCGACAACTGCGCGCCTGCCCCCTCTCAATTCCCCATTACGGTATAAACCTGGATGGAGTGACTTACTTCGATGTCGCCCCACCATTTGGGTGCCGTACTTCGTCATTAGCATGCGGCCGAACGACAAATGCCATCGTCTACCTACGGAGGCAACGCGGACATCACGCCCTGTGCTACCTCGACGATTTCGTCGGGGCAGCGCCCTCCTTAAAGAAGGCCCGGGACGCATACGAAGAAGTGATCCACCTCGCCGGCGAACTCGGAATCGCCTTGTCCCCGGCAAAATGCGTTCCACCAACGGAGAGCCTCGAATGGCTAGGCTACCACATCTCAGTGAAGGAGATGACAATCCGAATACCCGACACGAAGCTGGCCGACATTCTTGCCAAATGTAGGCTATGGACGACCGGGTGAAGAGCCTCCTGTCGAGAACTACAAAGATTAGTCGGCAGACTCCAGCCTGTGGCACGCTGCGTCCAGCCAGCCCGCCGCTTCATCGGAAGGATCCTCACAGCCCTCCGGGAAACCCCCCCCCACCGGCAAGCACACGGTACCAATGGAGCTCACGATGGACATAAACTGGTTCCTGAGGTAGGCCGAAACAACGAACGGCATCGTCCTCCTCCACACCGATCCGCACGAGGAATGGACCATCGAATGCGACTCCACACTAAGAGGGGGAGGGGCTTACTCCCCCAGAGGTTTCTTCTCGGATAAACCTCGTCGTAGCCCTGAACAGCCTGGCCCCACCCGAACCACACAAATACACCGTGGTAGTGAACACCGACAACCAGGCCTCCCAACAAGTATTATCATCCGGAGCCGGGCGCGACTCCGTACTCTGCGCCTGCGCCCGAGAGGTCTGGAGGTTCGCTGCCAACCACAGCTGCCTGGTGAAGGTGGTCCACAAGCCGGGCAAAGAACTTGTCCTTGCTGATGCCCTCAGCAGGAGACACACCGACCCCGCAGCCGACACGCTGGCTCGGATCGGCTGCTTGGAAAAAGCACTCGAGCGCATAAGAGTCCATCACCAGCTCGACCAATACGGACCCCCATATAGCCTTGTCCCCTGGGAAGCTTGTATAATTGCCTCTCTCTTCCCAGGTGACCCAAACGATGAACGAAGCCGGGTACCGAAGCTGCTCGACGCTGGACTGGCCACAGGAACCTGGACAAACAAGCGGCTGCAGTCTAAGAAATTCATCCAATTCGCAAGGACGAAGGGATTCAACCCACGGACACCCACGCAGATGAACGTAATGGCCTACATTGTACTCCTCGACAAGATACTCAAGTCCCTGGGCGCCATACTAAACTCCATGAGTGGAGCCCTGACCTGGACCCGACTGCTCGGCGGCTCACCTGCAGGGTTTGACACATACCTCGTACAGTTCGTCAAAAAAGGGGTGATTCGCACATCCATGCACATCCCAGCGCCGGCCCCGCCCCTCACCACAGCCCACATGGAGGCTGTCATGCGTTACTTCAAGGCCGGCGGGTCCGCTGCACTGGTCCTGGCATCCGCCACCCTGATGATGTTGTTCACCCTTCTGAGGCAGAGCAACGTCGTACTCCCAAGCAGAAAATCAGCACGCCACATCCTCAGACGACGCGACATCACCAGCGACAAACGCGACCTCCTCATGTACGTTCGTTCCTCCAAAGCGTCCAGATCGCGGGCAGACCACTACACCGTACGACTCCACTCCATGCCCAACTCCCAGTGCTGCCCGGTCGCCGCCTGGCTTCGTTACTCAGAGGCAAACCCGGGTGCCCCATCCGACCTCACGTTCCTCACCCGGGACCGACAACCACTGACCACCAGCACTCTCACAACCGCCATTCGCAAGGATCTCCGGGCCCATCGTCACCCTGACCCGGGTGTGTTCAGCCTCCACGGACTATGAGAGGTGGAGCCCAGGCCTGCGCGTGGGCAGGAGCCACGACCAACGACGTCCGACAACTCGGGGCCTGGAGTACCGACGCCATGTACACATACGTACCAAAACCGGCCTTCGGGGAAGCTACTCGGGCAATCTCTACCTTATTTGGTTGAGATTGCCGAGGTTCTGTTCTCATGTTCTGATTTCATTTCTGCCTCTGTAACTGTATATTCTCCTGATTAAATCCAGATTATGCCACACCCATCTCGCTGTGCATTGTCCATGTTAGCCCTAACATGGGTAATTCGCAGCGGGACGTGGGGTGGTAGACTTTCAAAGCACTACGACCGTACCGCCATCTGACGATTTACGGACAAACTGCCTCACTGGGATCACCCCAGCGCGACGCCACTTAGCCCGGCCCGAACCTGGCGCCACCTATCGATTCAAAAACGCATCATACGAAACTACGCTGACCACTCGCGTACGACCAACCGGCAGTCGATGCCTGGATACCAACCCAACCACTACACCCGTCTGATTCAGCCGCTGCCCACCCCTCAACAACAAAGGACAGTAGCTCACGGCGGTTGAGGCGTGGTAGGGTTGAGATTGCCAAGCTTCTGTTCTCATGTTCTGATTTCATTTCTGCCTCTGTAACTGTATGTTCTCCTGATTAAATCCAGATTATGCCACACCTGTCTCGTTGTGAATTATCCACAGAGTATTGGGCAGGCAGAGAGACACATTCAAACAGTAAAGACGATGATAAAAAAGGACTTAATTTATTCTTATTGAATTTCCATAACAACCCATTAACGGGACTGGATGCATCACCCGCGCAGCTGTTAATGAGTCAGAAGCTACGCTCAAAGTTGCCAGCGTTAGATAAGCACTTAAGAGCGAAAACAGTAAAGATAGATCAGAAACAAATTCAAAACCTACAACATAATCAAAAGAAATTTGTTGATCGACACGCAGGGAAGGAATTCAGACAATTGAAAGCCGGGGAACATGTACAATACATCACACACACAGGACAGTGGGCTCAGGGCAGAATCACAAAAGGGCCAGGGAAATTATGAAATACAGAACAAAGACAATCTGACACTGAAAAGAAATCGCAAACATATTTTTCCAACGCATAAGCATGTTGAGCGAAACACACAAGCAACACGAAACCGAAGCCAAGCTACAACGGCAGGGAACCTAAATGCCTGGTCACCTAATTATGTAACTCAGAGAGGGAGAGAAGTAAGACCAGTGAGAAGATTAGGATATCTGTAAAGTCAGTCATTAAAATCAATTGGACTATAAGTATATATTGGCTACTGGAGTCAGGACACCACCTGTCCAACCTTCAATGTGGCTTCAGACGGGGCCGCAGCACCCTCGACCATTTGGTGCACATTGAGACCTTCTTAAGAGATGCTTTCCTTAAGAAGGAGCATGTTGTGGCTGTCTTTTTCGACCTCAAAAAAGCCTATGACACAACGTGGCAGCATGGCATCATGGAGGATCTTCATGCGATTTACCTTCGTGGCCACTTGCCAATTTTCATCAGGAACTTTCTAGCCTTCAGGCATTTCCACGTCCGTGTCAAGACTACCTATTCCAGCCTACACTCACAGGAACTAGGATTACCTCAAGGCAGCATACTGGCCGTGACCCTTTTCGGGGTCAAGGTCAATGGTATTGCTGCTGCTGTGAAGCGGGGGGTCTCCTGTAGTCTTTTCGTGGACGACTTTGTTTTATATTACAGTGGTGCTAACATGAATGTCATAGAGAGATAGCTACAACCAAGCACAAATGGGATCTGCATGCACTTCTGCCTGATGTGTAGAATGCATGCGGAACCGGAGCTGACCCTAGATGGGGATCCCATGAAAGTAGTTGAGAAAACCAAATGTCTGGGCCTCATTCTCGAAGCAAAACTGTCTTTTGTGCCACATATAAAGTACCTGAAAACAAGATGCCTGAAAGCGCTAGATATTCTGAGGGTGCTCTCCAGCTCAGAGTGGGGAGCGGACAGAGATGTTCTGCTCTCCGTGTACAGAACCTTGGTTCAGTCACGAGTGGACTACGGCAGCATAGTGTAAGGTTCCGCAAGGAAATCATATATTGGGCTGCTAGACACGATCCACCACCAGGGACTGCGCCTGGCCCTTGGGGCCTTCCGCACCTCACCGGTTCAGAGCCTTTAGGTCGAAGCCAATGAACCATCACTTAACAACAGGAGAATCAAACTGGCCATGCAATATGTAGTCAAGATAAAAACTAATGCATTGATTCCTGCACACAATTGTCTATTCGAGCAACATGACGAATCCAGGTATGAAGCCAGGCCGAATTACATCCGGCCACTGAGGCTCCGAATGAAACCTCATTTGGAGGCCATGGGCATGGATTTGGACGTGTTGGAGGATGCCAAAGTCCCAGAACATCCCCCGTGGTCGTTGAGAAAGCCATCGGTTATCATCCGACTCACGGAACTGAGGAAGTCTGGGACACATCCACTCGAGTACCAAGGACTGCATGCAGAGATTCAAGGTCAGTTTGCAGCCCACCTCTCCATATACACTGATGATTCAAAAGACGAAAGCCGGGTAGCTGCTGCGGCCGTCTGCCGATGGGAAAAAATTGGTGTACGTTTGCCCGATCAGAGCTCGATTTTCACTGCAGAAGCCTGAGCACTCCTTCTCGCGTTGGAGTGTATCGAGGTATCCAACCACACTAACTAGGTTATATACAGTGATTCGTTCTCTTGCCTCCTGGCTGTTGCTGGACTGAAAATGAATCACCCTATTCTAGCAATGGTCATTTATAAAATGAACCAACTGACAACGGATGGGTATGACATCCACCTGTGCTGGGTGCCTGGCCATGCCGGCATAGAAGGAAACGAACGAGCTGATCAGGCTGCAAAGAAGGCCCTGAACTGTGATCTTGAACCGTGTCTGATCCCTCACTCTGATCTGAAACCACTAATAGCCACCCACATAAAATCCAAATGGCAACATGAGTGGGATGAAAACATTAATAAACTTAAAGAAATTGAACCATCTGTGGGAAAGCCACCACAGACTCATGCGGGAGGTCGGCGGGACCAAGTGGTCCTTAGCCGCTGCCGTATTGGCCACTCGTGGCTTACACATGCTTTTCTGCTCAAGGGGGAACCTCCCCCTGAATGTATTGGGTGTCAGTCCCCGCTGACACTCAAACACATTTTACTAAGTTGCGTTGATTTTTTGGCCCTGCGCCAACAGTTCTACACTGCAGACAGTATGCATGACCTTTTTACTAAGGTAAAACAGGAAAACATTTTAGCCTTTTTGAGGGCAGCTGGACTGTACCACCTCATATAGTTTACTAAATAGATTCTATCAATTATTAATCAAACTTTTCTTTTTCTATGGGAATTTGTTTCCCTTGACCACAAATATATGATTGTGAGCTTTCTAATTTAATGAGTATCTATTGGCACATAATTAATTGATTGTCTGCTTTTACATGTAAAAGCGATGGTTTGAACAAAAAATTAACATTTCTCGCCGTGAATATGGCCTATGCTGCCGACACGGCGTAAAGCAACCACCAATCAATCAAGCAGGATACATGACAAAGTGTTTTGTTTGAGGACATTGAAATTTTGTACATCATTTTATTGTTTCAGAGGGAGATATGGTGTAAAAGTGTATTCATGTATGAAACTAATGATAGGCGGACAGTACACGGAATGTTATGACCATCCATCAACACATGCACACATCAATGTGTATAGCGTGTGTAACGAACCTGGACTGAACTTTAACGGAACCAATTGGTACAAACCAGTTTCGTGCACAGGACTGAGTCGGCATCATAAGTGGTGTTCAATTTGTATTCATCTTTATGTTACCTTGATTTATTGCACTTCTATATCAGTAACACTACTGTGGTTCCCGGGTTTCACACCTGGAGGGCTCGCAGCACTGCATGGAGGCTGCATCGTGCAGCCCGGTGCACTAGACTGTTCATTCGGTCTCCAGCTGCGCTCGACGCGACTACTGAGGTCTGTTTTTGTTTCTCTTCCGGTAGAGCATTTGGGCCAGCCAGATATCACTCTCACGTTACTATTGATTGATTAATATAATATTATTCTGTGAGACATTAATTGGATGCTAGCTGTCTCCATTTCTATTAATTAAGAGCGGCTAACAGGTCCAAGGCCTATTATAGCTGTATCCTATTTATTGATTGATTGATATCCATGGTCGATATCACATACTACTATGCTAATTGATTATCATGCTATTATTGATTGTTTGTCCAATGCTAATTGTTCATCGTTGATATCGCATTCCACAATGCTATTTGATATCACGACAAATAAGCGAATTAACAAAAATAAAATTGGTGGCAGCATAAGCTTCTTGCAACATCTACATTGCCTATCCTGGCAATGCTATATGGTTGGGTAAGGCGGCTCAGTGAGTCGCATATCTCATTAATAGTACTCGGTATGTAGCATGAAGTTATGTCATAATTGTTAATACATGAAAGCCAAAACAATTCTTTCACCCAAGACATTATAATGGTATTTTTAGCAGGACCTGCTATGATAGCGGGGTGGACTGTTGTGTTGTCCGTGACGAACACTACATTCTTATTCTTCCATGCCGCAGACCAGCGTCTGGCAGCGGAAATTACTGCGAACATTTCACGCATGTTAATAAGTGCTTTGGTGCACGATTCATCGGGCACCGCTACGTGTGAAAGTACAACGTCTGAACACTTTGACTTCTGGATACTGAATGGTTTATTCACGGCCTAGGGCTCGCTCAACCCGCCGGCTAAACTTTCCATGACGTCATCTCATTAGCATAATCCTTTGTCTCAAACTCTGCATCTCGTTAACATATATTAGCCACATAGCTATACGTCTATTACGCATATATATCACATCCCCCCCTCAAAGTATTTCTGAAACATGAAAGGTTTCAAAATAACCATCAACATACCATATAACAGTCAAACGAATGCACAATAACATATATGCATACTTAACTGAAACACAAGTCCTTGGAAATGTCCAAGCGCCCTATGGCACTGAAGTCCTTCACTGTCAGGCTGTAATGCCTCACGTTATAAATTGTCCAGCAAACATTCAATATAAAAAACACAGCTGAAAATATATCTTAATCCTACATGCACATGCTATATGTGTAAACACTCAATCTAATCAGCCGACCTGCCCTACTTAGATTAGCTGCACTGTTTACATTCGGCAACGACGCTGACCTAGTTTGCTTTTGCCCGACCAGTTTGGTCCGCCCCTCCAAAGGCGCCCTAATAATCTGCACTCGGTTTCGATATAACATATGACCTGACTCGTTCAAAATTTGATATGCTCTCCCAGAAATACCAGTCCGACCCAAAATAACCCCTTTTTTCCATTCCCCAGCATGATTCTTGTATTTTATTTTATCTCCGACTTTCATAGGTTTGTGTGGCTTTCCACATTTCTTGTCATGAAACGCTTTCTGACTTTGCTGCCGTTTAGCCGTCTGGACCTTCTTTGGATGTTGCATTTCAGGTACCAAAATTTCTTCCGCCATTGGCAATCTACCTCTCAGCCTCCTGCTCATGAGCAGCTGAGCCGGAGATGCATTCAAGACGGGCAATGGAGTGTTACGATAATTCAGCAAAGCTAACTGAAAATCTGAATCAGTCTTCTCACATTTCTTTAACATGTCCTTGACTGTTTGCACAAACTGTTCCACCTGTCCATTACTGCGAGGATATTGTGGACTGGAATACACGGCCTTAAACCCATAGTGGTGTGCAAACTCCCTATACTCATGTCTCTTAAACTGCAGACCATTGTCCAAAATAACCTGACTAGGAATACCGTGCCTTGCAAAATTATCCTTCAACGCTTCAATAACAGTGACAGACGACATATCGCCCAACAGCGTCACCTCTGGATATTTCGTGTAATAATCTACAGTTATCAGGTAATTCTTATGGTTTAACTCAAACAAGTCTGCACCAACTTTTTCATACAGTTGACAGGCGATCGGGTGATTTATCAACGGCTCGTTATGCAAATTTTTCCAGTTGTTTTGGCAAGTGTCACACCGACTGACATTATCTTCAATTTGCTTATTCATATTCGGCCAAAACATACAGTCCCGTGCCAGCTGCTTGGACTTTGTCACACCCAAGTGTGTCTCGTGTAATGCCTCAATCATTTCACCATGTAGACCCGGAGGAACCACCACCCGATTTCCTTTCATGACCAGATTATTTTCTATCGTTAACTCGTGTTTGTGTGGGATGTACTGTCTCAGACACGGCGGTGTCTGTATGCGTGTAGTGTCCCACCCATCTTCAATGTGTGAGATCAGCATGGACATGGATACATCCTTTTCATATTCTCTGACAATCTTACTCAACAAACTGGACAGTTGAATGTCCACTGCGGCAATGCAGAACGTGTCATCGAACAGGTTACCATGACCTACTTTGGCACTATGCGCCCTGGACAAAGTGTCTGCAAAAAACATCAAAGAACCCTTCACATGACATAGCTGAATATCATAATTTTGCAACCGCATTCGCATTGTCTGTATCTTAGCCGAAAGTTTATGAATTGGTTTCTGCATTATCGCCACTAACGGCTTGTGGTCCGTTTGAATCTGAACTTCCTTGCCAAAGATATAGTCATGAAACCTCTGGCATCCGAAACATATGGCAAGCATTTCTTTTTCAATAGTGGCATAGCCACACTGCGCTGAGTCAAGCACACGAGATGCGAGTGCGATTGGCTTGTCATCTTGCATCAACACGGCGCCTAAACCTGACTGACAAGCATCTACTTGGATAACAATGGGTTTCTTAACAGTGTAATATGACAACACAGGAGCAGTTCTTAACTTTTCCTTCAACTTATCAAACGCGCCCTGCTGTTCGGTCTGCCAGTGCCACGCGATGTCCTTAGCCAGGAGCATGCGTAGTGGTTTGGCTATCTCGGACATGTTGGGTATAAACTTGTGTACATATCCAACCATGCCCAGGAACCTTTGGACCCCTTGTTTGCCACGCGGCTCTGGCATGTCAATTATTGCTTGCACTCTGTCTGGGTCAGGCTTCACACCCTGCTGGGTAAGTTGATGACCTACATACTTCACTGTAGTCCTACATAGCAAAGATTTTGTTTCGTTCAATTTATGGTTAACCGTCCTAGCTCGGCTCAACACAGCTCGGAGCCGCTCATTGTGCTCCTCAACCTTTGACCCATATACCAAAATGTTGTCTGTGACTATCCCGATACCGGGTATATCGCCCATGACACGGTGCATTTCCTGAATAAAAATGTCACCGGCTGTTTTGATGCCAAAAGGCAAGTGGGTGTACCTGTACTGGCCCCACAGAGTATTGAATGTGCACAGACATGAACTTTCTTCATCTAACGCTATCTGCCAATAACCTGTCATTGCATCCAAAACTGAAAGATATTTCGCATCTGCCGTTTTGGCAATAATTTTGTCAATCGTTTTGGTAGGGAAAGGCCCTCTCTTTATCGCCTTGTTCAACTTAGTCGGATCCAGACAAATCCTTGTCTTGTTTTGTTTTTTTGCGATAGTTATGGAGTTAACCCACTTGGTAGGTTCATCTTGTTCAACTATGACACCTAACTCTACCATGCGATCAAGCTCACTACGTACCTTACCCTGAATGGCAAATGGAATCCGTCTAGGCGGATCAATAGCAGGTTGTACAGATTTATCGACATGAATGACAGCATTTGCTTTGATCAACCCCAAACCCTGAAACACATCTTTGTATTCGCTTACCAGCTTCTCCGCCTGAGCGCTGGGACTGTTCGTCGGCTTGGAAATGTTCGTCACCCACCCCGGAGCAACTCTGTCAAAGACGTACCTCGGCAGCACGTTCGCCTCCGACCCGGTGTCAAGCTTGAACTTGACAGGACAACTATTCACCCGAACGATCGCATGCCACAGCTCGGCATCTTGCTCGGCACCATGGTCCATGGCACTGACAAACAGATCCGTTGCCAGCACATTGACCTCCGCCGGATCCGGGTCTTGCTCAGCATTGTGGGGGTCGGGCTCGCAAACCCGGCAACGTATTAGTGGGCGGCATTCTTCCTCATCTGACACCATGTGAAAGTACGTCTGAACACTTTGACTTCTGGATACTGAATGGTTTATTCACGGCCTAGGGCTCGCTCAACCCGCCGGCTAAACTTTCCATGACGTCATCTCATTAGCATAATCCTTTGTCTCAAACTCTGCATTTCATTAACATATATTAGCCACATAGCTATACGTCTATTACGCATATATCACACTAAGTTGTGAGTAAGTTTAAGGTCCTGCAATGCACTCTAATTAAACGAGCTGGCTAGCCAGTCATTCATATACATTGCGCTAAACCCCCCAATTTAACACTTCTGAATAGATGGCTACCGATTCAACGAACCGAGCTGCTCAAGCTGTTTTCGCATAGCATTTTTACGTTCATAGAGTGAAGAGAGCGTAGCTATAACATTAGTAATTTTATCCTCAGGTAGGGTTAATTCTAACGTCCGAGAATCTATAATAATACCCAGGAACCTTATTTTAGTGCTGGAGGGTGTTCACTTCTTAAAGCTTATGAAGAAGCCTAGTCTTCGAAGTATGGCTATAATAGTGTGTTGTGCCCGTGTGGCCTCCTCCATACCCTGACATATCACGCAATAACTGTCAAGGTAGTTAACAACCCTTCCAATTCCCTCCCTCAAAGCACATCTGACTATCACATGTCTGACATTTTTTGAAAGATGAAGGGACTTGAGGAGAGGCCCATGCAGAGGCGGGTGTCAAGCAGATAAGTTAACTCGTCATCAAATTCCCAGACTAATCCCTGTCTAATTTGGTTAGTTGGGTGGATTGAGACCGCCCTATAACCATCTTTGATGTCGACAGTTGACATACAGTCCGCCATCTCCATCAATTCTATCACGGTATCTATAGGCATACTGCTATAACTAAATTGTTCACATACGTCTTGTACGCAAGTGTTTACAGAGTTGTGCTTTGGCTTACTGCAATCTACGATTGTTCTTACTATCTCGTCCTCTTTTGGGACACAAAATAGGCCGTGAGAGCATGTCGGTTTGTCAGGGGCCAGTATGAAGATATCTTGCTCTAGCTCTGCTAGTAGCCGTTCTGTAATAGCTTCTTTATCATGGATATTCCATACTCTAGCCTTGTTATTGTCAAATTCTAAACTACAGTCAGGATTTATTATGTGAAATCCGAAAGTAACACCCCGTAGTATGTGTGCCAATGATGTTCGCAATCCCCTCACAGGAAAAGTTCTACGAAAAACTGGCAAGGTTTAAATTGAGTCATGACGCAATCAATTTGATGGCGGCAGTCACAATCGCCCCCAACACATGATTGGTAAAAATAGAATTGCGATTGGGACCCGTTTTGATACTCACGGAGAGTTACTTCATACTAGCAGTCATTTTCAAAGAGGTTACCAACAGTCAGAATATCATTTGGTTCAATACCGTTAGGATGTATCCACTTACTCGTGTTAGTTTTACTAATGTTGAAAGTATTACCTTCAAAATCAATTTCAGCGCATTTTACCTCATTAATTGCACTGTCACTCCATTTATAGGGACTGCCAACGTGTGACCACCGGTCACACAACTTATTTCTGGTATTATCAGCTCTCTGAGCACCTTTAATTTCTGAAACCCAAGAATTTAGTGGTGGTATTATTATCACATTCATTAACAACATGTTGAACAGAGTGAACAATTGGGTCGTCTGCGGAAGCCTCTGTCTTCTCACCTGCACACGGAATGTAGACATTGTGCATGTTACAAAAAACATGGGTAATTGAATGTGTATGACCGACGTCTTACTTAGCTTGGATACAAAGCATCTATTCTATTTATAGACTAAGGCCCAGTGCTGCGCCTCCCCGCCACCTAGCGTAAGAATTCCATATTAACCAAATAGCCGCCGAGGTTATAGGTCTGATTCACTTTCGCCGTGACCGCAGGTCGTTCAACATCGTCTCCTAAGCCTTTCGTTCTAAGCCATCCCACCCACCCATACTGTTATATTCGGTGGGGTCAAGTTCTGTAAGCCTTGAACTCATGATACTACACTCTGATATGTGACGATAAAACAAGACAATAATAAATACCAATATTAAAGTCTATCGGTCTTTCCTGTTTTCAATTAGTTTCAACATTAGAATTGACAGTAGGTATTTTCAATTCACTTTGGTGCAACTGTGACGGCCGTGAGTCCGCGACGAAGACTTCCCACAGTAATGACCGAAGCCACATTTGTCCTCGGTAAAGGCCCTGTCACATTACGGCGTATGGTGGGAGCGTATGGCGGCGTAGCGGCATTACGTCATATACGTCGGCATACGCCGCATACGCTACTCATACGCTACTCATACGCTACTCATACGCTACTCATACGCCGCCAGTGCCGCAACATGCCGGCGTATGTGAAGCGTATGAGGCATACGCCGCCATACGCTTTCATAAATTCGTCCGTCCAATTTTTTTTGTGCATGCTCAAAAAAACACGACCTATGAGGGCGTATGGCCCATAATGTCAAAAAATGTCACAGCACGCTCCCATACGCTCCCATACGCTCCTCATACGCTCCTCGTACGCTCCTCATAGGTCCCCCATACGCTCAAACACACCCGAAAGTGGCACCAGCACGGCGTACGTAGGTTTTCAATACGCTCCCGCCATACGCCGTAATGTGACAGCCCCTTACGGTCACAGCAGCCCTCACGGTTTCACCTGAAGCAAGGCCGTTTCCCTTCACTTTTTTGGTTTGACTTACAGTAGTTCTCCTGCTTGCTTGTTTTACGTTGCCGAGTATTAGGTAGGCCATAGTGAAGGACACTCACCATTATGGAGTTTGCTGAAGGAGGCGAAACCCAGGGTGTCTGCCAGCTTCCTTATTTCAGCGTCGTATTCAGTATGTGCACAGTCGTTGAACTTGTCACTTATAGCTCTGTTTGCAAGGAAAGTTACATGCTGTTAGAAGACTCTGTAGTCCTTTACTGTAATGTCCTCCTAGTCTAGAACCCATTTAGAGGCTGCTTCAATTAGTTTGTAAGCGTTAAGCTTCCGAACCTCCTTCAAACTTACCATGTAACGCTTGAGCGACTACTTACTTCTTTGCCGACATGAACTGCTCCTGCTCCTGCTGCCTGAACCTGACTTGCTTCTATGGCGGTGGTGGCATTCCCGTGACTGGTGACGTGACCTCATCAGGCCATATGTTGAGTGTTCCCCAGGTCTGCCGCTGTCAAGCGGCGGTGTCATCACAGTAGCTGGCAAGGTGACACCTGCGGTCGCCTCGACTTTCACCTGTGCCTCGTCATCCGACACCGGTGTCATTGAATGCCTGCTAATGTTTCCCGACGCCTCTTTAGTTCCATGATATGCTCCTCCTGCTCTATCCATTGAACGTCTTCCCACACCGCGCGTTCCCGCTCCTCCAGCGACATACTACTTATGCTGATGACAAATTATCCACACTTGATTCTGCCATTTTTTGGGTAGTCTGCCTTGTCTGTCTTGTCAACTTCTCCTGCTTAGTTGCCACCTGTTTTGCCTGCTTTGCCGCCTGCTTAGCTTGGCGCCTGAGATAGGTCCCTCTATCGGTTTGTAAAGTTTTCCGATATTTGAGATATGGGCTATGGAGAACTATTCTATAATAAATTGCAACTTGTCTATGAAATGGTAAGTAAAACCAAAGGCATATAAGGTATATGTGGTGTTGGTGATCCATTACTAATTAAAGATAGAAATTGTATATCAATATAGATAGTGAGAGAGGGTCACTTCTTGACCTGAGAGAGGGTCACTTCTTGAGATGTGAGAGAGTCTTTGGAACTCTCTTCACATACCCACTCCACCCCAAGTGTTATTTACGGATCACCGCACACCAGACACAACAGGGCACTGTAGCCAGACATAACCATGCCTTGGTTACAAGGATATTGAACCCTCATTGGTTAATTTGGGAAAGCCTGTTGGTGATTGGAGGGATGGATCAGGTGTGTACACCCTTCTTGGATTCTAATAGCTATATATATAATAAACTAAGCAAGCTCCTTCTGGTTCCTTCTGCACACTCTATATCTTGCCTTCCTTCTCTATACTTGCCTGTAGTGATTTCCTATTTAACCTGCCTACACAACCACAGCTGCCGGCCATCAACCTTTTACAGGTTGCTTTGTGTGTTGAACCACAATCCGAACAGTAATACTTAGGCATAGCCTAGAATGTTCTCGAACGCACCTAGTTGCTCTGCCATGAATGCATTCCCAACAAATTTTCAACAAGGACTGCAGGCGCTCACCGGCGGCCTCATCACCCGTGATGCGGATCGTGCCCACCACCGTCCACTTGGAATGCAGAAACATGAGCGGAACGGGTGGGATCGGGATTTGGTGAAATACAATAATAATAATAATATAACAAATCGGGTAACAAGTAATAATAATAATAATAATAACAATTCAATATAATCGAGAAACGATTAACTATCCTCCACACCTTTATAATCATATAATGCTTATACTTAAAATAAAGCAGACGCAATGGAATGTCGATGTCCTGAATTATTACGATTTTCCATATAAAGAAGACGCAATGGAATGTCAATGTCCTCTCCCTCACCCCAAGGTGGGAGTATATTAGAATCTGTAACCCATCTATGGGAAATCAAATGTTTTCATGATGGAAAGCGTTTACCACAATCTATACAAGTAATATTGTTATTCTTTGAAACTTTCTGTCTTTTACTAGTATCATCATTAACATCTTCAACATTTTCATCTTTCCTGAATTTTGGAGAGAAAAAAATGCAGTAGCAGAAGATAATGATGCTGATGCAGTGGGAGTAGATGATGTTGATGCAACGGGAGTAGAAATATAATTCCCATGTTGTACTCGCATATGTGTAATAAGAATTCTACTATTCTCCAAAATGTGTGAACATAGAGAACATCAAATTCTATGTATGTTCATATGTCTCAATGAATCTCTCATGTGAGAAAAACTGATTTCACATTCTCCACACTTGAAAGTGTTGGAACTAGTAATAGTAGAAGTATCAGCAGGAATAGTAATGGTAGTAGTAGTAGTAGTAGTAGTATCAGCAACAGCAACTGATTGTTATTTCGAATGTGATCATGAACACGATCGTGATCGTGATCCATTTCTGGAAGTGTATCTATTCTCATGTCTTCTTCATCCCAGTAAGGAACTGAATACCTTCCAACATCGATTGCAAGTGAGCGATTGTAGTGATGCGTGATATGTGCAGACTCTGGAGTGATGCTCCCGCAAACCAGAAGAGGAAGTACACATCTTTGAGCATGTGTGGCATGAATGCATCTGAAAATAAATAAATAACAATTTCATAGTAAATAGTAATTGGTTTTCTTCATCTTCTCCTATTTTCAGCTTGAATGGAAGGAAGGAGGAAAGGAAGAAAGAAAAGAAGCAGAGAGAGAGAGAAAAGGAAAGGATAATCATTCATTCGGTCATTCATTTATTATTATTTCTATTGAATGTGATACCCCACCTGTGAACAAATATATATTTGTATATATATAAATAAAAACTGAGTACACATACCTGCTGCTTGTCCATTTTAATCTTTCATATATTATTATTCATTCATATTGAATACTTGCTTGAAGTGATGGTAGTGTAGGTGGTATCCTTGATTGACTGACTAAGTGATTAGAAAGATGTGCTAGTCTAAAGTGAGGAAAAAAGGTCAAATGAGTTCAACCAAAAACAGATGTCCATCCTGCAAGTGAAGGTCAAAAAGGTCAAATGAGTTCAACCAACAACAGATGTCCATCCTGCAAGCGAAGGTCAAATGAGTTCAACCAAAATGAGATGCCCAACCTGAAAGGTAGAATGGTGACGTCATCAATCCAGTCAAAAAGGTCAAATGAGTTCAACCTAAAACAGATGGCCATCCTGCAAGCACACAATGGGTCATTTAAGGTCATTGTCCCACCATAGAGGGTTCATTTAAGGTCATTATGTAACATGGACCTATATGGGTCCTCTCTATACTACTACTATAGATTTCCGTTTTCTTGCCACAGACGACTTTCATCCCTGTGTCTTGGTATTCTGTACCATATTAGAAGTGGGCAGGAAGAGTGAGGAAGAAAGTGATGTTGATTGATTGACTGGTGGGTGCTTTACGCCGTGTCGGCAGCATAGGATATTTGTTTTGTTATGTATACCATTGCTTTTACATCTAAAACTATGCAATCAATTATGTGTCAATCATTAAATTAAAAAGTTCACAATTATATATTTGTTGCCAAGGGAAATACATTTCCATCCAGTAATTAAAGGTTCCATACATATAGCTATTGTCAAAACAATAAACTCCTAACAAAACTACAAAGGGCTACTACCCAGATAGCACACAGCCGTCGGCCCGACGGCAGCCGCTCCGTCGGGCCAACAGAGGAAATCGCCGTTGGGCCGACGTTGTTTTGTCCAACCTCCCCGCCGTCGACTCAACGGCGGCATCCGCCGTAGGCCCGACGGCGGCAATCGCCGTCGAGCCGACGGCGAGAGGTTGGGCAAAATGTCGGCCTGATGGCGGCTGCCGCTGTAGGCCCGACACAATATATTTATTCAAAATTAATAGAAAACCTTAGAAACTTAATATAATCTTTTTGGTAAACATGTTTTCTATATGTGTACCAAACGATTTGTTTCGACGTGGTGTGGTTTTAGAGATATTTCACTTTTTCTGTATATGGGTTAGTGTTAGTGTTACTGTTAGTTAGTGTTAGTGAAAAGTGAAATATCTCTAAAACCACACAACCTATTAACAAATCGCTTGGTACACATATAGAAAACATCTTTACCGAAAAGATTATATTAAATTTATAAGGTTTTCTATTAATTTAAAATAAATATATTGTGTCGGGCCTACGGCGTTTGCTGGAAAAAACCAAGATGGCGGTGCTTCGACAGCATTCCGTACCGAATAATTAAAATCATATTAACACGAATAATTCCATTAATACGTCGTAATAAATTACAAAACTTTTACAAAATAATCTAAACATATTAATAAACAAACCTGTTAAATAATTCCTTAAAATTCCTGGGATTTCTGGAATTATTTGTTGAAAAAGAACACTGCTCAACGATCGCACGTGTTCCGGTGGCGACTTGAACTGAGTTGACGGTTAAATCGCATTAACACGAATAATTCCATTAATACGTCGTAATAAATTACAAAACTTTTACAAAATAATCTAAACATATTAATAACCAAACCTGTTAAATAATTCCTTTAAATTTCTGGGATTTCTGGAGTTATTTGTTGAAAAAGAACACCGGTCAACGATCGCACGTGTTCCACTGGCAACTCGAGCCGGAAACCAAATTTAAAGAACTGCGCATGCGTGGATCAACACCGTCGACCCGACGGTGGCTCGACGGTGGCCTACATGTGGAAAATCAATGGAAACCAGCGGCGAACCACCACCGTCGGCCCGACGATGGCTCGACGGTGGCCCAAATGTGCAAAAGTTTGAAACCCAGTGGCGAACCTCCACCGTCGGCCCAACGGTGGCCCAACAGTGGCCCACATGTGCAAAAGTTTGAAACCCAGCGGCGAGACACCACCCTCGGCCCGACGTTGGCTCGACGGTGGCCCACATGTGCAAAAGATTGAAACCCAGCAGCGAACCTCCACCGTCGGCCCGACGGTGGCCCGACAGTGGCTCAAATCTGGAAAGAGATTGAAAACCAATGTCGAACCTCCACTGTCGGCCCAACGGTGGCCTGACGGTGGAAAGTCGGTGCCGACGGTGCGACCAATAGCCGACGTTGGCCCGACGGCTGTGTGCTATCTGGGTAGAGCAAATAATGCACCACTACTGAAGCAGGCCAGAAGCCAAATAAAAGCTCATGAGAGAAGCATGCTGGAAATGGCTGCCAAGGTGTGGAATGCCCAAACGGTAAAGGAACGACAAATTCCTGACCTAAAAACTTACAAAAAATATCTGTGCAAATTAGGCTAGGAAACCCCCACTAAGCTGCACTGCAAAGGGGCATGTGATGTGTCATGGCCCACCAGCGGGATGACCAATGGAAGGTAACCATACCAAGAGTAGCCAGATAACACACCACACAGCTATGTACAAGCCTATGATATGCAAATAGGAGTAGGCTAGTCTAGGAATAAGAGTAGAACAAAATAAAATACCATAGCCATACCAACCAATTATCTATCTGCTGCTGAAATGCAGGCAATCAAATAACTTATCAGCAGCTACTGTGGTAAGATAACACCAACACTACAACTGGCCAGCATTGAAAACTAGCCTCGGTACCCGGGCTTAAATGCTATGGACAGTATAAATACAGCCTCAATACATTTTTTTTTAAAGTCCTATTATTTGTACATTTGGGGCCTGTTGATAGTTGTGTAATGTATAGATAAAAGCCGTGCCCTTACCCACAGAAGGGTTGAATGACAACTATGTAGAAATTCGAGCAAAACCTGTTTTGGTATGAGCAGGAACTGAAGTTCCTGGTTCCAGGATTCAGTAACAATCTATAATGGTGACATGCAAAAAAAGCAGGTGGCCGCCCCAAAATGTTCTCGATTAGACATTTATAGTGTATTAAGCTACATAACATAATGTATTTAACAATTCAAAACTAGCGAGTAAAAATGAGATGTATGTAAAGAATATATTTTGTTGCATAGATTAAGAATGTATTTGGTCATTTCCTTTACACAGCCTCTCGACACTCTTTCTAGTGGGTTGTTCAGCAGCCCTCTCTCAGGATCAGTGCTGTGGTAGTAAGTACATAATGATGTAATATCTTTGTTTAATTTTCTGTTTTTCTCTATCCAACTATGGGGGAATGCAAGGCAATACGTCAGCTTTTGTCTAAGCATTGTTATTATCTTTCTCTATTCATCAGAGACCACCTCCAATGGGACCAAAGTATGGTTTAGCAATGGAGATTTCCGGGGCGACTCTTTATGCGGTGTAATATCGGGGAACCACAAACGAGTGACACTTCACTGTGAGAGCATTATGCCCTTCAAATATGTTTACTTCAAATTAAAGACGCATCCCACGATCAATCCAGGGCTGTGTGAAATTGATGTTCGAGGTTATAGATATAGAGGTAAGTTCTTTGTATTATGTTACCTTCTATGCTGCCGCAGAACATAAGATTAAGTTTCAGAAGAAAAGGTTCAAGGACTGCCTTGAATACAACCTGAAGAAATGTGATATCAACACCAGTGAACACTACAACCTGGAAAATAGTGCCCAAGGACAGGAGTTCATGGTGTAATAACGTAGGTCCGAACGCGTTGAGATGTATGTCGCTACTGGCTTTATTACGGTGCTCGTCACACTACACTGGTCCCTACTGTAAGATCTGTAGAAGGAACAAGACGTTGACAGCTGTGTCTCATGATAGCAAGTGAAGTTTATTGGCCCACTGTTTACCTTGTTGCTTCATCACATGACCTGTCGCTGGTTCCCGACTCCCACACATAGACCGGTGTGTCTATACATCACATCTCCCTTTTATATGGAAACAACATTGTATAACCGAACATGACTTTGTCTAACAATCAACTTACATCAAACCTTTTTACACAACTATCTGCTTTACAGTTATGTTTATGACAATGTGCTTCACATTTACAGGACCTTCAATACAGTTACTAAAGAATCATGTACGATATTTATTTGCTTCCACGGTTTTAACTTACCCTCGTATGCCACCTCTTTTCCGGCATCTCCTACATGGACTATCTTGCCATTTGTTACATTATCTTATTCTTAAATTTTTTTATTTTATTTTTTTTATTATTATTATTATTTTTTTTTAGTGGCTGCTGCCTTTCTCGCGATCTCGTGCTCCTTAAAAAAAACCTACCAAACATGTTTTATGGTTGTTTTCGACTTAAACACTAACATCAATAGATCTTGGCTTCACATTTTATCATTATCCTTCACACTGCACTTTCGGATTTACCATAGCTTGACTTCATTCAGTCGTCATCAATCGTTCAGCCTACAGCTTGGCCTGACTACTCTGCCATATCGTGTTGTGTATGGCGCCCTAATTTCACTCTTTATTGCTTGATCGCTGGCCTTTGGAATAGGTGTTTGGCCCCTTGGCTGTGTTTTTATGTTTTGATTGGTTGTCAGCTGTCACCTTTGACCGTGTTTGCATGTTCTTCCCTATGCTCTGTTCCTTTACAATGAGGGTTCTGTTTCTTCTTAATATTCTATTATCACTATTTCTAATCAGATAATCTCGTCTATTTGTGTGGTTTATATCTACAATCGTGCCTTTTTTCCATGCCCCTTCATGCTTTATATACCGTATTTTGTCATTTTGTTGTAGTTCATTATGCGGTCTTTTCGCATTTCGGTCCTGGTAGTATTTCTGTTTGTTTTGCACACATTTGAATTGTAACTTTTGTGTTGTTTGTATTGTTGGTTTTAATAACTTCGGTATCACAGGTATATTTGACCTTAGCCTCCTGCTCATAAGGAGCTGGGCTGGGGATGCTCTTAGTACGTCAAGGGTGGTATTTCGGTAAGCTAATAAAGCTAGATTCACATCTGTGTTATTTGCCTTGGCCTTTTTCAATAATGCTTTCACAGTTTGTATTGCCCTTTCAGCTTGCCCATTACTTCGTGGGTATAACGGACTTGATCGATTTGATTGAAAACCATACAGTACTGCAAATTTTCTGTATTCCTCACTTACAAACTGTGGTCCGTTATCGGAAACAACTTCCTTTGGTATGCCATGCCGGCCGAAACACTCTTTCATGCCCTCAATTACTGCTCTCGCTGTGGTATTTACCAATTTAATTACCTCAGGATATTTTGAAAAATAGTCAACAATCAATAAATAGTTTTCATGTTCATAATAAAATAAATCAGCTCCTACCTCATAGAATGGAATCTGTGGTATTTCATGGTTAATCAATGGCTCTTTTTGTGGCCGATTTCTCTCCTCCAGACATATATTGCATCTCGACACCGTATCTTGTATTTGTTTATCTAACCCCGGCCCGAAAATGTAGTCGCGGGCCAGCTGTTTGCATTTAACGACACCGAGATGTGAGCTGTGTATTTTATTAAGCATATTTTGTTGCAATTTGTGTGGAATTACTATTCGTGTGTTTTTCATTATTACATTTCTATGTATTGTCAAATCGTCTTTATATGTTTGATATGGCTTCATTTCCGGAGGAGTGTCTTTGTCATCTGGCCAACCTTGTTGAACGTATTCTTTTAACTTGTTTAGAGTTGGATCTCTGTTGGTTTCATACGCTATTTCTTCCAACTCTTCCTCAACGTACCTTAAAGCTGCAATAGACATTGATGCATCATATAAATTATGCGGTTTCACATTTGTTGTGTGCGCTCTTGACAGCGTATCGGCAAAATACATATCTATCCCTTTTATGTACACTACTTTCAAATCATAATTCTGCATTCTCATTCTCATTCTCTGTAACCTGGCAGTTAACTCATGTATCGGTTTATTCATTATATTCACGAGAGGCTTGTGATCTCTTTCGACCGTGACTTCTTGGCCAAAAATATACTCGTGAAATTTGGCACAGCCGAAACAGATCGCAAGCATCTCTTTCTCAATCACAGCATAGTTACTCTGACATTTATCTAATGCTTTTGATGCCAAACTAATAATCCTTTTTTCCTGAAACAATGCCGCACCCAGCCCTGACTTAGATGCATCTACTTGCATCGTCAGGTTTTTCTCCACTTCGTAATATTTCAACACAGGAGCCGTGATCAGTAACATTTTCAATTTGTCAAAGGCCTCCTCTTGTGGTGCATCCCAGTGCCAGGCTACAGTTTTAGTTAACAAGATTCTCAAAGGCTTGGCTATCTCCGATAAATTAGGAATAAACTTATGGACATATCCAACCATCCCCAAGAATCTTTGCACACCTGATTTGTCGGATGGGGTTGCCATTTCATTGATCGCCGGTACTCGCTCCGGGTTTGGCTTAAGGCCCTCAGCTGTTAACAAATGTCCCACATACTCTACCTCTGTTCTACATACACATGATTTTTTAGGGTTTAATTTTAATCCAACTTCTCTAGCTTTCATTAACACCGCTTCCAATCTGTTGTTATGTTCTTTTATGTTGCATCCGTAAATTAGAATGTCATCAGCTATTACTGTTACTCCTTGTAATCCTCTAAGTATTTTATCCATCTCTTGGATGAAAATATCCCCAGCCGTCTTTATCCCAAAAGGCAGCCGGGTATATCTATAGCGACCCCAAGGGGTATTAAAGGTACATAGGCGTGAACTTGGCTCATCGAGGACAACCTGCCAATAACCGCTTTGTTCATCTAACACTGTAAAATATTGAGTGCCCGCGGTCTGAGCTACAACTTGTTCAACAGTTCTTATTGGATATGGCCCCGGAGAATAGCCTTATTCAGCTTGGTGGGGTCCAAGCACACTCTAATTTTGTCCGGTTTCTTCACAATGGTAATAGAATTTACCCACTCTGTTGGTTCATTTTGCTCTACTATCACCCCCAATTTCAGCATGCGATCCAGTTCCTCCCGCACTGCACCGCTAATTGCATGAGGGATGCGCCTGGGTGGATCAATTACAGGGGAAATGCTACTGTCTACATGGATCGTAGCATTAACCTTAATGCAACCCAACCCTGTAAATACATCATTATAATTCTTTACCATTTTTCTTGCTTCTCGGTTCTCCACCTGAGGCTGTACTTCAACGTTCACACTATTTATTCTCTCGATGAGCTTGAGGCTGACACACGCCTCCTTCCCGAGTATCGGGCATCCATTGTCAATTACTTGAAATGTCAGAGGTACTCCTCGCACATTGATTATCACTTCTCCTCGCGGGTGTATTCTTTCACCAGAATACGTGATGAGCCGACACCATGGTTTCTCCATGGCCATGTTCGGCAATGTCATGAATACACTTTCAGGCAGAATATTTGCCTGCGACCCACTGTCTAATTTAAATTGTACGCTCACATTACATATGTTGACATCCTCGAACCAAAGTCTCATCTGTTCACTTCCATTGGCTCCTACCGCTCCGACTTCCATATCACTTGAAACCTCTCTGACGAACATGTCGTCCAACTCCGCCTCTTCCCTCCTAGCTGACGCACCTCCCTGTTCATCTTCATATCTCTCTTGTTCATCCATATTTATGGCGTTCACTGGTGTTCGCAGTCGCTGTTCACTTCTACACACTTTAGCGAAATGCCCTATACGCCCACATGTAATGCACTGCTTTCCCTGTGCAGGGCAGGCCTCTCTCGTGTGTATATATCCACACCGAGTGCACTCGTTCCGGCGGGGGGCGTTTCCCGTCGGTGCCATTCGCCTGTTCCGCACCGGTGGTACTGTTGCCGGGGGGCGTGGCATTGCCTGCGCGCGTGACGAAAAAGGGGGGCGTGTCCTTCTGTTTTCCCACCGGCTCACTTCATGGACTTCAGTGTCTCCTTGCCTGTCCGTATTACAGGCTAACCGTGTTGAATCATGCTCACTTAGCCTGCATAATTCTAAACAATGGTGCAAAGTTAAATCAACTTGTCACTCTTCACACCACAGACTAATCTATCACACAATATAGATTCTTCCGAGTCCCCAAAATCGCACAGGGCGATCCGGTGCTGTAGCTCTCTCACATACGAGTCCATTCCTTCGGAGCCCTGGTTATACGTATTGAACTGGTATCTTACAATAGTCCGGTTCGACTTACCCGTGCAGTATTTCTTGAAAGCCTCCGTCAATGGAATCATCTTGTCTTGTTCGCCTGTCTCAAACTGCATAGTTTCAAATACTTTTTGAGCCTCTGTCCCCGCGACATACAGAAACGAATTACACTGCATTTGTTCACTCTTAGAGCTGATTCCTGTAGCCCCGGCATACAACGTGTACATACGGAACCAAGTCCGCCAATTTAGTGCCACATTTCCTTCCAAATTTAAGGGAGCCGGTGGCCTCAATCCTGTCGACGTCATGTTGGCATTTGTTCGTGTACATCTGACACCATGTAAGATCTGTAGAAGGAACAAGACGTTGACAGCTGTGTCTCATGATAGCAAGTGAAGTTTATTGGCCCACTGTTTACCTTGTTGCTTCATCACATGACCTGTCGCTGGTTCCCGACTCCCACACATAGACCGGTGTGTCTATACATCACACCTACCATGCGCTATATGCACACATCACATCCCCCCTTCATACAGGTGATACAGCGGGATGTTACATGGCCCGTATATTGTTCTTGGAGTCCATACATCTAGATTTCACAATAAACATTCAATCAGGTTTTACTCATGATTTTTATATTAAACATAGTTGATTCAATTACAGTTGTGTCTTGAACTGTCAATGTTCACACAGTGCATCATCTATCTTTATAACAAACTCAATCATCCGGCAAATTTTCATCACATGACAAATGACAATTTTCATAAGTAAATATTTCTCACTATAATGACATTCATTACCTCTGGATTTTCATCTTCAATCAGAACCTCACTATCTTTAGCTACTACAATTACATTACTAACATGTGAGTTCTCCCCACCACCTAGCAAATCTGTTGCCACAAATGGGCTCACCACCTGCTCTACTTCATAAGTCTAATTTAACCACTGGTCTAATTGTTCGACCAAACCTCAAGGTTTTAATTGGGTGTTGTTTTATGTGCATGGTGGGTTGGTCTGGAAGTAGGTTATCTTCTGGTGTGTTTACTGTTGTAATGTTTGTATTGTCCGTTGCCTGGGACGTTTTAATTAAATGTATTCTGTTCCTGTTTAATTGGTTGTTTCATTCATTTCTTATTTGGTACTTGTGCCCTGTCGGACCTGTGCAACTGCTGATGACTGCCTTTTTCCACAGCCCGCGGTGATTTTTATATTTTATTTGGTCCCCTCTATGTACCGATTGGTGCAGCTTTCCTGATTTGTTGTCATGGTAGTATTTTTGCCTTTCTTGAATATGCAATGTTTCTTGCCGTATCACCCGTTGTACATGTGGTTTAACGTTCTGAGCTATGGTGGGTATGCAAGATCGCAACTGCCTGCTCATCAGCAATTGAGCTTGAGAAGCATTCAGAACGTGTATTGGTGCATTTCGATAATTCATTAAGGCTAATTGTATGTCTTTGCCTGTTTCGGTGCATTTCTTTATCATATGCTTCACCGTTTGGACAAACCGTTCGCTCTGCCCAATGCTCCTTGGGTATTGCGGGCTTGAATACAATGGGGTAAAGCCATAGTGCTCTGCAAAATCATGGTATTCGTGGCTCATGAATTGCGGCCCATTGTCACTGATTGTCAGATGCCACTATTTTGGGTATCCCATGTCTAGCGAAGTTATCTTTCAATGAATTAATTATATTGTCAGAAGACGTATTATCTAATTTGGTTATTTCTGGATATTTTGAGTAGTAATCTACTGTAATGATATATGTTATGTGGTCTATCTCAAACAAATCAACTCTGACCTTCTCGTATGGGACACAGGGGACGCTATGGTTTATTAGTGGTTCAGTGTGTGGTAGTTTTCTATTGTTCTGACATGCGTTGCATCTGCTAGTTCGCTCCTCAATTTGTCTATCAATATTTGGCCAAAAAATGCTCTCTGTAGCGAGCTGTTTTGTTTTGGTAGCACCCAAATGTGTCTCATGGAGTACATCCAACATGTTGTTTCTTAATTTACCTGGTATGATGATTCGGTTCCCTTTCATTATCAGACCGTTATTGACTGTTAATTCATCTTTGAATGGCGCATACTGTTGTATACCTGTGGGTATGCACGCCATGCTAGAGTCCCATCCCTGCTGTATTTGTTCACGTAACTCTACCATCGACTCATCCGACTCAAACTCATGTTTAATGTCATTAAGGATACTCGATGCTGAAGAATCGACCATAGCTACACTTAAGCTATCGTCAAACGAACTCACAGTACTGCTGTCTTTACTGTGGGCCCGCGATAGTGTCTGAAAAAAACATAAGCGTTCCTATAATATGCGTTAGTTTCAGGTCGTATTTCTGTAAGCGCATCCTCATACGCTGCATCCGTTCGGACAGTTTATGGATCGGTTTTTCCATGATTGAAACAAGTGGCGTGTGATCTGTCTGAACCTGGACCTCTTTACCATACAAATAATCACTGGCACCCAAAACAGATGGCCAGCATCTCTTTCTCAATAATCGCGTATTTCGTTTGGGCTGAATCCAATGCACGAGAAGCTAGAGCTATCGGTTTGTTATTCTGCATGATGACAGCCCCTAATCCTGACTGACAGGCATCGACTTGTAACACGATTGGCTTGTTTACATCATAGTAAGCTAATACTGGTGTGCTTTGCGAGTTATGTTTTAGCATTCCAAATGCCTCTGCCTGTTCTTTCCTCCAGTGCCATGCAACGTCCTTGTTCAGGAGGATGCGCAGTGGTTTAGCGATCTCTGACAGGTTGGGTATGAATTTATGGACATACCCCACCATGCCCAGAAATCGCTGCATGCCTGCTTGGTAACATGGCGCTGGCATGTCCACGATGGCCTGGATCCTGTCTGGATCTGGCTCAATGCCATTCTGTGTTTGGATTTTGCGGGGTTCAATTTAAGGTTGACAGACCTTGCTCGCGCCAATACTGCTCTAAGTCGCTCATTATGCTCCTCGATCGTAGAACCATAGATGAGGATATCATCGGTCACAATGCCTACTCCAGGTAGATCACCCATGATATGGCGCATCTCATGGATGAAAATATCACCCGCTGTTTTGACCCCGAAGGGGAGTCGAGTGTAGCGATAACGCCCCCACATTGTATTAAATGTGCATAGGAGCGAGCTAGAATAGTTTAATTCGATCTGCCAATACCCCGATTATGCATCCACAACCGAAAAATACAGCGCATTAGTGGTTTTTGCAATTATTTCTTCGATCGTGGTGGTTGGATAGGGGGTGCCTCTGAGGATTACACGGTTACTTTCTTAACTATGGTAATCAAATTCACCCATTCTGTTGGTTTGACCTGCTCGTTAATTACCCCCAACTCGATCATGCGCTTTAGCTCTGCTTTTACTAAATTTTCAACTGCATAAGTGATACCCCTAGGCGGATCTACTACTGGTGTTATACTCATATCAACATGAATTACAGCATCTGACTTTATCAGCCCCAGTCCCCTGAAAATATCAGCATACTCGCTTACCACAGTTTCTGCATCTTGTCTGCTGCCTCGATGGCCCATATCTAGCTCGTCGATCCTTGCGATCAGTCCCAAAGTCACACAGGTTTCCTTTCCTAGGACCGGGTGAGCCCCTCGGACGATCTGGAAGACGACATCATGTCCATTGATGCCGATGATCGCCTCCCCATCGAGCTTGACTCGCTGTCCAGAGAAGGTGATGAGGCTGCACCTCGGCACTGTCATCTTGAGTCCCTCCATGCGTTCAAAAACTACTTGGGGCAACACATTTGCCTCGGAGCCCGTGTCGAGCTTGAATCTTGTGGCCTGTCCCTTGATCATAAAGTCCCGGAACCACAGCGTCCTGCTATCGGTGTCTTTCTCCAGTTCGCCCACAAACAAGTCTGCCATTAGCTCGTCCATCCGTTTACTGTCATGTGATGGTTCCTGGTTGTGAGGCTCCGACACATTCATCGATACCTCACTGATCAGGGTTGGCCTGCCACGGCAGACCTTGGCAAAATGTCCAACTTTCCTGCAATGAAATGCATACACTGTGGAACGGCTGCTTCCATCACAGAATTAAGCCAAGAACCCGGCACATTTGCGACGGATCCCATCCAAACGATAACGCATAGGCATGGCCAGACATGGCCAGAACAGCTGCTGCCATCATAGCAATAAACCTGGAAACCTGTGTATTTGCGGCGGATATAGTCAAACCAGTAATGGTCAGGCCCGTCTGATGTGGCCAGCATGGAACAGCTGCTGCATTAGCTAATATAAAATATCTGAACTTTCAAATGTACATATGTCACTCAAATTTTGGAATATTTTTAAAATTCAAAAAGAATATTGCTTCTGATTCATTGGAGCTTCAAGTGCAATTATAATTTTAATGTTTGGACCCTTTTTGAAAATAAGGTGCATGTGTGAACGGGGCTATATATATATCATATGTATATATATATATATATATATGTATATATATGTATATATATATATGGGCAATTCTTTAAAATTGGGCACAATAGTGTGACATGGAACCCAAAAGTGAAAACCTTCCAAATAATAGCCTATTGCAATGTCCTATTGTAAAGTCGTCGTCTGGCAGCTGTAGCTGTGTAGGCAGGCTAATTGGAAATCAGTACAGCAAGGGGAGAAAGGAAAAGTATAAAGAGTGAAAGTAGAGTGAAAGCTTGTACCCTCAGGTTTATTATTATATAGTGGTACATGGATCTGATATGGCATACCACCTGACCATGCTCGCCAATCAACAACAAGCATTTCTAGGTCCACCAATGAACAGTGAGCATTCTTGAGTCACCATAGCTACTGTGATCTACCCACCGCCTTGTGGCTGCTTGACCTGCACCTGCCCCGTTGTGTGTGTGTGTGTGTGGTGATCCGTGACTAACAGTTGGGGGGGGGGGAGGGGGTAGTGAGTATAGCTCTTGAGCTCCTTCCACACTAACAATAGTGCCCCTCTCACACTATCTATTTAATACAAAATGACTATTGACTACAATTAAAGAGTCACCACCAACTACATAAATACATTTATGCACCCGGCCATATACATCATTTACCCTTATAGACCATTTGTACTCCTTTATAGACCATTTCCCATTCCCCACCAATGCGTTTTATCTGAATATTTTACACTATGAAGGTTTGCATGTTGTGCATATGTCAGAGTTGAATTTTTTTTTCTCACTTTTCGAATTAAATCTTATACAAATTGAGCAATACATTAATATCACTTGTGTAACATGAAAATCAAAGACACATCCAGAACCTCATTTTAACATATACAACATAGTCAAACAAGATGTTATTGATTACTCTTAACCAAACAAGGTTATGACTTACAAGAAAAAAGTTGAAAAATAAGTTGAAAAAATGTTAGCACAAAATCATATAAGTAATCTTTTAATTTCTTTCTTGGGATAATTTCAATAAATGTACTATTGCTAACATACTTAATACACAGAGGATACAATAATTATTTGACTTGCAATCAATAAAAGAGAGAACAAATTATCAGCATCGTAATGTGGAAACCAAATATGTGGTGCCCAGTTTTAAAGAATGACCCATATACATATACATATATGTGTATATATATATACCTACGTATATACAACGTATATACAGATGGAAGCAAATACGCACGGTGCTTCCCCCGGCGGCATGGGCTGGAACTAGATTAGTTCACCGCCCCGTCGCCGGGTGCTTTACATATATACCTTGGGCTATAGCCTCCCTTCAGCCAGTCGCTATAGGCCTCCCTACGGTCAACAACACAGTCTACCTGTTACCTGTGTTTCTACCTGTGCTACTACCTGTGCTGCTACACGGAGGGATCGATCTGTTTAAGTGGAGTGTCGTGAGCTACAAACTTTCAAATATTCTACGATTGTCATGTCGATTCACTTTGTCGATACTTAGCTAAGCTCCTGAGCTAAAAACTTCATATCTACGTCTTTCTTGTCGATTAATCCTGTCGATACTTAGCCATGTCAACGATCTGTCACTAAATCGATATCGGTCTACCTTGTCGGCAAGTGTTCCTGACCAAATAGCTCCTGTGTGTCGATTAACGATCGACACGCCGGGACATCGACATTTAATGTCAATTTATTTCCGTATTTGCTATTAATCGGTTAGATTCAAACGTACAAGATGGCGGATGGCGGGGAAGCCACCATGATTGTCGAGCGTATGTACTAAAGTAAAGGACTATCACAAAGGAATCTACCGTTTAACGCCTGTCTGTCGAAAAATTTGCATCGACACGACGGGAGATCGACATCCTTTATATATATTTATTTTGTATTCTATAATAATCGGTTAGATTCAAAACCAAACAAGATGGCGGATGGCGGGAAAACCAACATGATTGTCGATCTTATATAAACAAGGACGATTCAAGTGATTTCCGGTGTTACTGATTAGCGCAAGTGTGTCAATTGGCGGCATCGACACGATGGGAGATCGACTTTGATATTATTTATTATTTATTTATTATATTATTTTTTATTTTATTCCAACCTACCGACTTTTCTATTTTATTATTTATATGCATGATAAGTCGAGTGACTTCCTGTGTGTCGATTAACGGCATCGAAATGGTTACGAGGCCTTCTCCGCGGGTGATGCGCGGCAAGGAAGGACGAGGAGGCGGGAGTGGAATAAGAGGGCAGTTTATTGAGTAAATGCCCGAGGCGTTTCATGAACATACAATGAATGTGAGGTGTAATAAATCAGCAATACAGGTAAAGGTAAAATATAACATCATGTATGATGCATGCTCATGATGAGAGCATCAAATGTCAGTGTTATAATAAAGTGTCAAATGAGGTAATGTCAGTAGTTGGCGGGAGGTGGGCCCGAGGAGCCCTCAACCCTATAGTGGAGAGTTGGTGTATAGGGATGGTGGGTGGGGAAAAAAGAGGTGTGAGGAGCAGAGTGTGTGGAGGCAGGAGGGCGAGTGGCCGGAGGAGAGGCTGGAGGAGGTTATAAGGGAAGGAGAGGAGGGGGTGGGGTTATGAAAGAGAGAGCGGCAGGAGGACAGAGGAGGGGGGGGGAGAGGGAGAGAGGGGGGGGGGCGTCCTCCCTCGCCTCGCATCAACCGCAATGCGAGCATTACGACCGATGCACGGCAAGGAAGGACGAGGAGGCGAGAGTGGAATAAGAGGGCATTTTATTGAGTAAATACCCGAGGCGTTTCATGAACATACAATGAATGTGAGGTGTAATAAATTAGCAATATAGGTAAAGGTAAAATATAATATCATGTATGATGCATGCTCATGATCAGAGCGTCAAATGTCAGTGTTATCACAAAGTGTCAAATGAGGTAATGTCAGTAGTTGGCGGGAGGTGGGCCCGAGGAGCCCTCAACCAAGAGAGAGGAGAGGGCTCGAGGGGCCGCCGAGGGGGCGAGGCGGGGGACGTAAGCGTGGACCGCCTCAGAGGTCCAGGTCCCTTGGGCCATGATGTCGGAGATGTCAAAACCGGCGGCATGGCAGGCCTGGGCGGCGCCCCGGCGGAGGCTGTGGAGGGTGAAGGCCTCGGCCCCCCGGGCACCTCGGGCATGAAGGGCGCCTCGCATGAGGGCAGTGAGTGTGCACGGGTCGAGGGGGCGACCAGAGGGCATGATGAACGCCGGGGCGTCGGGAGGCGCGGGGGACTGCCGGGAGGCCGCGTTCCAGGCGGCCAGAGGGCAGAGGCCCGGCCTCGGGCAGGCAGGGATGAAGAGGGCGACGGCGCCCGAGGGCCCGGATATGGTCTTTGAAGTCCTGACCGTGACCCGGAGGCCGCCGGGGGCCGGGGCGACGTTGCCGCGGGTGATGGTGTGGGGCCCCCCCCCAGCCCTCGGGACTCGGCGACAGCAGGTTGGACTGGTGCAGCATGCCGAAGTACCCGAGGAGGAGGGCGGCCCGAGGGCCGAGCGAGGCCACTCCCGCAAGGGCGAGGTGAGAGATGACGAGGGCGAGCAGAGGAGGCGTCAGAGGGGGCGCCTGGTGAGGGGCGTGGGTCGAGGCGCGCTCGGCACCTCGGCAAACGTCCTTGGCGAGGGCAGAGTCGAAGGCGTAGAGGTAGGCAGTGTAGCCGGCGATCTGGAAGTCGGTGGGGGCAAGGGGGGCGAGCCCTCGGGCCACACAGTAGGTGACGTAGTCGCGGGCCTGGCGTCAGCGGTTCCTCCATGTCGAGGGGGCCAAGGAAGCGAGGCGCAGGGGGGCGACGTCCTCCACCTCGGCCGGGGGAAAACCTGCCTCAGAGGCCGGGGTTAAAGGGGAAAGCATCATGTGAGGGCGATATGCTGCGGAGCCCGAGGCAGGCGATGCCGGCGCGGGCCACCTCGGCCCAGGGTCCGTCGAGGTGGGTGCGGCTGAGGGCGTCGGCGAGGATGAGCTCGGCCCCGGGCTTGTGGAGAATGGTGAGGGTGAAACATCGGGTCGCCGCGAGGAGCCAGAGCTCCCGAGCGTAGGTCCCGAGGGTAGCATCGCGGGCGCGGCCCGAGGTGAGGGAGGCGGCGGAGGCCATGTTATCAGTGTTGATCACGATGGTGGCCCCCGCCACGTCCTCAGGGATGAGGGCGCGCAGTGCAACGACGAGGTTGACGGCCTCCAACTCGTGGATGTCGGGGAACCGCTCCCGGAAGTCGAGGGTGTACCCTCGGGCGTAGCAGTGGGTGGCGGAGTAGGCACCCCCGCCCGTGAGGCAGGAGTCGCACTCTATGACGTGGACGCGCCCTGCCGGGGCGCGGAGGAGGTGGAGGCCATTGTAGGCCCGGCCGTAGAGGGCGAACCACCTCAGGTCCCGGAGGGCGTCGTCGTCGAGGGTGAGCGAGGTGCAGCTGAAGCAGCGGCGGAGTGCCCCGAGGAGGCGACTCATGAACCTCCGGGCGGGGAGCACACAACTGCCCACGTGGTTCAAGCGCCCGAGGAGGCTCTGGAGCTCGCGTCGAGTTATGGCAGGGCAGGTGAGGCGGGCCTCGCATGAGAGGATGAGGTCGTCGACTTTGTCGGGGGTGATGCGAACCGTCATCGCCTCGCTGTCGAGGGAGAAGCCTAGACAGGTGAGGCGGACAGCGGGGGGGTGGCACTTCCCGGGCGCCACGTCGAGCCCGAGGGTGGCAGCGAGGGCGAGGGAGGCGTCGAAGGCCTGGCAGGCCCTGAGGTAGGAGGCCTCGCACCCGACAAAGTCGTCGACGTATACTAGTGTGTGGAAGCCGTCGCACCTCATGATCCAGGCGATGGCGGCCGTCACACGGCCGCAGGCCGCGCCCGAGGAGCGGCAACCAAAGGGAAGGGCGAGGTCAATGTATGCCCTCTGGTTGAGGGTGATGCCGTATAAGGGGCAGGCGAGGGGGTCGGCGCGGTGTTGCCTGTATGCGCGGAAGATGTCGGCGGACCAGAGGTATGCGCCGGAGCCCTCACCTGTGAGGCGGCGCCCGAGGTCAGCGACTGAGGGGAGGGTGTAGGAGTGGGGTTTCCCGAGGTATTCCCGGCGAGGGATGCCGGCATTGATGCTGGCGCCGGGGGGAAAGGAGAGGTCGACGATGACCCACCTCTTGCCCGGGTCGGATTTGGGGCGGGTCATCATGGGGAAGACCTGGGTCCAGGGGGTGAAGGGAGGGATGGTGAAGGGGCCCGCGAGGGCGCCGAGGGCGAGCTCGGTTTTGATGAAGGCCTCTATGTGGGGGCGTGCTCGGGGCTCGCGGTGGTTGGTGAAGGTAGGGCGGGGGGGAGAGCGGAGAAGTTAGCGGGAAGCCGTACTCGAGTAGGTCGAGGAGGGCGGGGTCGGGGTAGTCGCGGAGGGCGGTCACGCCAGGCGGAATTGTGGAGGCCAGAGGGGAGGGGAATGCGGGCGGCCCAAAAAGTTAGGGAGGCCCGCTCCCTGAGCGCGTATATGCGTGGGTGAAAGGTGGGGTAGCGGGCCCAGGCCTTCCTTAGAAGCATGGGGCCAGATGGCGAGGAGGGTGGGGCGGTATTGGTGGGGGGAGGGGCCGCAGGAAGGGGCGGCGGGGAGGGTGTCTTGGATATGGGGTTGAACCACGTCAGAGATGTGCTCGCTGAGGTCGTGGTGGGGGGGGGGGGGGAGGGGGGAGGAGCGTAGGAGAGGTTAAGGGGGCGGCGAGGGGGGGAAAGGTGGGGAAAGGGGGCGGGGTGGGGGGGGGGGGTGTCGGGGTCAGGGGGGAGGCCGGGGAGGAGGGTGAGGTAGGCTGTGTCGGCGGGGGAGGGTGTGGGGGGGCGGGGAGGGGGGGAGGTTTGGGGAGGGACGGAGGCGGGCGGCGTCCGGCTGGTCGGTAGAGATGAGAGAGAGACGGCGGGGCCTGTGGTGAGGTCGAGGCGGGGGGAGGCCGGGTGGTCGGCGGAGATGAGAGAGGAGTGGCGGTTGGGTGCAGGGTGGCGGTGTGAGAGAGGGTCTGTTGGGCCGCGGCGGGTGGCGGCCAGGGGGGGGGCTTTGAAGCCTGGTGTGGTGTGAGCGGTTGGGTGCTCTGCGGTCAGAGCGCGGGCGGGCCGGGCGGGCGGCGGGATTTGAGGGGGCGGCGAGATGTGAGGGGCGGGGAGATGTGAGAGGGCGGGAGGTCAATGGGCAGTGAGATGTGAGGGTGGTCGGTTGTGGGTGTGCGTGGGTCGGCGTGGGGGGGTGGGTGGGGCCGGCTGGGTCCCTCCGGGCCGGGCTGGAGGGGGCGGCGGACTAAAAATCCGCCGAGGGGGCGTCCCCCCCGCTCCCGGTTTCGTTTGCTATGGCATACGGCCTCGGAATGCATGGTGAGGAACTTTCTAACGTTGGCACAGTATGCGCAAGCGTGTCGATACCTCGACGCCCCCTCCCCATGTGTCTCGCCGGCGCCTGCCCGGTCGCATGAGGCGGGGTCGCGGTTCCAGGAGGGGCATGGGGCGCCATGGGATTCCCGGAGGTAGGGCGTCCTGGTGTCGGTCTGGGGGCGGGGGAGGAGGGGTCTGGGGGCGGGGCGGGGGGGGTCGGAGGAGCGGGGGGGGTGGGAAGGGCGCCTGTGGGTGTGGTGAGGGCCTCCATCCTGAGCATGTTGATGGCGGCGGGGTCGTGCCAGCCGTGTGGGAGCCTACCGTCCGCGATCCATGTGAATACCGTCTCGGAATAACGGCGGACGGTAGCCCAGGGGTGGACGAGATTGTCTCGGTGGATGGTAAGGGCGTGGTGGCTGAGTCCGGGAAGGGAGTGGGCGGGGAAGGCGGGGTGGGCCTCGAGCATGCGGAGGGCGAGGGTGTACTCGTCCTTGGTCGCCTCCCCTCGCTTCACCGCCTTTCTCTCCGCCCCCCGCTCTATGAGGTCACAGGGGAAGATATAATGGGGGGAAATACCTTTCCGTCGACCGGCGTTGTGTGTGTCGGCTGAGTCGAGTATTTCCCGGACAGCGTCTGCAGCGGAGGTGGCCGAGTGGGCGTGGGCGTCGCGGTAGTGGAGAGGGGGCGGGGCCTCCGAGGTCTGAGAGGCGGATGCCCCTCCCCTGGTGAAGCGGATGTAGTCGGGATGAATGGCCCCCGGGGCCGCCGGCAGGGGCGGCGGAGGCGTGAGCCCCCCCACGGTGTGGCGGGGCGTGCGGGGGGCGTCGATGTGCTGAGGCGGCGCCGGGCGGGGGCGCGGCGGCCGCGGCGGGGGCGTGGTGGGGCGCGGCTCCGCGCTGGTCCCGGGCGTCGATTATGTCGAGCCTCGCCGTCATGCGTTCCATGGCCGCGACTGTGTCGAGTAGAGTCGCCTGCATGGTGCGTCCCCATTCCGATGGGGGGTCGCCGGGGGCGGTCCTCGGGAGAGGGGCGGCCTGAGGGAGCGAGGAGGGCGCGGATGAGTGTGTCGATCCGGTCGATATCGCCTCGGAGATGCGCTGTGCCTCCCTGCGGGCGGCGTGCCTCCCCCGGCCTCGTCCGTTAGGCATGGTGGGCGTGTAGAGAGATGAGGCCAAAGAAAAAGAGGTGTGAGGAGCGGAGTGTGTGGAGGCAGGAGGGCGAGTGGCCGGAGGAGAGGCTGGAGGCGGTTATAAGGGAAGGAGAAGGGGGGGGGTTATGTAAGAGAGAGAGAGCGCTGGAGGACAGAGGAGGGGGGGGAGAGAGAGGGGGGGGTGCGTCCTCCCTCGCCTCGCATCAACCGCAATGCGAGCATTACGACCAACCCAGAGGTTGCCCTCAAATATTACGCATTTGAGTACATGCAGAATCAAGGGTCGGGGGGAGGGGGCACATCTGCATCGAGTTGGAGCTCCAATCACTCCAGGCGACTCTATGCCAAGGGCGGGAAGAAACCCTGTTTTTCCTTTAATAAGGACCACGGGTGTAGTAGGGACGACCGCACCTGCAACTACGGAGACTGGTGCTCCCTTTGCGGCAGCAAAGCGCATATCAGGACCAAGTGCCCTAAAGATTAGAGGTCTGTTGACGGGTCGGCGAGACGTGTCCCGGTACTGTGTCCGGGGGATCATTGCGCTAATGTGAAGCCAGATTCTCACGTCAAGGTAAATTGTGTTGCCTACTCGACTCCGGCCCCCCGACCGACCTCCTTGCTCCGAAAATCTCAGACTATGTGTGTCCGAGTTATTTTTGTGACGTCCCTAATGTGTGCAGGGAATGCGATGAATGCCATTCGCCGTCCAGGATGATTAATGTTGGAAATGATCGTCCAGCAGTTCGAACCTCACCTTGTGAAGGCAATCGTAATATTGTTGGCGCAAAGAATTCTGCAGTCATACTTTGAACTAAACCAGTGACGTTTGTGTTCCCGCCCTTAGTTGTTCAGACTGTCCCGCTACCATTGATAATCTGCATGCAGAGGTCTCAAACCGTGGATCAGCTACAAGGGCCTGCCACAATGCCCCGTTATTGCCAGTGACTGGTTCTCTATTGTCATGGTGGAGGGTAATTTCCATGTAACCGCTTCTGATGCAGTCAACCATTTGGGTGAACTCATTAAATTTGTAGTAACTAATTCATGTGTCAATGCCAGCTGTACCTGTATACACTACATCGGTCCAAATAGGGCGCAGCTAAAACCATGCCGCACCATTTGCGAATGCTTCCTCAGAGGTGAAGTAATTAGATCACGATTGGGAATTTATTATATACGGCTGTATTTTCGGTTTCAAAATTATAAATCTTTCTTGTCCCGCTAACTATCGTGCCGCAGCAAACCCCCCCCGAGTTAATGAAGAGAAAGTTTTTATTGATAAAAAACTCCGTGAAGAGCTGAGCTGTGGGTACATTTCCCGCGCCGATGCCGCTCCTATCTGCAGCCATAATATATTTCCTGTTCCTAAGGCGAGTGGTGAGGGCCTCCGCTCGATAATTGATTGTAGCAAGCCGACAGATAGGTCTGTCAATAACTATGTCGATGGTGTCGCCCAAACACCCACGCCAAGCTATACGCTGGGACTTCGGAAGGGGTAAAGGTCCCGAGCTCTTCTTTGACAATCGCTTCTGCATGGGCCTCTCTTCGAGTCCCTTTAGTTTTAACCATATTTCTGATTTTGTTGTGCGTTGTGCCAAGCGAGAGGGTGTCAATAGAGCAGTTAATTACTTAGACGACTTTGCTGTAATCGGCTCTTCCTTCAATAATTGCCTAACGAGTCAGTTAACAATTGCCGCTATTTTGCGCAGAATTGGCTTCTATTTAAGCTGCCCTAAATTGCTAGTGCCAGCACAGTGTACCCGTTTCCTGGGCATTAAAATTGACAGTGTTCGCCTGCAGCTTTGACTCCCGCCTGACAAGATTTATAAACTTAAGACACAACCCTCCCTCTTCCTTGGTAAACGCAAAGCGTCTCGGAAGGACCTGGAGAGGTTGGGCGGCCGTCTTGCCCACTGTGCGACAGTCGTCCGCGGGGGTCGCTCCTTCTCCACGAGGATCTAAGACGCAATTCGGCAGCTGAAGAAGCCGTACCATAAGTTCAGGCTGAATGACGAGGTTAAGTCCGAGCTCCACTGGTGGCTCGACTATGTCGAAACCGTCAATGGTTATGCTAAGCTTCTCGGCTCTCACGCGGCTGTGGTCTCTGTCTACAGCGATGCCTCTGATTGGGGCTTTGGAGCGATCCACTCGGACGACTGGCTCGTCGGCTCCTTTAGCACTGGTGAGGGTGCCCTTGAGGCCGAGGTCGGTCATCATTATGCTGACCCTGGAGGAGTTTGCGCTGACACGCATATTACACAGCATCGTAATGTGGGAACCAAATAGGTGGTGCCCAGTTTTAAAGAATGACCCATATACATATACATATATGTGTTTATATATATTTAACCGTCGGGCTATTCCACCCCTGCTTAAGGCGAGCCTTCGTGTTAATTTATATAATTATTTCGATGTGAATTTCCTGGGCCGGCCGCGGGCCGCCGCTGCCCCTCGTCCCGTCTGCAGGTAGTCTGTGTCCATTGGTGTCCTTGCCGGGCTAAAGTCGGCCAGCCAGAGTATCGTCTGAATACAGAGGTTTGCCCCCTCTCGCATTTATCGGCCTAAAGCAATTACTTAGTTATTTCAACTAACTGGCTGGTCTACTCACCTTATGGTGTATTTAATATGTTTAAATTGATCCAGAACTAAGCATATGCGCTAGTGTCTCTACCACTGTCACTGATAATCAGCCTAAGTTACTGTCTTATTTTAGCCAAAAGATCTATACGTTAATTCTGTTCATATGTCTGGTATTATCTCCCCGCAGATCGGCTAAGTAGCTGCATAAGGCCTATTTAGGCCCAAGGCCCTTAATTATATATATAAAGCAATCCAATGTTAAGTTTGACCATAGCGGTTTACTCCATTGAAATCTGGAGGATAATAAAGAATGCAAGGAACGTTCCAATTTACTTTTCCAAGAGCTCACAGCTTTTTATTCTTAACCAAAACTAACATGATTAGCTGCATATGTCGTAGAAATATCATGCAAACCCCTCCCCTAATGTTTAATTTCAAACAAGTTTAGAATTTCGATAAAATAGGCCTAAAAACTCGGCTAAAACATCAGAGCGTCATTAAATACGTCTGATCGGTCTGGGTCCGAACGCCCGACCTTCTATCGTTGCCAGGCGAGTCGCAATTTGCGTCTCCTAGCAATGCTTTACGGCCGGAAACCCGGTGCCCTGTGAATGTTTGGCATTCGCGGTCTGCCATGGCGAGTAGCCCATATTTCCAAATACGGGTTAATCGGCGCACGCCCTTGAATGCCACAAGGCGAGTAGTCTCGCCCACTTCACTGCTCCCCCAGACGAACAACAAGATTTGATGTTCGTCTAACAAAGTGAATGGCGATTTGGGGCGGCTTGGCATCGGAAGTGACGGTGGTGCCAGCAGCCGTGGAACAAATCGTATATCAAGGAGCAAATAAATAAATAATTAGGCCACCAAAAATGTATATATGCACAATATGCACCGCAAATTTATATGCACAATATACTTATATTTCACATATATATTTCGTTTTGGTCCATATATATGAACCAAAAGATATATATATATATTGATCGGCCAATACTAATATATATAAATTTCACAATTTAAATTACACAAATTGATTAATTATATTTCTGGAAATGACAAAACAGCATTGAATATCCAGCATGGAGGGGAGGGGCAACATCCACCTCATTTCCCCTTCCCCTCTGTAATATAACTGGAAGCCTGGCCGTCAGAGCCACAGATGTACCACTTACTCTTCCCAAGTGCGTTCTGGCAACTGTCAGTTGACATCTGATGCCCCTCTCCAACAAACTCATCTGTAATATATATACTGTATGTCTCATAAGGCAGAAAGGGAAGACAAGTCACTCAAGATTGACAGTTAAGAAGTTGTGCTTTGTTGGCATCAACTCCTGTTCACCTACTATTGACCTATCACCTTGACCCCTTACCTTCTGTCCACACAGAGCCTCATTACTCTCTTTAGTATGTATATGAATCAGTGACTACAACCCATTGAACTGGAGTCCGTCCCATGGTTGTTGCACACAGGTCAGTTTGTATATGAAAGGTGGAGCATCAGACAGAGTGTCTGGGTTCCTGCCCAAGAGCAGAGTGTGTCTCCCTCAAGAGTAGGGAGTAGAGTAGAATGCCCAGTAGTGCTTGTAGCATCATATAGATCAGAGTGTCTAGAATAATCAATATCAGAATGAGGCCTGTGTGGGCAGGTGGGGCAAAGGGGCACAGGTGACTGGGCCTACCACAGGCAGCCAATCAGACACCTCTACAGCCTGGGGGGGGGGGTGACACCCTAATAGGGGCTCCTGTCACTCAACCCAGCTGGAAGTGGTGTTCATAATGTATACAGAGAGGCTGGGTGTGCTTGCCCATCGGTCCTGTCCCCACTCGGTCGCCCGAGGATAATAATCCGTATATTTTTACACCTCTATGGCCCTGCACAGTAGTCCTGCTTGGTTGGGGGAGGCTAATGAGGTCACAAGATTGGCCTAATTGGTTAATGGCCTCCCTACATACCCATTCAACAATTTGAGGTCACCATGACATCACAGTGATATCACATAAACCTCACGGAGAGGTCACAATGTGAGGTCACACTGTGACATCACACAATTCTCACACCATGACATCACAATAACCTCACACAATTCTCACACTGTGACATCACAATAACCTCACACAACAGGGACCAAGGAGTCTTAATGTGCGTGAGTCTTTGGGCTCTGCGAAACTCAGAGGCGCAATCAAAGTGAAAGGCGTTCTCGGAGAGTCCGAGGCAGGACCCGCGCACGACACCCCGACCGTATCAAAATGATCGGGTGTGTGTCGTGCACGGCGAATTGCCGGCCCGTCTCGACCGCCACATCGGTGAGGCAGAGCAGGAGCTTACACTTTGGGACCCGAAAGATGGTGAACTAGTAGAACAAATTCGGGGAAACCCTAATGGAGGTGCGTAGCGATTCTGACATGCAAATCCATTGTCAAACTTGGGTATAGGGGCGAAAGACTAATCGAACCATCTAGTAGGTGGTTCCCTCTGAAGTTTCCCTCAGGATAGCTGGCGCTCATAGTTGCAGTTTCATCCAGTAAAGCGAATGATTGGCCCATAATTTAGAATTTTGGTTGATCCGGTGGGGGAAGTCCAAGAGGCTCACATCAGCAAGCGGCACATGCACTCCCCCAACCCCTCCTCCGCTTACCCCAGCCTGACTCGCATTCGGGCTACATGTTCAAACGTATATTGTTTTACCACACCCACCCTCCCTCTATGTTACTGCCACTGCGTGGGGGTCGGCTTCTGGGCCTACCTCTTCAGGCTCCCAGGTCCTCCCTCTACCATCGGCCGACATAGACCAAGTGGACTGATCACAACTCTGACATTGAATAACCCTCATGATTTAACCCTACGTACACTGTAATACTGATTCAATAATCCCTCCTTTCTCCCACTCCAGTCTCGAGCATCCTCTGTCCGAATCAGAGGTCCACCCGACGCCGGCGCCCACCCTGTCGGCACCGGCTCAGATGTGGCCGGCCGTCCGAGCCATCCGAGCCTTAACCACCCCCGCCACCCCATATGCCACCTGTGATGACGACAGCCACTGACCTGCCCGTGGTTACGTCACCCCCCTGGGCCCTCATCTCGCCGCACCCTTAGATGCCGCCGCACCCTTAGATGCCGCCGCGCCCTCAGATGTCGCCGCCCACCACCACCCCAGTTCACCCATCGCTCCCCCTCTCTACCCGTAGGTCACCCGATTCGGGGAGACTGTCGCTCAAGCCACTCCTTAGCACTGTGTGATAAGGGGTGGCTGTGAGGTCATTGTGACATCCATATGATATCACAGTGATGGCATCATAGTGTGAGATGTATGTGACATCACTCTGATACTGTTGTGACCTCACGTGTAGACTGGGGAATGGGTGTTTCAAACTGAGTGTCCAACAGGTTGGAGAGCTTACCTCGTTTGAGCTACGGTGGTTAACGTACCTAATTCGAGCCCCGGGTCAATTTCGAAGGTCGAATTTCATATAAGATTAATGTGCATGTTCACAAATATGGTTGTGGAACACTGAGTTTTGGGAGGTTTACATATTGGAATACATCACTAGAAAGCACAAAATTATATCTAATTTCCTGAATATTCATAGGACATTTAGTTGGGACCGGATCGAGTAAATTAACAGTGAATATTAGGAACTAATTCAGTAGTTGCAACACATGTCTACAGGACAGAACTGCCCATGATAGTACTGTGTTGGTATAGCCATTAATCCTAAACAATAGAGGAACATCCAGTCAACCATGGGGGTATATGCTGGCCTGTGGCCCACTCATATACTTCCACTTGCCACTGGGGGAGGTCCTGTGGGGACTGTTGTACATCATTTAGATATATTTTGTGCATACCAATATATATATATGCATAAGAAATAATTCACTGTGATTATGCATCTGATGCATAATCACCACAAATATGGCTGGTCTTGCTGGTACAACATTAAGAAAAACCTACCTTAAATACCTTAGACAAATAAGTGTTCACACTTCCTGTCTACCATTCACTATTTCACTATTATTGTATTTGATTTATTTTATTGTTGGTTATCACTTTTTATTTCTATTCACAGGAGGTCAGTAAGCTATGCTCATAAATAACACTGTAATTATGCATCTGATGCATAATCCCCACAAATATGGCATTTCTTGCTGTTACAGCAACATTAACATTCAACTTACCCTGTATATTATTGCATTTATATTTTATTTATTTCATTGTTGGTTATCACATTTTATTTATATTTATATTTTTTATTTGAATTGAGGCCTGGTGCCGGCAGCCTCGGCACCGGGAGGCTGGGAACCCTGGCACCAGGAAGCCGGGATTCCTTGCGCCGATAGGCTGCCATCTCCTCCCACGCCGAACCCGAACCCTGTATGCCTATTATAAATGATATACATATACCTATACATACCTATACATACCTATGCATACCTATGCATATATCAGGGATGAAAGTGATCGCCGGGGAAAAAAGCGGAAATGCGGATTTTCTCCCATAGGTTTAACACTGTCAGGGAATCTCGGAAAATTTCCGGAAGTCGTGTTTCATATATATTGGTATACGCTGATAGTACTGCGCCGTTTGAAGCATGTATAGTATAGTATACGCTGATAGTGCTGCGATGTTTGGAGTATTTATTAGTGGTATACACTGCTCGTGCTGCGGCGCCTGCACCACGTATTAGTATAGATCTATGCTGATGGTGCTGCGGGATTGAAAAATCCCGGAAATCCGCGCAAACGCGGAAATCTTTCATCCCTGATATATATACACATATTTCATATACATTCCTATACATTCATATGCATTCATATACATACATATATGCACATAAACGTACATAAACATACATAAACAATTTTTATATCTACCTACTATGGACCAAATTATGTAACTACCATAGTCATGAGTCTGAATTGAATGAATGAATATACATATGCATACATATACATACATACACACATATACATACATATGTATACACCCGGAAACCCAAACCCCCTATGCCTGGTGCCGGGAAGCCGGTATTCCCGGCACCGATAGGCTGCCATCGCCTCTCCCACACACCCGGAAACCCAAACCTCCTATGCCTATTATAAATGTTACACATATACATACATATACATACATATACATACACATATATACATACATATACATACATATACACACATATATATACATACATATACATACATATATATACATACATATATATACATATATATACATATACATAACATTATCTGATGCATAATCCCCACAAATATGGAATTTCTTGCTGGTACAGCAACATTAATAAAATCTTACCCTGTATATTATTGCATTCATATTTCATTTATTTTATTGTTGGTTATCACATTTTATTAATATTTATATTATTTGAATTGAGGCCTAGTGTCGGGAGTCTCGGCGCCGGGAGGCCGGGAACCATGGTGCCGGGAAGCCGGTATTGCCGGCACCGATAGGCTGCCATCTCCTCTCCCACACACCCAGAAACCCAAACCCCCTATGCCTATTATAAATGTTACACATATACATACATACATATACATACATATACATACATATACATACATACATATACATACATACATACATACATATACATACATACACATACATATACATACATATACATACATATACATACATATACATACATATACATACATATACATATATATTAACATACATATATACATATATACACATATATACATACATATACATACATACACATCTATATATACATATGCAGACATATATACATGACTCTACACATATGCATATAAATACATATTGTATTTAGAGATGACTGCATCACATATCTTAGAGTGGTCCTCCATTTGTCACTGCTAAGTTAATTCATATGTAGTCTGTGTCACTATCAGACTTATTGCAACAATGCAAGGGGCCTAGGCTCTGACACTTTCACACTCAGATTTTAACCAAACACTGCCATTACCCTGAATAACATTCCATTTATATTTAATTTATTTTTGATTATGCATGTACATGTACACATACTTTTAAAGCTATATGTATATATGCATATATGCACATAGATCTGTATGTACTATATATATAATATATAAATAATATTGCAATATCAGGTGAAGAATAACTTACCAGTGTTCCTAAATGTAAGGATGACTTCACAATGGTAATCCATTTGCAAGTAACAAGTTGACTGTTGTGTAGTGTGTGCCTTCAGAAATATGTGTGTGCAGTGCACTGTGGCACACACCCTTATAAACCAAATCCAATCCACTCTCACACCTATTCAAAGGGCATAAGCTCTGACACATACACACTCAGTGAGCTCAGCTGTCAGTGGAGGTGCAGCCCAGAGAACCATTGGCAACCTGAGGTGTGAAAGCTTTCCTTGGCAGTTTTTGGTTAAAATCTGAGTGTTAAAGTGTCAGAGCTTAGGCCCCATGCAATAAGTCTGAGAGTGAAACAGACTACACATGGGTTAACTTACCAGTGACAAATGGAGGACCACTCTACAAGATGTGATGCAGTCATCTCTAAATACTGTATGTATTCACATATATATATATATATATTATATATATATATATTATATTATATATATATATATATATAATATATATATATATATAGGGGATATATAATTTATTACTATGAGTATAAAGGGGCGGAGCTATATTCCTATATCCTGCAGGATCCTAGCATTTAATGCTGCCTTTATTATTAACCCACGATATTTATTGTTATATTCGCTGCGGGCCGTTTTCCGGCTGCGCTATCCTGGCGCCCCACCATTTGCCAGATGTCAGTCAGCGCTTGTTAGGTGCACATCGGCGCCAGTTAAACAGCCAGTTAAACAGCCAGTTTAAGGTCAGTTAAACAGCAGACACAGTCAACGAGCTACCTGTGTTTTTCTGCTATTTCTCTATATCTGTCGTCCGGGACAGCGGACGACGACAAGGGTGGATTACTGGTGTTAACGATCGACGGAATATCGATTCGACGATGTGGACGTCGATTTCAACTCGCCATATTGCGGAAAAGTCGACAAGACGGACGGTATCGTAAAAACATTTTCATTCCTCGACTATGAGAATATTATTTCACCTGTGTCGAGTTCTGTGTGTGTCGATCACCAAGATCTGCCCAAACAAGTTTGGATTAACTATCTTTAGTTTAACCGAGCTGGGTTTAACGGGGGTTGTATTGTATCTATATATAAAACATATATTCTGAGTGGTTGCATTTTTATTTGATTTATTTTACTTTTGTTTATTACTTTTGTACTTTATTCAAAATATGTGGGATGTGGTGGAAGGGAGGCTCGGGAACTGGGAAGTCTGAGAGGTAAGCATATTCATTTAAATCGATAAGTGTTTATTAATCTATGTATATATGTGTATATGTATATGTATATATATGTATATATGCTGTCACAACAATAAAATAAATTCTAATCAATAATATTTTAAGGTAGGTTTTTCTTATGTTGTACCAGCATCTTTGTTGGTGATTATGCATCAGAATGAATAATCACAGTGAATTATTTTATTATGCATAATATATATGGTATGCAAAAAATATATCTACATGATGCACCAACAGTCCCACAGGACCTCCCCCAGTGGCATGTGGAAGTATATGAGTGGGCCTCAGACCAGCTTATACCCCCACACCTATTGTTGGGCTGGAGGTTCCTCTATTGTTTGGGATTCATGGGCTATACCAACAACAGTTATAAAAATGGCCGTTCTGTCCTGTAGCCATGTGTTTTTTGTAACTACTTTATTATTTCCTAATTATTCACTGTTAATTTACTCAATCCGGTCCCAACTAAATGTCCTATGAATATCCAGGGGAAATTAGATTATAATTTTTGGCTTTCTAGTGATGTATTCCAATATGTAAAACTTCCCAAAACTCAGTGTGCATAACCATATTTTTGAACCTGCACTAATCCTAATATAAAATTCGACCTTGGAAATGGAACCGGGGGTCGAATGAGGTATTTCAACACCATAGCCCGATCGAGGTAAGCTCTCCAACCTGTCCAAAGGGGTGAGGATATAAATTCACTGGTTATTCTGTATATGCTGTCCCAAATCATTAGCTAATATACCAGTATCTAAGTTGGATATATAGGATCAAATGAAAGTAGTTGTCTCCACATTGTGGATTCCAGTTACTGCCTGTGTTCGAGCTCAGTGTATGTACAGCGGCACGTAGCCTACATAAGATCACAGCATTGTGCAGGAACACTCAATATTAAGCCCTGGAAGAGTAGGGCGCGCACAGTGAGAACCCCTACAGAGACTACTAATTGTTAATAATTTAGTTATGCATTACAACTCTGACCATGTAGGTCTGACATGATGAACAGGCTGAAACTAGCTGACGCATTCTTTGTGATTAAGGGGCCAAGTAACCTGAGTTAAAACCAGAGGGAAATTCCTCACTGAAGCATCCTTTGAAGAATAAAACAAAGCACTGGTGCGAAGGTGTGGTAAATTTCAGCCTGAGTAGAGAAGCTGCAGGTGTGCTCACCTTGGGGCCCAGTATAGTATTTCTGGGTTACTCGGCCACATGAGCCCCTAGATAATAGCATAAAACTCTCCCCTTCATATCACCTGTGCTACCTCCCTTAATCATACCCATCAACAACTCATAAGGAAGAAAGGTAAGACAAGTCACACAGGTTAACAGTGAAGAATTTGTGCTTTATTGGTATCAACTCCTGTACACCTACTAGTGACCTATCACCCTCACTCCTTACCACCTGTCCACACAGAATCTCATTACCTCTTTAGCCTGTCTGTTAATCCCTTGAGTGTTGCACTCAGCTCAATTTGGATATATGAATTTGAATAGCATCAGACAGAGTGTCTGGGGTTCCTGCTCTAGAGTAGGTGTGTCTCACTCCAGAGCCAGGAGTAGAGTGATCTCTGTCCAGTGTGTCTGAATCAGAGTGTATAATCAAATTAAATCTCAAAGTGAGGCTAGTGTGTGGTCAGAGGGCCAAGGCAGTGTAGGTGACTGGGCATCCCCACAGCCAGCCAATCAGGCACCCCCACAGTCTGGGTGGGTGGCACCCCCAGTAGGAGTGGCTGTCACTCCACCCAGCTCCAGGTGGCCTGTGTGCATATATTCAGATTAGGCTGGTGGGCCCGCCCAGTGGTCTGGTAGGGACACATACCTGCAGACAGTTACAATAGATCTCTGTTAAAATGGTCTTTTCTCCATTTGCACTCTTTATGGATGAATAGAGAAGCATTTCAACAATCATGTACTGCCTCTTATATAGGAGCATCTCTTCATTAATCTCAGGCATCATATATGAACATATATTTCACACAGCTTATATCATGTCCAATGGGAGTGGGATATTATTACTTTTAGTTTACATAACATTGTCCCCACTCCGTCGCCCAAGTATAATAAGGCTCTCTGTCAATATATAATTTGAAAACGTTTTCAAGTTCCCTCCCTCATGTTAACTTTCCCTCCCCCCCGGGGAACTCAAAAACGTGCGTAGGACTACACCAACCACCCAGCCTCCCAAAGCCCTCTCAGAGGACTGTGGTTGGGCTCCTTAGGCTGCCTTTATCCTTCCTCCCCCCTCTCCCCTTACCCCCCCCCCCCCCCCCCCCCCCCCCCCCCCCCCCCCCCCCCCCCAATTCCAGGCCGTAATCGATTAACACGACCCGGGCGACTCGGCTCACCCGACTCGTCAGAATTTCAAATTTCAAGTGGAGTTGACAAATACACGTGCCGTGTACAAAAAGACCCGACCCCAGTAACCCACCTCTTGGCTGGGGTTTGCTAGGAGCGATGACGTCACATCTGAGCTGATACCTGTAGGATAGCCGCTACCAGTACAACTCCTATGTGTTGTTCTAATGATTTTTTTTGTTAATAACCCAGATTGTCAGCTTCTACAATCATAAAATACTTTAAATCCTATTTTGCTGTACATATATCAGTTATTGAAAAAACCCTATTAAGCATTAGATTAAGCCACCATTTTGTCCACCTGGAGCATATCCGTTTATTCAACCCGAGTCTGTAGGATGTGCGCATGCGCCAAAAAGTGGCTCGGGTGACCGGAGTTGATTAATCGAATACTCTGATCACTTACCCATCGGAAGCCAACTCCCGACCGATTGCTTTCAGTGGTGCGCATTCAGTGCTGCAGATTTGCAGCCTTCAGCGCACCAATGCGACTAAAAACTCCCCAGAAACAAACACAGACATACAAAAAGCTCTTATTTTGTGAAATTTCGTGAAATATTAGATTTTTCGTGAACTTAGATTTTTTTTCGTTAAATTCGTTATTTTTCTGGAAATTGTCTGGAAATTTTTTATTTTCCGTGAAATTTTCGATCTGTTTAACTTTTCAATTTGTTGTGCTTTTTTGAATAATTAAAAACAAATTTGGGGAAATTTTGGTGACTACTATTACTATTTTTCAATGTTCGATCTTTTTAAAAGTTTTACATTTTTGGGGAATTTTCTTTATTTTTAAACAATTTTAAATTCCCAGAGGGGGGAATTTGAAAATAGGGGGAGGAATCTGAAAACTGTTTTTAAGTTCCCCCCCGGGAATCTGAAAACGTTTTTAATGTCCCCGGAGGGAAGTTAAAAACGTTTTCAGATTCCCGGGGGGGAACTTGGGAAGGGGGGGAAGTTGAAATCGTTACACCGGTCTAGAATTTAACTTGACTACCAGAGTAGCATTTGGAAATCTGGTTAGAACTACCCATTACTCAACTTATATATATTTATTTATTTTACTTCCACAATAACGAGGCAAGGTTAAGTAGTTGACATGCCAGAATTAGATACCAAGCATAGCTGGCTAACAGTCACGTAGAAAGAATTGAACAACGAGTGAGTCTTGGGGAAGAATTTGTTAATGGCCCTGTCACTCTACAGCCGTGGTCACACGGGCGCGGTAAATCGATTCGTAGAAATCGACTTGTATAGTTTGGGTTACATTTCGCGTGTGAACGGGCGTCTGAGTCGAATTAGGGCTGAATCGATTCCTGTGATCCTGATACTGGAAACCACTTGTGGAGATGGATTACGCGAGTAGATTTCTCTGAGTCGATTTATTTTGTCCGTGTGGACGCATCTGAGGCGGATTAAGCACCTCACACGCATGCGCAGTCGACCTTAGTTTGTTGACTTTCCGGTCGATCAAAAGCGCTTATTATATAATTTAATTAATGAAACCACTATCTATGCACAGATATTTTTTTCATCATTTATTTCTAGGGTTTCACTGCCCAGCAGAAGTTTTGACCGTTCCAAACCAATACGATTAATTAAATACATATCTAGGTCGAACCCACACTCTCTCGGCCGATGTCGACAAACCCAAACTGGCGCTGGTTAGTCTGGACTTGCTCATGCGCAGCATTCGATTTCCGGCCCAAGTACTGTCCGTGTGAACGGGCTGCTAATTCGCCTCACCTGATTCGATTTGTGTGATTCGCCTCACATTTTGTCCGTGTGACCACGGCTTACGACGTAACGTGTCAGCGTATGGACAACGTGAAAATAATTTTATTTTGTCAAACTTCTCGGCGTAATATGCAAATTCGGGACGTCAATGCAGCGTAGTTGATGTGAGCGTAATGTCGGTAACGCGTAGTGATAACCTGCTTCAATGCGAGAGGAAAACATAATTACGTTCACGGCACGTTATATACATTATTCGATCGCCAGAACTATGTGCCTACACGTTAGATACATCATGACACGGTGGTGCAATACTAAATGTACGTTGGACGTACGTTAGGCACACATTATCCTACGCCGTAACTATGTTCCCACTGCCTTTGAAGTAGGTCAACGTAGTGCAATATAGTGAGCAGCGTTTGACTAACGTATGTCTAACGTCATCGACATTCGCCTAACGTGTTCATAACGTGAGTGTGACGTGACCCGAACGTCAGAGCATCACGTCGAGCTACATCAAAAGTGTTCAACATGTTGAAAACCTTGATGTATGTCGACGTAAATTGACATCAGTCTAACATAAGGATGACGTAACTCGACGTACCTCAACCTAATGACGAAATGTCACCTACGTCGGGTTACGTTACCTCCTTACGTCGTAGTGTGACAGGCCTATAAGATCGCCCTGCATTCTGTTAAGTTAGCTTAGGAAAACGTTCAGTCAATATTAGTAAGGCCAAGCAAAATACTACCTTATTTACAACATTTTATCCAGTGGAGAGGGGTACATACAAAGCTAGGCAAAAAATACCATTACATTTCACAACAAACTCAGAGGGCGAGGTATCCTAGCAACACTAGCTAGCGAGTAATTTCCTCTCATTTGTGCGTTAAACCCTACCAAAGGAAGATGGTGCTCGTTTGTTAGTGGTCATGGTGACTGTTTGAACTTATTTTGAGAAAACTGATCAGAATAACCAATAAAATAATGAGACAAGCTTAATGATATGAAAGGTGGTGTACAGAGCCGCCCGATGCTACTGGTAAAGAAGAGACACGTCACCCACGATGTAAGAGACTGCATGACGAGTGGCCAGACCGTGCGAGGTTAGTGAATGATGTCTAGCAGAGGCTTTGTTAATTATTAACAACAACAGAACAAGAGGGGGGGGGGGGCAGGCAGAACTAGCAGTTCATAAGTTATCTGGCTTCCAACACTACCTTGAGTGGGAAACCGGGAGCTACAGAGGAGGACAGGAAAACTCAGCTAATAGACTTAAATAAGCAGGGAACTTGGGGTCTACAACACTCAGTAGCGATTCACCCACTTCCCACTTGTCCAGTAATTATCCTAATTGGAAATCCTGACAATTTACTGGTAATTGACACAAGCATAGTTAATATTGCCAGGAGCAAGGCCACACAGCAGACTAGAGCACTCTCCATTGATATTAATTATTCATGTGACTGGCAACATGCACGTTGCTGAGCATCACGGGCAATTTGACAAGCGACAAGTAAACTAGTTTTAAAGTTGGATTTATTATAGGTCCAGCAGTGCAATTCTTTTTTGTTCAACAAGAAGTTCAATTCAACAACAAGTTCAATAATACAGTGAGGTCATAGAAGCTTTAAGCAAAAAATGTTGAAAGCTTCTTAGTGGCTGAGCTGATCATTGTCTTAGGCACATATGTGTGGACGGCTGTCCATGTCCACAATCCCAGCTCCTTAATGTCCATAAGGGAGATGCCCAGGTGAGCACATGCCTGGGCGCCGCCTCTCCAGAGGCTGTGGAGGGTGACGGCGCCTGGCGCCCGGTGGCCCACCGCAGACAGGGCTAGCCGAATCGTGCCAGTCAGGGCCTTTAGGCGAAGGGGCGATCCGTCGGTCATGGCGCCTGCTCATTCGCTTCCTGTCTGTAGTACCTCTCCCATGCCCCGACCGGACAGTACTTAGATGTCAGAATCGAGTCGAGATCTGAGTTGGAGAAGGTTACTTTATCGTACAAGAGTGAAGTAGCCCATCAGAGCAATGAGGACAGGTCCATTGTCCCCTGCACATTTGAAGAAGTCCACTATTTTGAAAATGTCAGTTGGCTCCAGTGGCATCGCCTGTACTGTTGCATGCAGGGAAGACCTTTGTTTCCCTCTCTTGGCCAGAGTGACTGAGTATGTGTCAAATCCAGCCACCTGGCCGCCAAGCACAAGGACACACGTTCGGGCTCCTCTAATATAGTTCATGATTGCCCCTGGCAAGTCTGGTTCATCCGACAGTCTCAGTAAGTATCATAGGACATCGTACTGACTTGGCGCCATCAGGTCAAGGCTGTGGGGTTTCATGTACCGTACTTAAATGCTTGATTCCCCTTGTTCCTCAGGTGCTCATGGCCTCCATCATCATGACGATGCGGCGGTGGTGTTGCTGAGTATAAGCTGTCAAGAGGAGAGGCAAATAGGGTAATCGGCCAGGTTACATGTTTGGTGTAAGGATAGTATCGTGGGAAACAACAATGCAGACAAGTTCATGCTGGGCTATGTGCCTGACAGCCGTTTTCCTGACATCTGGGTCAAATGACATCCTGCTAAATGCATCTGCAAACGGGATGTCCTTTCCATGTTTGTGCTTAATGATGACTTCCCTGCTGGCATGAGCAGCGAAGAGCCATATTTCCCTGGCACATGTAGTTATGACTGGGTCCGTGCCGCCTCCAGATGTCAGAGAGCCTGTTGGGATGCACTCTTGTCCGTATTTACATATATAGTAAACATGTGTGGGTCGTTGGGTGGGAGATTTTTTACGGCTGCCACAAGGTTGAGTGCTTCCAGCTGCGCAATATTGTAGTTCCTGACAATGATCTTGGGTGAATAACAGGAGGGAAAGAAGTGAGTAGAGGAGTGAGCCCCACCACCTTGCAATGATGAGTCACACTCGATTGTCCAAGGAACCTGTTCGTGGTCGGGCAGGAGAACGATCTGGTTTGAGACCTGGGAAAAGACAATGAACCAGGCGATATCCATTTAGAGGTCGATCGGGAGTGGATGTTTTCCCCTGAATGGCATTGCATGGAGCACTGCGAGGATCCTGGTCATGAATCTCCTTGCAGGTCTGACACATTTTGCAATATGCTGGAGTCTGCCAACTAATCGCTGAATGTCCTTGCGAGAGGCAATCCTGCGATCACTCCATAGGTTGCAACTGATTGATGACATCACTCATTTTTTCGGCGGGGATGGTGATTGTCATGCTGGTCGTGGATATGCAAAACTCAAGCCATTCAACATATGTGGATGGGGGGGGGGGGCTACACTTCGAACGAGCAAGCTCAAGTCTGAGTTTGTCAGTGATTGCTATGATGTCCTCATATACACGACTTGCTGTCTGCGCCATTGAGGCCGCATGGACCAAGTCGTCTAAGTAACACTAGGTATGATGCCCCCTCTTTCTCATAAGATATACCACCCCGTTGGTCATGCGTGCGGAGGCCATGGTGGATGTCCGACATCCGATGGTGGAACTATGTCAAAGTAAGTGCGCTTGTTGACGGTTATACCGAGCAGGGGGCTGGAAAGGGGGCATGTATGGAGCTGGTGGTACGCCCTCGCCAAGTCAACACATGAGATGAGAGCCCCTCTCCCAAGCCTGACCACCCCATCCACAAGATCGATAATTCCTGGCAATGTATACAATGCGGGGTTCCCAAGATATTGGACTTATCTGATACTCGCATTCACACTTGCACCAGGGGGTTAGCTGAGATCAACTATGACTCTCCTATCCACAGATCCTCGCTTGGGGCGTGTCATCAAGGGACTGACTTGTGTTCATGGGATAAAGGGTGGACTATCAAACAGGCCGAGCATAGCGCAATATGTTGTTTCTTTCTTGATGCGCGAACAGGAAGAAGGCAAGGCGGAGCACAGCCCAGCCTCACGACCAATGTATGTCTCTATACATGCCATGCTGAATCGATCATTATGGTGGTTTGCATTTGATATTATGGGCGGCTGATCTGCAGTAAAATCGACCGGCCATCCATATTTGAGAAAGTCTATCAACTGCAAGTCGTGATAGCCTTCTAGCATACGCTTCCAAGCCCTGATGTTGAGTCCAGAGGGCACGTGTATCCTCATACCTAGGAAGTTGGGGATCGCAGAGGCCCTTACTAGGTCACAGATTTTTAGATATTCAGGGTGATTGTTCCAGGCTACATGTTCAGTATGTGGCCATATTGTATCAAGCACAGGCCGATACACTTGAGGTGTTATCTCGGATTCATCAAGAGCATCAATAATTTGCTCTATGTGATCTAGGTAATGATACTCCGATGTCATGAGTCGGCTGTTGCCATTACCTGATTCTGTGTGCTTGTTACGTGCATTGTGAGGACTAGTTGCTACTGTGTCATCGTGAGCTTCATGTATCTGTTGTGGGCGGCGTTTATCGTGTGTGTGTGGCCGGGGCATGAAGTTTTCCTCTTACGTCCAGCAGTGTAGTATTCCTTTGTATCGCCACGCTTGGTTGGTTCTTGGTTTCAGTACCAGGGCCGTCATGTGTGCAAACAGGGCACTCAACGTCGGTGAGCAGAACACGGTCGGAGCAGCTCAGGTCACCTGATCGATTTGTAACTGGATCATCTTTGTAACTGGATCACCGATGACACCCCCCCCCCCCCGCAGCCCAGGATGCCCACAACGGAGTAGCGGGGCCCCACACACGCATGGATGGCCGACCGCCGCTGATCGGTGCTTCCCCGCCCGGAGCTGACAACGGACACACGCCCACCGCTGTCACCGCCCCCACCCGCCTCCTCGCCCGTGGGGCGGCAGCGGACGCACATCCCCGCCCATCACGCCCTGCCCAGCACCCTCCACCACCACTCACACTCGATGACCTCACAGACACATGCGACAGACATGCAATCCAGATGGAAGGGATGACACAAGCAGCCGGATGACATGGACACAGTCCTCGATGACCACACGGCAACCGCCGCTCCGCCTTATAATCCACTGCTCACACCCACTTCCTATAGGCCAAACCTTCACGTGATAGGGCCCCAGACCATAGAACGACTCTGGAAGAACAACCTACCATACATGAAGATGTGGTGCGCGCTTCCCAACTACATGGGGTAACGTCTGGCCTGAACATCCCGGTGTGGAGACACCTCCTTTGTGACTACCACGACAAGCAGGTGGTGGACTTCCTCGAGTTTGGCTGGCCGGTGGACTATCAGGCCGGACAGGAGTTTCATGTCAAGGATACTCGCCGCACTAAGGAATGCCCCCCTGAATGGCAGGCACCCGATCCCTGAGGACCTAGTCAGCGACATCAACTGGTTCGACAGGTTCGCCGAGACCTTCAACGGCTATGTCCTCCTGCAGTCGGCCCCCAAGATCGGATGGAGTATCGAGTGCGACTCCTCCCTGACCGGAGCTGGCGCACACTCCCCAACACATTTCTACGCCGAGCAGTACCCGGACAGGGCGTTGGAAAAAGGCATGATGATAGCACAGCTGGAGGCGATCAACTTGGTCGCAGCCATCAAGGCCCTTCTCCCGAAGCACACACACCAGCACACCATCCACGTGAGCACGGACAACTCGGCCTCGCAGCAGGTGCTCTCCAGAGGCTGCGGGCGCGACCCCATCCTGGGCGTGTGTGCAAGGGAGATATGGCTGCTGGCGGCCAACCTCAGCACGGATATACAAATCCATCACAAGCCCGGGAGGGACCTGGTCCTGGCTGACGCCCTCAGCAGGCGGAGAAATGACCTTCCAGCTCGTCGCACGGCGGAGATCATGGTGACACAGCGCGGCCTGGTGCAGGTTCATGTCAACCTGATCAACGTCTTAACCCCGAGGCTATAACCTGGATCCTACCTGACATCTTGGCTTTCGTCCCCAGGTTTCTCGATGCAACACCACGAGCGCCTGTCGAGCATGATAGGCGCCGGACTGGCGCCCTGCACATGGCGTAACAAAAACAGGCAGGTATCCAGGTACATACACTACATCCGCCACCACTAAGCCGACCCAACAAGACCGACCCAGTACTTTGTACTATCATACCTATTGCAGCTCGCAGATGAACTGAAATCGCCCGGCGCAGCGCTCAACTATATCAGCGGCGCCCGAACCTGGGTCAAGGCAGTCGGCGGTTCCACGGCGGTATTCGACACATACCCAGTCAGCCTCCTCAAGAAGGGCATCCAGCGAGCCTTGATGCACGAGACCCGGCACTGACCCCCAATGACATAAAAACTATAGTCAGGTTCTTCACCACCGCGGGCCCTAACGGCAAGGTTCCGGCGGTGGCGACCCTGATGGCATATTTCACGATCCTGCGCCAGTCCAACCTGCTCGAATCTACTGACCCCGCGATGCGCAGACACGCCCTTCGAGCCAAGGACGTTACCCTTACGGCGACTGGCATGAACGTGCACATCGCATCCACCAAGACCTCTTGGAGAACGGGTGATCACGCAAACATCGTCGTGCCGGCGATACCGGGATCCCCATACTGCCCAGTCGCAGCCTACCTGGAGTATGCAACACGTACCTCACCACAGCTTCGAGGCCCTGCCTTCCTCACCACCATGGGCATGCCCCTTCACCCCTCCGCGCTGCTCGCCACCATCAGGCTCGCTCTCGCCACAACAGGGCACCCCGCCCCACGATCGGTCACCCTCCACAGCCTTCGCTGCTGCACTCGGCTCGACCCTGGACGACATCCAGACTTTCGGAACGTGGACCTCTTCCGCGGTTCACTTCTATGTGTCCCCCGACGCGACCCGGGCCTGCCCCACCGCGCTCTCCACTACTTTTGGCTGAGCTCCACTACTTTTGGCTCCACTACTTTTGGTGCAAGGACACAAAAACACAAACTGAACACTAATGACAAACTACTGTAACTAAGAATACCACCTCAAGAAACCCTAATAAATACCCCTTATACCAGTTTGTGTTCCGCATATTGAATTGTGCATGTTGTGGCGGCAACATGGGTAATTCGGAGCGTGGAATAGAACTGCCTCAGCCTTGTCCTCTATGGGCGACACTGGTGCCACCTATATTCTCAGAACCACACCACCATCCTACCCTGCCACCTGGCGGTTCTCGCGAGTACTGGTCAACCCGAGCCTGAGCGGCTCACACCGACCAGTGCGCCCGAACCTGCCGCGTGGCCACTAGAGCTTTCCCGACTTTTCTTAGCCATCCCACCCTCCCATCGAACATACGACAGGGCTCACCGCGTGGTGCAAGGACACAAACACACAAACTGAACACTAACGACAAACTACTGTAACTAAGAATACCACCTCAAGAAACTGTAATAAATACCACCTTATACCAGTTTGTGTTCCGCATACTGAATTATGCGAGATGGTGATCACGCTTTTATGGAGGATTTGACAAGATATAGGAATGTTCAGAGTAGTCATATTCCTTTGGATAAAGAGGATATTCATGATTTCATTTCCTTTTGGAAGGAAAATAAACATCGTCGATTACCTATGAAACTTCAACCCTTGCTTACGGCATTACAGGAATTTGAACAATTGTTACAGAATCATGATATTGAATACATCATTTTATATCACACGTCTCAACCTCAAACACAAGTATATCCTGTGAGATTTCAATTGGATGTGAATAGTGCGAGTATTCATATCATAGTTCATTGTGCCAGTGTTGGAGTTATTGATAGATCTAGTGGGAAATTGTTCCCACAACTTACAGACAGTCTTCAATATAACAACTTAATTTGCTGCGTTATTGCATATGGATGGAATTGTTTTTCCTGCATTCTCATTCCAAATATAGAAGCGTTTTACAGATTTCATTTGCCTTTAACAATGCTCAGATTATTTCATATGGAATGCATTTGAAGTGGCCCTTCTTTGGTTGGCAAGCTATGATGTTGGAATCCATTGATGTCAGGGATGATGATAACAATGACAGCAATATCACTGTCTGAAATGAGTCTATGTGTGTGTGTGTGTGTGGTGTGTGTGTGTGTGTGAAAGTAAGGAAAACTGAAGTTGCCCAGACATGCGATTGAACCACGGACTGTTAGATCTTCACTCTACCGCTCTCCCAACAGAGCTATCGAGGATACGTGTTAGTTTTCCATTGCATTGCGCCTATGCACGCGCAACCTGCATGCATATCCTCCCCTCCCTCACCCCAAGTGATCACTCCCGCTCCCACTTCACTTCCGGTTTTTTTTGTGTGTGTGGATATTTGTTTGGGGGTTGTTTTTTAAAGTGTCACAGACCCCACAAGCTACATAAGCTTTTCCATTGCCACCTCCACAGCCACTCACTGTTCCTCTCAGTTGCTAACATGGCTTTCATGCAGAAGGGGTTTTTGAAGCGCTCAGTGCCAATGACTGAGTCTATAGCAGCAGTAGCAGTAGCAGCAATAGCAACAACTAAACCAGTGAAAAAAAAAAAAGAGTTTATACTTCTCCGATACAGATGGAGCGGAACCTGAGGAAGGATTTGAGGAGGAAATGTCAATTATTGACTCCTCTCTGATTGAAGAGATTGATTTCATTAAGAGATGGAGAACTGAGGAGAAGCGGGAGAAAACTGGAAGTCAATCAAAGGAGAAGGAGAGCGAGAACGAGAGCGAGAACGAGGAGGAGTTGAATTTCATTTCACACTCCAAGTTGTCTTCTTTCCCACACATTTTGAATCCAGCTTCTTCTTCTTCTTTAGTGAGAAGGAGGAGAATTGTTGAAGAGTTTGAGGAGAAGGAGGAGGAGGAATCGTTACTGTCAGCTATGGTAACTTCTCCATTGAATCTTCCAATTATTATATTTCCAGCAGGAAGCAAGATGCGTCGGACGATCTCAACATTCTTAGTCATTCCCCTAGGGATCGATATGACACAATTTGATGCAGCCAGCTTTCTGTGTATGTGTATATGGAACGTGTGAGGGATCCAGGCATCAAGCTAGGCATAAAGATTGCGCTCTGGACTCGTCATGGACACGATGACTATCCTATTGGAGGTGGGATGCAGACCATCCCGGAGTTGGAGGGGGGAACCAAGCATTATGCTAATGGTGTGATCCTCAAGTCAGCAAGCAATTGGTATTTCATGGACTTCGATGAAAATGCCATAGCAATCATGCTTGAAAGCATTGATGATATGATTCGCGCTCTGAAAGAGGCTAAGACAGAGCATCGCTTTGGGGGATTCCATGTCAACTTTGGTTGTGGTGTGTATGCAGTGATTGAGCGAGACACTTCCTGCATTGACTATCGCAGATGGTTTGTTTCGAACTCTGAAAGATCAAAACCTCCGGAGAAAAGGATGCTAACTTCCTGCAAACTGGCGAGGCATGAGCCAAACGCCGAGGGGTCGCCCACGTCCGCCTCGACCCAGAAGCACGCCCCCAAGAGGGCATTGCGGACGGAGGCCAGGGCGATGGAACGGGCGTAGAGGGCAGCATTGCAGGCCGCAACGTCAAAGGCCATCGGGGCCAGAGGGTCACGGCCGTGGCCAGAGGCGAAGGAGATGTAGCCCTCGGCCTGGCCTCGACGATTCCTCCAAGTCATGTGGGCGAGGGTGGCGATCCTGAATCCATCGACAGCTCCGACCTCATGCGCAGTGTACCCTGAAATCACAGGCCAGGGTTGTAGGGGAAATCGTCATGGCTGGGGTGAACGTGAGTCAGCCCGAGGCGGGCAACCTCGCTCCGGGCCACCTCGGCCCAAGGCCCGAGGAGGTGGGCACGGCTGAGGGCGTCGGCAAGGATGAGCTCCGCCCCAGGCTTGTGGACGGTGGCGTCCCGGGCCCGCCCTGACTCGAGGGAGGCCGCGGAGGTCATGTTGTCGGTGGTAATGACAACGGTGGCCCCCGCGACGTCGTCCGGGAGGAGGGCATGGAGGGTGACGATGAGGTTGATCGCCTCAAGCTGGTGGATGATAGGGAAGCGTCCCCTGAAGGCCAAGGAGTAACCTCGGTCGTAGCAGTGGGTTGTGGAGTGGGGCCCCCCCCCCGCCAGTGAGGCAGGAGTCACACTCGATCACCACTCGGTGGACCTGAGGGGCACGGACGAGGCAGAGGCCGTTGGAGGCCCAGCCGTAGGCCGCAAACCACCTGAGGGCCCGGAGGGCCTCATCCCCGAGGGTGATGGAGGCGGCCCCGTAGCAGCTGCGGAGGGCGCTGAGGAGTCGTGCCATGAACTTCCTTGCCGGGAGGACACAGCTACCCACGTGGTTGAGACGCCCGAGGATACTCTGGAGTTCCTGGCACCTGAGGGTAGGGCGAGCGATCCCAGCCTCGCAGTCGCGGATGAGGTCATCGACTTTGTCGGGGGCGATGCGGATGGTCATCGCCTCACTCTCTATGGCGAAGCCGAGCCAGGTGAGGTGGACCGAGGGCACCGATGAGGGTGAGGAAGGTGTCGAAGGCCTGGCGGGCCCTCAGGAAGGTGCGCTCGAACCCGACAAAGTCGTCCACGTACACGAGGGTGTGGCAGCCCTCGCGGTGGAGGACCCAGGGGACTGCCAAGGTGACTCGGATGCAGGCCGCACCTGAGGAACGGCAGCCAAATGGGAGGGCGAGGTCGACGTAGGTCGCCCCGTCGAGGGTGATCCTGTATAGGGGACAGGAGACGGGGTCGGCCCGGAGCTGGCAGTAGTCACGGTAGATGTCCGCCATCCAGGTGTAGGCTCCAGACCCCTCTTCAAAGAGGCGGCGGCCCAAGTCGGCCACGCTAGGGAGTTTGTAGGCGTGTGGTCTGCCGAGGTACTCGCGTCTGGGCATGCCAGCGTTGACACTGCAGCCGAGGGGGTATGAGAGGTCGACGATGACCCGCCTCTTGCCCGTGTCGGACCTGGGCGGGTCATCATGGGGGAGACCTGGGCCCAGGGGGTGAAGGGAGGGGCATGGAAGGGGCCAGCGAGGGTGCCATGCATGAGCTCGGTGGCGACAAAGTCGCGGAGGTGGGGGTGGAAGTCCAGGGCTTCCCGGTGGTTGGTGTAGGTGGGGCAGGGAGGGGTGTTGGCGGAGTAATTGGAGGGGAACCCAAACTCCAGGAGGTCTACGAGCTCTGCGTCGTGGTAGTCCCGGAGGCGGGAGCGCCAGGCGGGGATGTGGAGGCCTGAAGGGAGGGGGATGCGGACGGCCAAAAAGTTAGGTAGGCCCGCGATCTGGAGGGCATCGTAGGCCTGGGAGAAGGTGGGCTAGGGCTCCAAGGCGGGGTCGGAGAGGGGGGACAGATGGAGAGGAGGGTGGGGCGGTAGTCGCGGGGGGTGAGGCCGGAGGCGGGGGCGGCAGGGAGGGTATCCTGTATGTCAGGATCGATGACGTCGAAGTCGCCGAGGGGGCGGGGGGGAGGGGGAGGTCAATTTTGAATAGAAATTACACTTCCAGTGAACTATTTAACACAAATAACTCCCAGTCGTGAGTATATAGTCAAAAATATATAGAGCACTAGTCCATAACGTCGTAATGAGCTAACGTATTAGTCAAAATAACTTCTAGTCAACAGCATATAGTCCATTATATATAAATTACCAGTCTATAATGTCATGTTGTATCAGTAGTACTAACCAAACGGTGTTAAAGAACGTAGGGGTCACCAATATGTAAAGTCCATGGCTGGAATATGTGCTTGTGTAGACAGGCTATAATGAAATCAATACAGGCAAAAGGAGAAAGGAAGAGTATAAAGAGTGAAAGTAGAGAGAGAGCCAATGCCCTCAGGTTTATTACATATAGTGGTAGATGGATCTGATATGGTAGGTCACCTGACCATGTTCTCCAATGAGAAGCAAGCAGTTACAGCTCACCCAATAAACATCAAGCATTCCTGTGTCACCATGGTTACAGTGATCTGCCCACCAGCACCATGTGGTGTGGCTCCCTGTCCACCAGCTGCCTGAGCTGAGTGTGTGGTGATCCGGGTCTAATGGGGGGGGGGGGGGAAGAGCTCCAAATGCCCCTTACACACTATCTCCTAGTGCCCTTTCACACTATCCGACTAACACACAGTGACTATTGACCATGAGTAAATTATCACCCGCAACTATATAAACAGTTATCCACCTGGCCCTATATACCTTTTTCCATAATAGATCATTTGCATTTCCCATATTATCCGTATATTTTACACCCAGCTGCAGGTGGTGTCTATAATGTATGCAGGATGGCTGGGTGTGCTTGCCCATCGGCCCTGTGGTAGCAGGTAGTTGCAGACAGTTACAATAAATATATATTAAAAAATGTCCTTCCCTCCACTTGCACTCTTACTGGTGCATAGAGGCAACATTTCACCAAACATTAATCGCCTCTTACATAGGAACATCATGTCATAATCTCGGGCACCTTGATGATATACGGTCTCTGTCGAACAGTAATGGTTCGGGGGCGAGTGTACTTAAGGGTAGCAGTTCTACCGTGTGTTGCAATGATTTTGGTGTGAGTGTACACAGTAGTTCTGCACGGGAAGCGCCGCTGGAGTATTCGCTGTGGGGGAGTTCGGTATTACGTTTGGGCAATGTAATCCCTTTTCACCCAATCGTGTAGAGATATAACCGGCTTTGGAGAAAGGGCCCGTGGCCGATGACTCATTAACGTCAGCGTTAGGGGATTATTTGGCTATGGGTCGTACGTTTTCGGGGTGGCAGACAGAGGTAGAGCATCAGGAAGCGATGCACATCCGCCATCTGCGAGCCAGTAAGTGGATTCAGTTTGACCGGATGGTGCAGGGACGGAGGGGATTGATTGGATGAATTAAGAGTCTCCAACGCTGCCTCGTTTTCACTCGATTTGGAGGATCTGAACATGGTACGGCACATTTCTGCAGGGGATGTTAAATCTAACCGTCTGTTGATCGAAGAGCAGCAAGCTGCTTGGGCCAGAGAGAAGAAATTTCTATGCAGGAAGCGCTGAGTATTCAGATGTAGCAGGAGAACCAGAGATGTGAGCAATTGTTGGCAGCCGAAAGGTGCGGCATAGATTCTGCTTTGGTCGCTCTTGCTGATGAATGTGCAGCTTTTCTGGCCGAAAAAGCAGCGTTCAGGCGTAGTTTGGGGCTTGCTGAGGGAGTTTGATGCCCCTGCCCTACAGAGTTGTAAACCACTGCCTTGTGGTACAGGTTCTTGACAGAACCGAAGGCTAATGGAGCAAACCCTCAACAGAAAACCATGTCACTGCGGCAGCATTAAGGGCGGTTGATGTATGGAACTCCCGACACCAACCAGCCACTGCAGGGACAAATAGTATGATCCATAGCCAAATCATCCCTTAACGCTGACGTTATCGAGTCATCAGCCACGGGCCCTGTCTCCAATGTCGGTGAAATCTCTACACGATTGGATGAAAAGGGATTATATAGCCCGAACCCCATCCCTCCAGAACGGAATACCAAACTCCCCCATGGCGAATACTCCAGTGCTCCTACTCGTACTGCATACGCCCAGACCGAAATCATCGCGACACGCAGTAGAACTGCTACCCTTAAGTACACCAACCCTCAAACCATTACTGATCGACAGAGACCGTATATCCTCAAGAGCGAAGCCCACCTTCACTGAACTCCCCGGTACGCCCTCCCCAGTGTTTATTTCACCCAGGAGAACATTACGCACCCAGTCTAATGCTACAAGGCCTTTTACTGCTGTAACGCTATTGACTATTGAATGAGTGTCCAACTGCGTATCAAGTGCACTCTCCAGGCCTGCCACCGGTGTAATCACCAAGGCGAAACCTGCCAAAACCTGGCGGAGGACCACCACTCAATTGAGCTACTGCCTCCAATAGCTTTCAGGCGTATCAACGCCTACAGTGCTGCTGGGCATGACCAGGGGTGCCGGCACAGGGGTAGTTACGCCCCCCCCAACAAATTAACACCTCACGGCCCTCCCCGATGACTTCGGTACCTGTACTGGGAATAGAATTATCACCCACATTCACAGCAGGTTTCGGAAGAGTGCAATGCAGCGAAAGCACCACAGAAGCATTCGCACTCACAACCTGTGACGGGACTCCCACCACCATCAACTTGGTACGGGCACCCACTATGCCGATGGGCTGTCGACATCCCTTCCATACCAATTTATGAAGAGAACTTAAATAATGAAGACCTGGGCTAGGTCCATCACTCACCCCTTACGCAGAAGTTGAGCGCTGTAATGTATGTAGTTATCCGAACACCCCCACGTCAATACCGCGTGACGTCACAAGGATCGGTTCTAAATAAAATCAGTTACGTTACAGAACTCATGGTGTTGACACGTCTTTTACATGGTGTCAGATGTGGCGGAGAAGGCTGTATAAATGGCGCTTTCAGGATTAAAACCGCCCAGACCTCTAATATTGGACGAGAAAATGTCAGTTAATTGGAGGTCATGGATACAAGCTTATGAAATATATTCTACGGCAGCTGGAGTGTCGACGAAGTCGGAACGAGTTCAATGCTGTCTTTCTACACGTCGCTGGCAGTGAGGCGCAGAAACTACACCGTACGTTTGAAATCGACACTCAGGATAAAGACAAGATGGTACCGTTGATCCAGGCTTTCACTCAGTATTGTGAGGGTAAAGCCAATATTACAGTTGTACGGAACGAATTTAACTCTTTCAATCAGTCCAGTGAGGATATGGACACATACATAAGGGAGTTAAAACATAGGATTCAATACTGTTCCTATGGCGCACTTGAACGTTCTTTGCTGTGTGATCGCATTGTGTGCGGTGTGAGGGACGATGAGCTACGAAATAAGCTTTTAAGGTCCCCCGATTTGACTTTGGAGGACTGCATACAATTTTGTCGACTCAGTGAAGTCAAGTCGACTCAAGTTACAAAACTGGGAAGTAATCAAGTCGATGCAATGTCTACTAAATACAACATGGGAAGCAAAGCGTGTAACCGTCCGTCGTCATGGAAACGCGCATCAACAAGTCGATATAACCATGGTTCGACTATGACAACTGCCAAATGTGGACGGTGCGGATACAATCATCAACATGGGAGCTGTCCAGCCAAAGGAAAAGAATGCTCAGGTCGTCATAAACTTGGTAATTTCGTCAAGATGTGTCGATTGATGCAACGGCAGTCGAATACAGCTCCTGTATATGAACTGGGCATCCACCAAGACGACGTCCGGACAGAAGAAGCCGTACAACAGGAGGTCAACGATTACAATTTGTTTGTCGGCTCGATTTCACAGAGCAGGTCCCAGCATCCAGATATGTGGTATGCTGAATTAATGTTAAATGATCAAACGAGTCTTTTAAATTAGACACGGGTTCGGAGGCGAATGTGTTACCACGGAAAGTATTCGACACTCTAACGGAGACGACTTTGAATCCTTCGAGATGTCAGCTGGTCACATATGGAGGTCATCGGATACTACCTGCCGGATTAACAACACTATGAGTCCTGGGTACAGATTTGCTGTTTCAAGTAACAGATGTTGGGTGTGCAATCCTAGGCAAACGTGCATGCATGCAGTTAGGACTCTTATCAAGACTCGACACGTTGGAGGCTTTACCCGGCATGAATACAGCAAAGACAATGGTAAAGTCATATTCTGATGTTTTTACAGGTTTAGGATTAATTAAAGTAGATGCAAAAATTTATATTGATACGGCTGTAACTCCTGTAATAGATCCACCCTGTAGGGTGCCTTTGGCAATTGTTGATGATGTGCAGGCTGAGCTTAAACGTATGTTAGAATTAGGCGTTATTGTAAAACAAGTAGAGCCTACACCTTGGGTAAGTTCCATCACAATTGTTCGTAAGCCTAACAAATTGCGTATTTGCCTTGATCCGACTACATTAAATAAAGCTATATTAAGGGGACCGTACCCCGTCCAAACCGTTGAAGAGGTAGTTGCACAAATACATGGCACAAAATATTTTTCAGTTTTAGATGCCAATAGTGGTTACTGGCAGATTGAATTAGATGATGCCAGCTCTAGGCTATCTACGTTCAACACACCTTGGGGGAGGTTTTGTTACGTCCAAACCGTTGAAGAGGTAGTTGCACAAATACATGGCACAAAATATTTTTCAGTTTTAGATGCCAATAGTGGTTACTGGCAGATTGAATTAGATGATGCCAGCTCTAGGCTATCTACGTTCAACACACCTTGGGGGAGGTTTTGTTACACTCGTCTGCCATTTGGTATTAAAACGGCAGGTGATATTTTTATTCAGGAAATGAACGACATACTAGTAGGCTTGCCGGAGGTTCATGTTATTTTGGATGACATATTAGTTCATGGGGTTACTATTGAGGAACATAACAACCGTTTGGAGGCCGTTTTGAGACATGCACGAGACGTGCACCTAAAATTAAACCCTAAAAAGTCGAAGACATGCCAAACCAGTGTAAACTATGTTGGTCATTTAATCACGTCTGAGGGACTCAAACCAAATGCTGACAGGATCCAAGCTATTGTAGACATGCCAATACCAAATGACAAAGCGGCAGTACAGCGTTTTTTGGGGATGATAGGATATGTTAGCAAATTTATCCCAAACATGGCGCAGATCCCAGAACCATTAAGACTAGTTATTAGAAAAGATATCGCATGGCACTGGGATTCGGTTCAGGATAGGGCTTTTGGGCAGCTGAAGCAGTTATTGACTACAACACCTGTCCTGCAGTATTTTAATAAGCAAGACAAAATTGTTCTTCAGGTGGACGCGTCTGAGTATGGGTTAGGAGCTACTCTGTTCCAACGTAATCTCCCAGTAGCAATGGCATCTAAAGCGTTGGACAAAACACAAATTAGTTATGCCGTCATCGAGAAAGAGTTACTGGCCATATGTTTTGGGTGCCATAAATTCCACGAGTATATATACGGGAATGAGATAACAGTTGAGACAGATCATAAACCCTTAGTTTCTATTATGTTGAAACCTATCCACAAATTATCAGCCAGGATGCAAAGAATGCGAATGAGACTCCAAAATTATAACATTAATGTGAGGTACTTAAAAGGGTCAAATTTATGTTTTGCAGATGCGCTTTCCCGAGCGCACACCTCAGATGTGAACCCGGAAAACCTCTACGATCAAGAGATATTAGTAGCAGTTATAACTATAAATATAAATGTAGTAGAGGAGGTTGAAAAACAGACATTGTTAGACGATGTACTGATAAAAGTAAAACATTTCACTCTTATTGGTTGGCCTGAAGGTAAAAAATCAATTGGTCTGGATGTAACTCCATATTTTACTATTAAAAATGATATTACATATGGTGATGGTGTATTATTGAAAGGTACACAGATAATAATTCCCAAAGTGTTACAACCGCAGATTTTGGGGAAATTACATGAATCCCACTTAGGAGTGGTCAAGTGCAAACAGCTAGTCAGAGACAGTGTGTTTTGGCCTGGATTGAGCAGCCAGTTGGAGGACAAGATAGCCAGATGCCCCATTTGCCAAGAATTTCGGAATTTACCTCCCAAAGAACCTTTAATTAGTCACTCTATAGATGATATCCCATTTAGCAAGGTAGGAGTGGACTTGTTCCACGTTGATGGTAGAAATGACCTTCTAGTAGCCGATTACTATTCAAAATTCCCTGACTTTATAGAATTGTTGGATACGTCCAGTAAAAGCGTTATCCATGCTTTAAAACAAACTTTTGCCAGATTTGGGATACCCAAGTTTGTCGTGTCGGATAATGGACCACAATTTGCAAGTCAATAATTTCAGACATTTTCTTCTGAGTACGGTTTCATCTCAGTTTTTATGAGTCCCATGCATGCTCAGAGCAACGGACAGGTGGACCGTCATGTCCAAACCATTAAACGGATGATAAAAAGTGTTTTAAGTCTCAGGGAGATGTGCAGATCGCGTTGCTTAATTACCGAAACACCACCATACAGGGCGTTGGTGCATCCCCTGGACAATTATTAATGTCTCGTCGGCTTCGCGACAAGTTACCTGTTTTAGTCCGAGCACTCAAAGCGAACATTCAGCCCTCCAAATTAGCTCAATTAGGTGACAGACAAGCTTTACAAAAGAAATATTTCGACAAACATGCAGGTAAGACTCAACCTCCTCTGAGACAGGGTGACCATGTTCGGAACTGAAGCCACACTAACGAATGGAAACGGGGGACAATTCTAGATACACGTAACAAGGACGAGAGGGCCTATGACCTAGTAAATGAACGTAATCACGTATTACGGCGCAATAGGAAATTCCTTTACAAATGTAAAAATGTCGAAAATGACAATCTCACACATGTTACAAAAAGTTCTGTCATTCAGACATCAAAACCAAACAAGACTGTAAGTCCATATGTCACAAAGTATGGTCGAGTCGTTAGGCCACCTGACCGGTTTTAGGTTGACGTACCATGATTGCATCAATATGTCTGTAGCCATAAAGAGTGTAATCTAATTTGTTCCTTTTTACTCGTTTCAAGTATCCAAACATACACCTGCTAAGACCCGTATGTCACTATGTATTGTACTAAGTAAGCGGGTAATACCATTAGTATTCTAACGAAACTGTTTTACGACAAACTGATAGCTCATTCTTAGTCATTAAAACAAATGCCATGTTGTCTGTTCTGACGTTCATTCGTCTTGTTGTCTTAAGGCTATTCGCTTACAATATCCTAACGACAATGAATGCACATAGTCATATTATAGGTATGTTCACTTCTGTGTAATCGCCGTTATACAACTTTGAAAGCTGTTAATCATATACATATATATTCTTGAAGATATTGTTAAATAATGTGCTTATAACCTTGCAAAATGCAGTGACACACATACCACCACACAGTGGGTCATACAAAGAACAGACAACACAATGTATGCCTGTAAGAGGTGCCATCTATATTCACTAATAGTTTCTATATATATGTTCCACTCTGATGTTTCAGATCAACTAAGGTGCTGTTGCATCAGGATAAACATGCTTGTTACAGTAAGGTTACTTATTCACATATTATATGTATATAGTGTCATATTACAGTATTGTAGTTGATGTTATCGTAAATGACATTTCATTGGCTTATAGTAACATTTACTCGCACATGGACTGTTGAACAGATTTGCATGTTGTTAGCATATATGATGTTTTTGTCCAGGACAGGAGAAGATAGGAAAGTGACGTTTTACGTAGGACAGTAAGAAGGTATTCCAGTTGGGTATAGTTCTTAAGGGGTTGCTGCCTTAAACATGGTGAATGCAATAAAGTAAGCCAGATAGCTGGTATACTGCACCAGGCTGTCATTAGGTGATAAGTTATGTCATTAGATGATAAGTTATGTTAGTCGGTGATAAGCTATGTTATTCGGTGATAAGCTATGTTATTCGGAACACCCCCACATCAATACCGCGTGACGTCACAAGGATCGGTTCTAAATAAAATCAGTTACGTTACAGAACTCACGGTGTCGACACGTCTTTTACAAGCGCTGGTCATGGCACCAATGTGATAGTCCCACATCTTCCACACTGCCACGCACTCATGGAAGAATGCCAAGATTGAGTACAGTACGCTTCAAACTAGTTCATTACAAAACATATCCGTTCGGTGCATTGTCAACAGTCAACTGACCCACCCCCTAACTCGCTAGGTCCCATGTCACCTCTCTAGATGGGTGGGATTTGCTAGCCACACGCATTAGAGGGCAGCCCAGTCTGGGGGCCTGCTCGGTGGCTAGCATGCCACAACCTAGCGCAGTTCAGTGTAACTGCATAGGTGGACGGCGTAGTGTCTGCCACCACCACGTGGTAGTGGAGCTCATGTACAGACATGTACAGACAGTTTCACCAATAGGAATCCAGCATTCCTGGTCTCCTAGACACCATTGGTCTGCCCACCACCAGTAGCTGTCTGGCCCCCACCAACCTTGACCGTTTGAGTGTGGTGACCCCTACCCCAACAGAAGGGCTAGGCCCTGAGAGCAATCAGACCCAGACCTGCCAGCACCACTATGTCTATTTACATCCCACTCAGGCACCACCAACCGATATATATATATATATATGTATATATATATACAGTCTGGCTATAGTACAAAATGAACAAGACAATACAAAGTGGGATGAGATTAATGTATTCTCTGGCATAGGGAATATTTGCCAAATATCAAGGATCCCCTTATGTAGATATAGGAGGTGAATACATCGAGGACAATAGTTTGTAGATAATGAAATAGAAGAATAATAATAATAATAATAATAATTCCCTTCCGTGCCTATATACTCACATAATGCTTATACATCACATATATATATATATATATATATATATATATGCACCTGGACAAGTACACCGATCAGTAATAGAACAATTGCATTCCCCACTGGCTAAATATCAGAATATTTTACAAAGTGTTGGGAAGGTGGAACGTTCAACTTCAGATGATTGATTGGTGGTTGCTTTATGCCGTGTCGGCAGCATAGGCCATATTCATGGCGAGAAATGTTTATTTTTTGTTCAAACCATCGCTTTTACATGTAAAATCAGACAATCAATTATGTGCCAATAGACACTCACTAAATTAGAAAGCTCACAATCATATATTTGTGGTCAAGGGAAACAAATTCCCATAGAAAAAGAAAAGTTTTATTAATAATTGGTAGAATCTATTTAGTAAGCTATATGAGGTGGTACAGTCAAGCTGCCCTCAAAAAGGCTAAAATGTTTTCCTGTTTTACCTTAATAAAAAGGTCATGCATACTTTCTGCAGTGTAGAACTGTTGGCGCAGGGCCAACAAATCAATGCAACTTAGTAAAATGTGCTTGAGTGTCAGCGGGACTGACACCCAATACATTCAGGGGAGGTTCCCCCTTGAGCAGAAAAGCATGTGTAAGCCACGAGTGGCCAATACGGCAGCAGCTAAGGACCACTTGGTCCCGCCGACCTCCCGCATGAGTCTGTGGTGGCTTTCCCACAGATGGTTCAATTTCTTTAAGTTTATTAATGTTTTCATCCCACTCATGTTGCCATTTGGATTTTATGTGGGTGGCTATTAGTGGTTTCAGATCAGAGTGAGGGATCAGACACAGTTCAAGATCACAGTTCAGGGCCTTCTTCGCAGCCCGATCAGCTCGTTCGTTTCCTTGTATGCCGGCATGGCCAGGCACCCAGCACAGGTGGATGTCATACCCATCCGTTGTCAGTTGGTTCATTTTATAAATGACCGTTGCTAGAATAGGGTGATTCGTTTTCAGTCCAGCAACAGCCAGGAGCCAAGAGAACGAATCACTGTATATAACATAGTTAGTGTGGTTGGATACATTGATACACTCCAATGCAAGAAGGAGTGCTCGGGCTTCTGCAGTGAAAATTGAACTCTGATCGGGCAAATGTACACCAGATCTTTCCCGTCGGCAGACTGCTGAAGCAGCTACCCGGCTCTAGTCTTTCGAACCATCATTGTATATGGAGAGGTGGTCTGCAAACTGGCCTTGAATCTCTGCATGCAGTCCTTAGTACTCGAGTAGATGTGTCCCAGACTTCCTCCGTTCCGTGAGTCGGAGGATAACCGATGGCTTTCTCAACGACCACGCGGGATGTTCTGGGACTTTGGCATCCTCCAACACGTCCAAATCCACGCCCAAGGCCTCCAAATGAGGTTTCATTCGGAGCCTCAGTGGCCGAATGTAATTCGGCCTGGCTTCATACCTGAATTTGTCATGTTGCTCGAATAGACAATTGTGTGCAGGATTCAATGCATTAGATTTTATCTTGACTACATATTGCATGGCCAGTTTGATTCTCCTGTTGTTAAGTGATGGTTCATTGGCTTCAACATAAAGGCTCTGAACCGGTGAGGTGCGGAAGGCCCCAAGGGCCAGGCGCAGTCCCTGGTGGTGGATCGTGTCTAGCAGCCCAATATATGATTTCCTTGCGGAACCGTATACTATGCTGCCGTAATCCACTCGTGACCGAACCAAGGTTCTGTACACGGAGAGCAGAACATCTCCGTCCGCTCCCCACTCTGAGCTGGACAGCACCCTCAGAATATCTAACGCTTTCAGGGATCTTGTTTTCAGGTACTTTATATGTGGCGCAAAAGACAGTTTTGCGTCGAGAATGAGGCCCAGAAATTTGGTTTTCTCAACAACTTTAATGGGATCCCCATCCAGGGTCAGCCCCGGTTCCGCATGCATTATACGCAGCAGGCAGAAGTGCATGCAGACTGTTTTGGTCTTGGAAAATTTGAAACCGTTCAGAACTGACCATCGATGGATCCCATTTATGCTTGGTTGTAGCTGTCTCTCTATGACATTCATGCTAGCACCGCTGTAATATAAAACAAAGTCGTCCACGAAAAGACTACAGGAGACCCCCGCTTCACAGCAGCAGCAATACCATTGACCTTGACCCCGAAAAGGGTCGTGGCCAGTATGCTGCCTTGAGGTACTCCTAGTTCCTGTGGGTGTAGGCTGGAATAGGTAGTCTTGACAAGGACGCGGAAATGCCTGAAAGCTAGAAAGTTCCTGATGAAAATTGGCAAGTGGCCACGAAGGCCAATCGCATGAAGATCTTCCATGATGCCATGCTGCCACGTTGTGCCATAGGCTTTTTCGAGGTCGAAAAAGACAGCCACAACATGCTCCTTCTTAAGGAAAGCATCTCTTATGAAGGTCTCCATGCGCACCAAATGTTCGAGGGTGCTGCGGCCCCGTCTGAAGCCACATTGAAGGTTGGACAGGTGGTGTCCTGACTCCAGTAGCCAGACGAGGCGGTTGTTTACAATGCGCTCCATGGTTTTAAAGATGCAGCTTGTGAGAGCTATGGGACGATAGTTGTTGGCTTCATTCTGGTCTTTCCCAGGTTTGGGAATCGGTATTACTGTTGCCTCCCACCAAGAGGCGGGGACGAAATCCGACTCCCAGATGTTGTTGAAGAGTTGAAGCAACAGTCTCAGTGCATGTTCAGGGAGATGTTTCAAAAATTGATAATGAATTCCATCAGGTCCAACTGCTGTGTCATGCAAGCTTTCCAAAGAACACCTCAACTCACGCATACTGAATGGGGAGTTGTAGTGCTCCTCACCATTGGAGGAAAAGTCCAAGAGCTTTCGCTCTTGGCGTTCCTTGACGGCCCGAAAGCCTGGGAGGCAGTTTGCCAAAGATGAGTTTCCAGCAAAGGTGCGAGCCAATTCTTCACTTATTTCGCCGAGTGATGTGAGAATGGTGCCATTGTGCTGGACTACAGAAGATTCACCTCCCCTTCGTTTGATTCTCCTGATCATTGTCCATACTTTGCCCAACGGCATGTGCATGGTGATGCTAGAAACGAATTGTCTCCAACACCGCCTCCGCGCTTCTTTGATTGTTCTGCGAGCGCAAGGGCGCAAAATTCTAAAGAGCGCCAGATTTTCAGCAGTCGGTCTCCTATGGAATTTACGCTGAGCTTTCTTTCGTTCCTTAATAGCCCTCCGCTCTGTCAGATGAAGTTATCCAGTGTGACAACAAGGATGTGCACAATGAAAAATGTACTTCATGTACCAAGTTTAACCTACTATCTATTAAGTGTTTGTAGGGCCAGTGGGTCTGGATTACTGACCGTGTTCGGTGGAACAGGATGCCATATTAAAACTGGTAGTCGTAAAGAAGTTGCAGTTGCAATTTGTGTGGGATCGTTGTACTAACTTGGCTGTGTGTTGAGTCAATAAGTGCATGCACCAGACACCCGAGGATTCCCGGCATCTGCACTATGGTCATCTTTGTGAATACGCACTAAAGAAGTTGGCCAAGGAGAATCTTGTGAATGGTTTCAACCCGAATCCTTCCAGGGATTTGAATTTCTGTAAGCCATGTGCACATGCAGAGAACCATCATCAGATCAAGTTCCCAAAAGATGGTGAAAAATGAAGTAAAGAGATTCTTGGACTAGTACATAGTGATGTCTGCGGTAAGGTGAACACAAAGTCACTTAGTGGCTTGCAGTACATATATTGACAACAAGACAAGATATCTAAGTCCGCACCAGCTGCGAGTACGGAACTTGCATACCCCACCAGAGTTCAATTTTCACTGCAGAAGCCCAAGCGCTCGTCCGTGCATTGAAATTCATCAAGATCTCCAACAAGAACAGTTTTGTATTTTACAGCGATTTGTTTTCTTGTCTCATGGATATTGCAAACCTTAAAATAGATCCCACTTTTCTTGAAGGTGGCAGGAGTATTCCGTCTTGTATATATACTTCATTAAAATAATTTCACTAATTTATCTAGAACTTTACCTGGCTTCAAAATTGTTGTTATTGTAATTGTGAGCCTTTGACTTCAAAAGTATCTCCAGACATATATTTGATTGTGTGCTTTCACATTCTCTGTAAAAGTGACAACCTGATACTAATATGGCAGAATAAGATTTGAACAATTCTCGCCGTGATTATGGCCTTTACTGCCGACACGGCATTAAGCAATCACCACTAACTAACTAACTAAATAACGGAAGCCCCCCCCCCCCACACACACTCCCAGCCCCGAGCTCTGGCCCTGTGTTTTGGCTCGCCTCGGGGGTCTCCAACGGCAGCGCCACTGGTCCCCAGAGTGTCGACTTTTCTTGACCTTGAGCAGATGAACTGAAAACTGTACCACACATACTGAAAAATAGAAATAAACTAGGTACATTTTAAACAAGAATCGCGTGTCTGCCTCCGCTCTGTCCGAATCAAACAGAATAGATACCATACTGCAAGTGAGGGGAGCCACAAATTCAGGCAGAAGAACGAATAAGGTTACAATGAAGTGGTTGAGGGAGATGTGGGTTGATTGTTGGGGCTTTACGTCTTGGCAACATCTAAGGTGATATCAGGATGGGTACCGACTTGTGACAGTGTACAGTCATGGTGACTTAATAGTGCTTCCCCACTTGCAGATCAGGCCCCTAGTACCATGACCTGATATCCCACTCAATCACATTATACTGGCAATGAGCCAAGCACTCCTTGCCCACACCTAATAATGGCGAGTGCCTGGCTAGGAAGCTTCAAGTTTTAAGTTTTAAGTCATTGGTTGATTTGTCTCAAATAGGGTTCAAACCCGCATTCAAAACTGTGTGTTCGAACCCCACGATCTACAAAAGCGGGAGATGGACGCTCAACCCATTCGGCCATCACGTCTGGTCGGTTTGAGGGAGATTGTTTGGTCATCAGTGAACAGAAACTTCTATGTATACTAAGTATAACACTATGTGCGACTGGGCGCGTGGCTCAATTGGCAGAGTGCCGACTTCCCATGCAGAAGGCCGGGGGTTCGAAAACCCGGCCGGTTCAAACCAATGACTTACAAAATTGATACTCTTCATTACCTAGCTATGAGTGCACACTGTTACAAGAGGGCACCAAAGACCCTATGACACTAAGATGGCTCCTATCTCTCCGATGGTAATGTAAATTTCGCAGTGCCATCTTGTGGTGTGTTTGATCAGCCAAGCTGCTGGCTGGTGTTTCACATGTAAACACATAGGCCTACAAGGCTAGAGGGTGAATTTAAAATTTAAAAACGAGAGATTGCCTATCATTTGGATTTGGCCGATGTTGCTCCTACTGCCTGGTCCCCACCTCCCTCTGCCCCGCCCTCCCTCATTCCCCCGCTCTCTCCCTGTCCCTCCCCCCTCCCACCCTCCGCTCCCTCTGACCCTCCCGGCTTCACCGCCCTTTCCCTGCCGTCCCCTTCCCTCACTCACCCTCCTCCTCCGTCCTATCCTCCACCGGCCTCACCGGCCTTCCCGTCCCTTTCCCCCTCCCATCCCCACCCTTTCCTCTCCCTCCTCATCCACCTTGCCCAGCACTCTCACACCACACCTCCCTCCCCTCCACCTCCCCCATTCCTCTCCGCCTCTCCCCTTCCTCCCCCACACTCCCTCTATCCCCCCCCCTCTCTCTCCTCACACACCTCACTCGAAGCTCTCACACCACACCTCCCTCCCCCTCCCCCTCCCTTTTCCCCTCCTTCTCCGACGGCCCGGCAAAATACTACCATGTATCATATCAACAAGTTCGTTCAACCAAAGTCGGTTAATCCAAATGATCAGTTAATCCAAACAAAATGGTCGACCCCCGGGCACTTCCGGTATGATAAAACCAAACGAGCATGTGGATAGAATGTGGATAGAATTTTCGACGCGAACAAGGAGCGGGCCCACTCTGAGACCACGTACTTCTCCAAGGCATACCGGCCAGAGTACCTCGCCTCGGGGCACCACATAAACCGCCTCGAGGCCATCAACCTCGTCGTGGCCCTCCAGACCCTCGCCCCCATGAGGCCGCACGACTACACAATACGCGTCAACACTGACAACCAGACTTCCCAAACCGTGCTGGCGACCGGGGGAGGCATGGACCCCGTCCTCTGTGCCTGTGCCAGGGAGATATGGCGGTTCGCGGCACTACACTCAACCGACATTGAGGTAGTACACGAGCCCGGAAAAGACCTTCCCCTGGCAGACGCCCTAAGCCGTGCCCCCTTCGACGACGCCGCAAGAGAAAAAGCCCGCACCATCTGCCGCCGCCTCGACCTTACACGTATCAACGTCCGCCACTGCAACACTGTCATACCCGACACTATCTAGACCTGGGGATAGTAATATTTGCTTTCTATCCCCAGGTCCCCCGCAAGACGACGCCGCTCGGATCGCGGCCCTCTTCACGGCCGGACTCGCGGCCGGGACCTGGAAGAACAAGGCCCGTCAGGTGGCGCGATACCTCCAACACTCGCGCGACCTCCGCTACAACCCTCGGAGCCCCTCCCAGTACCAGGTGATGTCCTTCATCGCCTCCCTGAACGAGGCCCTCAGGTCTCAATCGGCCGTCCTCAACTACATCAGCGGGGCCAGAACCTGGGTCCGCCTCTTGGGAGGCGCCACGGACGCCTTCGACACGTATCCGGTGTCCGTCGTGAAGCGGGGGGTGGTCCGCTCGTCCACTCACGCCCCCACGCACGCCCCGCCCATCACTCCCACGACGTCACGGGTCTCGCGAGAGCGTGTTTCGCGGGAATTCCGATAGGGTTCGTTCCGGGATTCGAACCCAGGGGGGGGCCACCGTGATGACTCCTTGTTCGCGCGCAAATCGCGCATGGTGGCCAGCCACCATGGGCAACTTGCGCGGTAGGGCTCGTTCCGGGATTCGAATGCAGGGGGCGCCACCGTGATGACTCCTTGTTCGCGCGCAAATTACCCATGGTGGCTGGCCACCATGAACAAGGTCATCTGAGACCCCACCAACTTTTTTATATGATAAATGGTAGTATTTTGCCGGGCCACCAAAAAACGATTGGATTAACCGATCGTTTGGTTTAACCGAGCCTGGTTTAATGGGGTTATACTGTATATACAATAGTCAATGTGTCCACATACATTGTATATTACATGTGCAATACACGCTTACTGAAAGTCATAGTCGAAGCCAAAGCTTGGTTAAACCAATGATCGGTTAATCCAAACACATTTCTAGGGTCCCTTCAAGTTTGGTTTAATGGGGTTATACTGTATTTAGATGTATACAATGCATGTTTACCCCCCCCCCCCCCTCCCCCCCCCCCCTCCCCCCCCCCCCCCCTCCCTCATCCCACCAAACAAAAATGTGCCATTTTGGATGATACGGTATGTTTCTGTTTTCAGAAAACATTGCTCTGGGGAAGCCGGTTGTGCAAAGCAGACAGGCTTATGACATGTCTGGACGATTGACTACTGATGACTATACAGGACAGGATTTCTGGAAGTATGAGTGTATTACACCAGAGAGTATTCTACTTGAAGGTACTTTCCCTGCGTGGATGTCTATTGATCTCGCCGCTGGGAAAAAATCTATTAGCTATGTGGTTTCATCCATTAAGATATATTTCAGAGGTGACTGCTGCTGGGGTAAGTTAAATTAACACCATTTGTTGACAATAGTAGAGGGGTGAGTCGATAGACAGTATCCTGAGTAGGGGTGAAGAACAACCCTATATCAAAAGTAGCCAACATTTGGGTGAATGAAATGAGCACATGAATTTTTAATTTAAAAAGCGAAATATATTCTTGACATACCTTGATATATTTACCCGCATATGTTTGATTAAAGCAATTCTATCAATAAATAATACAACCTTAAATTTGTTCGCGGGAATATTATTTCCCTTGGCCACAAATTTTATAATTGTGAGCTTTTTAATTTAATAACTGTATTGAGACATGATTGTATTACTGCTTGTTGTTATACTTCCTGTCTACCAATCACTATATCACTATATATAAGAGGGTCGGCTTCAGGCTGCCAGTAGGGGTTGCATAGGGTTGGTGGGTGATGTTTGCATATTGGTGGCATGTGTTTGCACATGGGTGGTGGGGCATGGTCCCAACCATCCACCCCTTGTGTAATATATATATGCATAATAGACATCAAGGCTCGAGCTGAGAACAAAGGAATATGTAAATGAGATGATGTCATAGACCCTGGACGGTGAATAAAGCTTTCAGTATCCAGAAGTCAAAGCATTCAGACGTACTTTTATATGGTGTCAGATAAGGATGCTGCTTCCCGCTAACACACTGCCTGGTCTCAGGCCGCCAGGCCAGCTCATCCTCTGCAACAACGCACAATCAAACTGGAAAACATCGATCAGAGGATATGAGATATATGCCATGGCTGCAGGAGTCGTAACGAAGATAGAACGAGTGCAATGCTGTATCTTTCATCACATCGCAGGCAAAGAAGCTCAAAATGTCTTCACCAACATGTCCTTCACGCTCGAGGAGCAAGACAAGATTGTGCTGCTCATGGAGGCGTTTCAAGCATATTGTACCGGTAAATGTAATTTAATATTAACGCAATACCGTTTCAATTCTCATAATCAAGCCACAGAAAACATGTCCACGTAAATTACAGACCTTAGAGACAGAGTTAAAGATTGTGAGTATGGGCCGATGGAGGAATCGCTTTTGTGTGATCGTTTGGTGGCTGGCATCAAGAACATTAATTTGAGAAACAAAATGCTTCAGACAGTCGATCTTACGCTTGAAAAATGCATAAACATGTGCAAGCTCAGTGAGTTCAGTTCCGATCAGTTGGAGGACAAGAAGTCAGATGTAGAAGTTAAGGAAATCGATTTTCTGAATAGTTATACAACTCTGCATACTGGTGCACTGGTGGTTCGTCCGTGTGGGCTGCCATCTTGGAAAGCTGGCAGCACTGCTGCAGGCGAATTCAAGATACATTGTCAGAACTGAGGCTATGAACACCGCCAGGGAGTCTGTCCTGCCAGGGGCAAGATGTGCATTGCCTGCAAGAAGGTCGGGCACTTCGGGAAGGTTACGGAGCAAACTTGGCAGAGTCAACGAGTTGACTGTGGAAGAATCCAATCCTCACAATGCTGAACAAGACCCAGATCCGGCGGAAGTCAATGTGTTGACGATGGATCTGTTTGTCGGTGCCGTCGACCGAATGAGATGCCAAACTCTGGTATGTGACTGTTCCAAGTGAACGGTCATCAATTCAAGTTCAAGCTCAACACAGTGTAAAATATTCCGACTTTTTAGGTCTGGTTCATAAATAAATAATAGTTAAAATAAATTCTAAAATATCTCCTTTTCATAAAAACTCATATGTGAAGCATTAAGAAAACTGTTGTAATCATATTTAAATCATCCAGTTATTTCTATAAAGTCATTATAATAATATTCCAATTATATAAGTACCACTATAACATCTCTCTAATAATACCTAATTCATTCTATCATGTTGCTAAATACATATGCATAATATTCAAACCAAGTTGTGAAACCATGGTAGATTATGTATATTAAGTGAAGTGATAATTAATATCAGATTGTTCTAAGGTTCTACATCAAATATAACCACTGGAGATAAGAACTCTGGAAAATTATGACTGTATTGGTATATTTACATGTATTACTGAATTGAAGTCTGTTGGTATTATATATTGTATGAAAGGAGGTAAATGCTGAAACTAAGGGCAGCATATACAGTTGATGCAGACTGGTTTCTTCACCCAGACAAATAGTCTGTGAAGAATGCCACAGAATGGGTATAATAATTAAGTCAAGAATTAAGTTCTGTGTGCCTGTTATTGTTATGGTATGACTTACAGATGCCAGTATCTGAGGGAGTGTTAGCACACAGGAGTAGATATATATAGGACTTATTTAACGTACTAAAGCCTATGGGGTGGTTTTTGTGAAAAAAGCAGCCAATCAGCGTCGAGTATTCTGGTCACGTGACCATCCAGGGTGGGTCTAGGGTGGGAGGGTGTTTTAGTCTCAGCCAATAGGAAGGCTTGATTTGGTTAATTTATGCAAAGTTATGTATCTAGGTCACGCCTATGCCCAAATAAGGCTCGCTGAAACTAGGTCAAGTTTGTGGGTTTGACCTAGATAGGGTGTTACAAAGTTCCATTCGGCGCTTAAGGCTTGAGTCTATGGAATGGTACCCTGTGTTTGCGCGCACTTTAAAGCCATTTTACGGGAATTTTTGTAAATTGTGTGTGCGTGTGTGTGCACCCCCACAAAAAGGGAGCGTGGCCTATTTTTGTTTCAGCCAATGATCGTTGAGTATTTGGATGATTGACAGGTACGAATCCCAAAGGGTGCATGTGCTATTTTCAGTTTCAGCCAATGATCGTTGCGTATTCGGATGATTGACAGATACGAACGGGTCTGGTCGGGCATTTTGCGTAATTTTGTAAACATTGGCACGTGCTTTTGGGGGGTGCGGTGGGGGTGATGTAAATATGGGCACGTGCGCATGCGTTTTCTGAATTTTGAATTTTGGCGGCAATGCCGCCGTGCTTGCGTAAGACGACGAAAACCCGAAACTGAAACCGGTAATGCCTAACAGCCCCGTTCTTTTGGTGGTTTTAGCGCTGGTTTTATAAAAAAAAGCTTGTTATGGGATTTGCGCATGCACGTGCTATACAGCCCCGAAGCATTCGGTGTTTTTTAGCGATGGTTTTATAAAAAAAGCTTTGTTATGGGATTTGCGCATGCGCGTGCTATACAGCCCCGAAGCTTTCGGCGGTTTTAGCGATGGTTTTATAAAAAAAAGCTTGTTATGGGATTTGCTCGTGCGCGGACGCCGGTGCACAAGCTTTTGCCGTGCACCGGCGTCCGCGCCTGCGCGTGCTATACAGCCCCAAAGTTTCGAGTTGACTATAAAACTTACAACCACATTAAGAATTTGCGCGCGCAGACGCCGGTACACGAGCTTTTGTCCGTGCATCGACGACTGCGCCTACGCATGCTATACAAACCCAAAGCTTTCGGTGGTTTTAGCGCTGGTTTTTATAAAAAAAAGCTTGTTATGGGATTTGCACGCTTGCACGTGCTATACAGCCCCGAAGTTTCGGGTTGACTATAAAACGGACAATTACACCAAATTAAAAATCAGTGTTATAATTCGCATTTGACCGTTAACTTTCTGGTAGATTCGAATAATAACTTTATTTTTATAAATTGTTGTTAGCTGCAATTGATACTAATTATATATTTTTTTATAAAAAGAAAGAACAATTAAGATAAGTTGTGATTACTTGGTAATCATTGTTTATTAGGTATTATTTAACATGAAATTTGTATATATATATATACTATATTGCGATTGTTATCACAATTTTTATAAGTTTAGTGAGTAACCACAACGATTAAGTAAAGTATTAAGGTAAGCCGCAATAACAATTTAAGTGTTTTGTACGCGTGCCTTCCATCCATCAAGTTGCCTCTCGCAGCAGGAACACGTGTGACTAACATTTTTTTTTTTTGCAGTGTTGTGGTACTTGACCGAGATTGGTATTCTGCTTGGGTTTCTGTGAGTTATGGGTTTATTTCTTGGCAGGGGTTCAACCCAGACCACATGTGCGTGTGCATGTGGTTTTCGTTTTGGGACAGTTCCGGTTGTCACAGTATAGCTTAACCCTTTCAAAACTAAATACGCTGCTTTATAGCGTGCAGTGTATTATTATGCATATTATATATGTCAATAACCACATTTACAACAATTTTGCCATACAAAAAATGACACGGTGTTATAATAATCATAGTTTTGTTATTGTCATATTGTCCAATAATTTTAGTTGTTTTGTAAATAGTCCTTTTTCATCGCGATATCACAGGATCACAGATTTTTTCCAGTTTAGCCCTTTGACGTCAGTGACGGTGACGATATTGCAGTATGTAATGATTGTGAAATTACATTACATCTTACAGTCATCCAAGCCAGGTTATGATAAAACCTTTAAAGAAAAAAAAGCAGCATTTAACATATTGTTATAATAAAATGCACAATAATATAATTTGAATATAATAAAATGCACAATGACATAATTTGAATATAAAATAATATTAAAAATTTAAAAAAAATGAAAATATATAGCAAGTTTACGTACCTTTAATGCCTTGTTTTGTTGCAATACAAAATTCTCAAGACATTATAAATGCTTTCCAATTGGGACTATAACTAAAATTCCAACGCACGTGCTTAAACGCGGTATGTTGCATTTTCAAAGAAAACCTATAACACATAGGAAATATAACGATAACTTGTGTGTATTTAGATGTTTGGCAAAATATTTGTATAATGATTGCAATGTAGCTGTAGAATTATTAAAACAATATGATTCTTCTGCAAATCCAAAATTATTTAAAGGTGTTTTGTTAAAAGATTTTGCTAAATTAGAAAACTTATTTGATGTGCAAATTGGAGTTTATAGTATTGCATGTACAGGTAAAGTATCTGTTATTCAAACACCTACCCATCATGTCCAATTTCATGTTTAAATTTTTTGATAAAAGTGTAAGTAATACCTATATAATTTGTTTTTGATAATTGACTGAAATCTGGGTTTACTAATATAGCTTTTAATAAAATTATAATAATGGATGCGGAAACAAAAACACCTCCAGCCATTGTGCGTTTACATTTTTTAGCTGCTGCTATGCAAGCATGCTTATTTATTACATGCTTAATAAAATTTGTTAAATTATGAATTTGATTAGGAATAATAAAGGTGTCAAATTGTTGTAATTCTAAATTAATGGTTTCTATGTCCTGAATTTCATGGCGAAAATCAACGGGTGCAACAGTATTATTATCTACAACATTACACAATTTTCTTAACGTACTTACATAATATGGTGTCTGTTTTGTGAAGCGAGTTTGTTGGCCTATTGTTGATGGCTGAAGATGGTAAAATGATGTCATTGCTATGGCTGAATGAAAGTTTTTGTGAAATGTAAAAAGTACACGTTACGTCCGAGTCCTTTGGAGGGTAGATACCAATATGAACATGGAGGGCTTATACGAGTTGTAAGAATTTCAAGATGGCTAACAAAGGACGCAACATTTTTTTTTTTTGGGTAGTTTATTATTCAATTATAGGACGCATTCTGGTTGGTGGGGAACGGTATCTAAGTTAACTAGGTTGGCGTCTCCGGAAGGAACACAACATGTCACACACAAAACCCAGACCTTTGAGATAAATATTCTTATCTGGCACGTGTCGTTGCGCGTCATATACATCCGTTTGGGGCTGAGATAAAGTGACATGGTGAAAAAAAAAAATGGGTTCCAGATGTTAAAAGCCTAGAAAAATACCAAATATCCTAGAACTGACGCCGTTGAATGAGTCAAAATCGGAAGTGAAACACTTCCTGTGGAAGTGTTTCATTTCCGTTAGGAAGTGATTCACTTCCGATATTTGTTGACAAAGACTTTTGCCGTATATAAAAGGCGTGTTTGCGCGTAGTTTTAGCCATCTTCACTTTGGGGCTGAACGCTGAGGATAACTGCTACTGCTAAACTACATTTTACCGCAAATCACCGCGCAACAATACCGACGACCACAACATCACTATCAAGCTGCTGTTGTTACTGCTGTTACTGCTACTACTACAGCTGCTACTACTGCTACTACTTCTATTGCTGCTACTGCTGTTTTTGATACCATCACAATACCAATCATCTTTAAGCGACAATATTAGTAATTATTTGTAAGTACTAAACTTTTCTTTTTTGACAAAAATAACCAAGGAGGACAAGACAATGAGTCGCAGAGGGAAAAAAAGTGATATGAAGTTAAATTTTACACCTACAGCATCAACATCATCAGCATTGTTAAATATTATTCCTGGTACTTTCAATGCACCTTTGAGGGCTATGTCAGCAGTCGGCGCCGAAGTGGGTATAACCCCAACCACTTCGGCTGGTAATTTTGTCAATGCTGGAATGACAACAGCAATGGCAACAACACCGATGGCCGGGGTGACAACTTCGGTAACAATTGAACATTCTGAGACAAACACTGCGGCCGCGGCTATTAAATTAGATAGCGGTGGTATTGGCTACGACGACGGCAGCAGCAGCAATTTTAACGACCAACAAAATAAACACGAAGCCGCAGTGGAAACTCTTTTGGAATTGGCGGTAGGTGGCAAACTACCGGAAAAAATTGCTAACATTTCAAATAAGCATTGGAATGAAATTAAATCACTTGCATTAGAAGTAGCCGAAGAAGAAGCTGAAATGGAGGACGATGGTCAACGCATAGATAACACCGACACAGACGCGTTGTCAGAGGAGGAGGAGGAGGAGGCCGAGGAGGGTGAAGTGGATGAGGAGGATGAGGAGGAGGAGGAGGAGGAGGAGGGTGGTGAAGAGGAGGACGATGAGGTATTTGTAGAAAAAAGTGCTACCGGCGACGACGGAGGTGGCACGCGATGCAGAAAAAAAAAAAAATCTACGATAGTTACGACTGCAGCTGCACTTCAGGTGGGTACCCCGGCGGGATATGTTGCACCAAGCGGCTTCTCCTCGCCCATCTTTAGTACTCCAACTCAAACTGAAGCAAAAAACCTTCACCACCACCACCATCTTCACGGTCAAAATACCGGTAGTAGCACACTTATCAACAAAAAAAATCTTCGACGGATATCACCCACAATGGTTGATATAGTAAAACAAGCAATTCACCAAAATGACATTACCACTGAAGGTAAGGTACGTTGATTACACTTTAAAAAAATTATTGTTAAATTAAAAGTATATAAAAACTAAAGTTGTTGTAAACGTTATTCATAAAGGGTTTAATGCATTCATCGTGTATGTGTCTCCGTATTTTTTATCATTTTATAGGTAGTGGTAACGTGGTGTTAAAAGGTTAACTGTATTTGACGTACATGTGGTACTTGGATGCTGTTTTACTAACAGTTATATTATTGTAAAAATATATTTTAATACATTTACTTTTGTTTAAAATAGGAGTGACCCAAATTGACGCCAAGCCACCGCGGACACCTCGAAAAAGAATTTACTTCCAGGTTGAAGAAGAAGAAAAAGAAGAAAAAAAGAAACGGGCTCGCAAGACGTGTGAAAAAATTGTAACTTCAAAGCAACTGACGGGTTCTCCAAAAGAAGTATTTGCGAATACTTTTACAGCATTCCGAGAATCGGATCAATGGTCAACCGTGAGTCCAAAAAAAAGAGAGCAACTATTCATCAAAAGTTTTACAAAAGCACTTAAGGTAAATTCATCACTTTGTTTTCCGACAATTATACATTACCCATTATTACACCTACAGTTACACAACCATTCATACCTACAACTCAACCAACACAAATAATTGAAAATGTGATACTAATTCAGCCCAATAGCCAATTTAATTTAGCTAATTCTGATGTGCGTTTGGAAATTTATGATAATGAGATGAAATTTGTAAAACAACAAAAAACAGCGTATATCAAAAAAGCGTAACAATTAAGTTAAATGCGCTTGATGATATATGTCATGTAAGTAACACAGTTGTTAAATATTGGGAAAAGTTGAAAAAACAAGTAGCTGAAAATTCTGTTGATCCAAAAGAAAACAATTTGAAAATTATTGTCGACCCAATTAAATCGGTATTTATTGCAGTGTCTATTTACCAGGGTCAAGTTTTAATTCATATTAGACATTACTTAAAACATGAAATGCAAGATGGGCTTGTAAAATATATTCCCACAAAATAAGGTATCGCAATTACGGGTCATTTCTCACGGGCACAGAAGACGATGAGGCTGGTTGGGGAAACATGGCTTTTATTCGGTCGCGGCCCCCGGGCCGCAATGGGCATGTACATTGTGGATTGACGACGGGCCGTGGCCGACATAAGGTCATGCAGTGATAACATAATAGCATGAGATGAGAGATGCGACATATGGAGAAGTTAAGATATAAGATAAGATATGATGAACAGTAATAAGATATGATGAACAGTAATAAGTAAGGTAAGATATGATGAACAAGTACAATTAAACATTGAATATGTGAAGGTGAATAGAATAATCCTTGTAAGGGGAGTTTTGAGGTGTGTTTTTGTCCATTGCGCGGTTGTCAATTGGGCGGTTGATAATTGAGTCGTTAATGGACTTCGTTGTCTAAATGTTTTTTAATTTAGTTTTGATTTGTTTTTTAATTGGCTGTGCCAATTAGATTGCAGGTGTGGGTGGGTGGGTAGAAAGGGGGTTGGAGTAGTGGTCAGTTGGAGGCGGTGCTGCAGACTGACTTGCTTGTGGTATGTAGGGCCGGGCTCCGGTCGCCGGAGTGGTTTGATTGGCTAAGTTGGGTTGTGTTGTGATTGGTGGAGGGAGAGTGAGGTGTTGGGGTTCCCTTCCCCCGCCCCATGGCCCCCCCCTGCGGGAGGGGGGGGGGCGCTGGCAGCCTCACCTCTCCACCGTGCCCAGCAATGAGTCCGAATGAGCGACCCCGCTCATTCCCGACCATTTCTCACGGGCACAGAAGACGATGAGGCTGGTTGGGGAAACATGGCTTTTATTCGGTCGCAGCCCCCGGGCCGCAATGGGCATGTACATTGTGGATTTACGACGGGCCGTGGCCGACATAAGGTTATGCAGTGATAACATAATAGCATGAGATGAGAGATGCGACATATGGACAAGTTAAGATATAAGATAAGATATGATGAACAGTAATAAGATATGATGAACAGTAATAAGTAAGGTAAGATATGATGAACAAGTACAATTAAACATTGAATATGTGAAGGTGAAAAGAAATAATCCTCGTAAGGGCAGTTTTGAGGTGTGTTTTTGTCCATTGCGCGGTTGTCAATTGGGCGGTTGATAATTGAGTCGTTAATGGACTTCGTTGTCTAAATGTTTTTTAATTTAGTTTTGATTTGTTTTTTAATTGGCTGAGCCAATTAGATTGCCAAGCCATAGTTTTTAGTCGTGCTGTTGTTGTGTGGCCCTTATGAGGGCTCTGTTGACCTTGTGTGAGTCCCTGGTGCTTATGTATTGCCGGTGGGCGTTGGATGCCCAGCCGCCGAATCGCTGCACCTCGAGTTCGGAGCTCCCGGAGGCGAAGGCTACTGTCGCCGCCGCTTTGCGTATCGCATGGAGCGTGTAGGGGGTTTGCACGCCTGTGGCCTTCTGGGCGAGGGTCCATTGTCTGGCCAGGTATGGTATGGCCAGGGTGACTCCGTCACTGGGGAAGACTAGCAGGGGCTGTCGGGGGCTGGTGGTGGGGGCCTCATGGATCATCTGCCTGTATGCGGTGACGGGGCAGAAGTGGGGGTCGTCCGTGGGGGCCAGGCGCCTGTCTCGGAACTGGTGCGTTGCTTGCATATTTTTGGCCCACTTCTGGTGGATATGCAGGTGTCCCCCGGCCATTGCCACATCCCCTCTAGTGGTGTGGCGTGTTGGGTCGAACGTGGCCGCTGACCTGGGGGCCACTTCTGACTGGCGGGCGCCTGAGAAGAACATGATGATCACTGCTGTTGCCACCACCCTGCCCTCCGGTGTGTGCTGGAGGTGGCGGACCGCCTTTTTCATTATCGGGATGGGCACGTTGGTGGACGGCCGTGGCGTGTGTGCTTTGGATCTTCTCATCGCGTCGAGGGCCATGCGCACTGTGATGTGGTCGAGTGGCTGGGTGCTGACCTCCGCCATCCTGAAGTGTAGGCGTAGGTGGGAGGCGGAGTTGGCGATTGAGGATGGGCACAGATGGCCCGCTAGCTCCTCGAGCCAGCAACGTACGTCGAGGGGGGTCGGTGCCAGTGGCGAGATGCGGTAGCGCTTGCAGTGTCGTTCGTATGCTGCGACTGTCGTCCGCATGTTGGCCCAGGTCCCTGGAGCCCTCGCTTCGCGCTGTCTGGCCTCCGCTGCTTGTGTGAGTGCGGCGTATGCTGGGTCTGGATGAGAAAAGAGGTTCAAGTTGTTCATATACATGTATACGTGGTGATATCGGGGCAATGTTGTTGTTGATGCATATTGTTGTGGCTTTGGTGCGGAAGCTATCGCTGATATGCGCCCTACTCAGAGCATCTGCCAGGTCGTTGATTGCTCCTGGGATGTGTTGGTAGGTGATGCGGATGTTGTGTATGGCCTGGAACATCCAGGCTGCCCTGGCTATTCGTAGTAGGCGGGTGTTGTGTCCTTTGCCGGTGGCTAGGACTTGTACCGCGGCCATGTTATCGCAGTTGATGGCGATGTGGGTGCCTTCGTCACTAGGTACGACGAGCGTGTGGAGGGCGATTAGGATGTTGGCTGCCTCGATCTGCGTGATGCTATCAGGGTCGCCGTGTGTGTCGTGTTCCAGCTGGGCGGCGTATGCGTTGTAGTCATCGGCCCCTCCTATGCCCCCCATGCAGGCGTCGACGAAGATCTGCCTGTGTGGGTAGTTGGGGGGTATGAGGGAGGGGCCGTTCCAGCTGTGGGCGAATTCGGGGAACCATGCTAAGTCCCGCCTCATGTCGTCCGTTATCGGCGTGGTATTGTTTTCCATGGCCCGTAATGCGTGGAGGAGGCGACCGACGAATAGCCTGGCTGGGGGAACGCACTTGGATATGTGCAAGAGCTTTCCGAGTATGGATTGGAGCTGTTTTCGTGTGACACGCTCCTTCTCGGCCATGGCTCGTACCAGCTTGATGGTGTGATCTACCTTGTCTCTTGGCATGGTGAGGGTCATCTCGGGGGCATTGATGGCGATGCCGAGCCATCGGACGTTGGATGATGGTGGTTGGGTCTTCTCGATCGCCTCGGGTAGCCCGAGGTCCTTGAAGATTTGCCTGGTCGTGTGGAAGTGGCGGATGGATGTGGGGCGGTCGGGGGCCACCACTATCAGGTCGTCTAGATACATAGTGGCGTTGATTCCCTTGTTTCTTAGTATGTAGACGACCGCCTCGGCGACTCTCTGGATGTGACAGCTGGATCCGCGGGCCCCGAAGGGGACCGATATGTCGAGGTAGTATTGTTGGCGCCACGAGGTTCCGAGGAGGGGCCAGTCGAGGGGGCATGAGCGGAAGTTCTTGTATGCCCTGCTTATGTCCATGGTGAACATGTGGCTGCCCTTGCCTGACTCCCTTAGTTCCCTCGTGAAGCCGTCGACCGTGGGTAGGCAGTGGTCTCTTGTGTGGCCGAGTGCCGTATTTTTAATTATGAATGCGTTTACGGAGGTGTCGTGTGGGAACGACATGTCGGCGATTATGCGTCTCTGGTTGGGGTCGGCTTTCTCTCTTGACATCATTGGGGAGACGTGGAACCACTCTTGGAAGGGAGGCTCTGGGTATGGGCCATAGACGGCTCCGCACCTCACCTCCTTGTCGAGGTATTGATCGACGGCTGCAGGATGCTGGCGCGCGCTGGGATGGTTTGGTTGAGCTGCCATGCCAGAGGTTGGCCCCATGTATCCCAATGGGAACCCAAAGTCAATGAGGTCGACTAGCTGGGTGTGGTCATGGGAGCTGGAGAGGCTGGACCGCCAGTTGTCGACGTTCAGATCGGATGGTATGTGTACACGGGCGGCCATGATGTTTGGTAATCCGGTGCGCTTAACTTGGCTGTATATGCCTGCTATGTTGGGTGGCAGTGCTGGCGCTGGTGTGGGCCATTCATCGCGTCTGTGCTGGCTAAAGGCCTGGGGGGCCATGTCTATTGTGCTGTCGGGGAGTATGTCTGTGTCGTGCTGACAGTGATTGCGTATTTTTGGGAAGTCGATGTTGCGGCGCTGTTGGTCGGCTGTGGTATCTTTGCGGGGTGGGCTTGTTGTTGTGTAGTCGTGTTGGTTTGTGGCGGTAGTGTGTGGGGCGGTTGGGGTCTCTCGGGTGAGTTGGCGTGGCCTTTCTCGCGTTGTTTCGCTTGTGGGTGTGGCGTGTCGCGCCCCCGGGCTGCGCCCTTTGTTGTTGGGGTGGCGGATTAGGGTGTGTGTGTTGCGGCTGGTGAGTGTTGGCGAGTCGCTGCTTTCATCTCGGGCTTGGTTGGCGGTGTGGGTGGTGTGGGCCGTGTCGGTTGGATGGGAGGCGGTGCTAGGGGGGGTCTGGGGGTCCGGGCTGTATGCGGTGTCGTCCCCCCCTTTCTAGTTTTTTGCATCCCTTGTCTTCCTGCGGCATTGCTGCTCGGAATGCTCGTAGTAGGTTTGGGTCAATTTGTAACAGTAGGCACATGCATGGACCACGTCTTGTGGGCCATCCTGGTGGTGTTGTTTCTGGCTGCATCGTCTCGTAGAGTTGTAGACCGTGCATGGGCGCTCGTGGGCCTCGATCCGGCCCCTCCCGGCCTTGTCTGTGTGGGCTCTGTCGGACGTGCGTTCGTCCGTGGTGGGGGTGGGGTTGTGGCCATTAGTGGACACAAAATTCGCCCTGTCATTCTGGATCTCCTGTCTCTCGTGCCATGCGAATGTGTCCCTCTCTACTATGTCAAATACGTTCTGTGACCACTCCCGGACGGCGGCCCATGGTTTGCGGGCACAGTCATCGGTAATGCACCTGAGATGGTCGAACATGTGGGGGAAATCCCGGGTTTTATATACCCTATGGTCCGCCAGCAGTGCTACGAATGCTCTTGTATACTCGCGCTCGGTCATGGAGCTTCGTGCGGCCAATTTCTGCGCGGCTGAGTTGCAGCCATGGCGCTTTAAGTACATATATGGCTTAGCTATGGGGTTTGTGATGAACATATCATGGAGTATGGCCCTCCTACCTTCCATCCTCCTGTATTGTGCGCGGTATCGATCCATGTCGTCGTCCAGCTCGTCGACCCGTTCGGCCCTATCTCGGTTGCGGTCCTCTCGCCTGGCGTGTCGGCGCGGGCTGTCGGGTCGGTGGAGCTGGGGCATGACGTGTCGGTGGTGGTCGCCCCGTCTCCTAGTGGGTGATCCGTCTGGTGAGGCGGATGCTTCCCGTCCATTGCGCCGTGGTGGTGTGTTTGACCGCCTCCTGTGGTCGCGTTGGGACGGGGACCGGCGATGCCGCCGGGGTGGTGTGGGGGAGCGGGTCGTGGCCGCCCGTGGCTGGGGGGAGGCCCGCCGCCGTCGTGGTGACGTCTGCCTCCGCTGGGCGGGCCTCGGGGAGAGGGTGCGGTCCCTCGCCCTCGTCAGCGTCGGGGATCGGGGGCGTTCTGGGCGGTCGCGGTGCCGTGGGGAGTGGTGGTCCGCGTCCTGGTGTCGTCCGGCGATGAGTTGTATGGCGATGTGCATTTCCTCCATTTTTTGCTCCATGCTCCTCCATTTGTTGTACCATTTGCTCCATGCGCTTCCCGGCGGTGGGTTTTGCGGCCCGCGGGTGTGGCTCCCTCTGGCCGGGCTCCGGGTATGAGACGTCGGAGTCTGTGTCACTGGAGCTGTGGTGGCCGGGAGGGGAAGCCCGGTGGTCCCGGGGGGTACTTGTGCTGCCGGCCGCCGAGAGGGTGTCGCCCGTCAGTAGGATGGGTAGGGTGGTGCATGATCGTGGCGGTGGTTAAGCCTGTGATTTAGCCGGCCGGCCACGTCCCCTCTTCTTTGTGGATGACCCCTGTCGCGGCATGGTGTAGACAGGGGTTGGAGTAGTGGTCAGTTGGAGGCGGTGCTGCAGACTGACTTGCTTGTGGTATGTAGGGCCGGGCTCCGGTCGCCGGAGTGGTTTGATTGGCTAAGTTGGGTTGTGTTGTGATTGGTGGAGGGAGAGTGAGGTGTTGGGGTTCCCTTCCCCCCGCCCCAGGCCCCCCCCCACCCGCCCCCTGCGGGAGGGGGGGGGGTGGCAGCCTCACCTCTCCACCGTGCCCAGCAATGAGTCCGAATGAGCGACCCCGCTCATTCCCGACAATGCTTTAATAGATTTAAACGATAGAGTGTTGTCATTAATTAAACGCGCTTAAAAAATGGCTTCTAATTTAAAATGTATTTATTGTGGTGGTAAATTTGCTTCACAAATTCAATTGTCAAATCATGTGAACAAATGTAAATTTTTGTTTAGGTATTGTCCATTATGTGGAAATAATGTATGTAAGAAAAAAGAATGTAAAGGTGAAATATTTAATCTAGATGGGTTGTCTTCAATTATCAAAGATAATCCAGATATATTAGCTATATATAATAGAAGATGGACTGCAATTCAAACGGGTGTACGCACAAATGGAGTAAAAGTTTCACAGGTTAGCATACGCTTACCAACAGGTGAATTAACTGATGCAATTGATATCATGCGTACTATTCGTACAAATCAACGAGAACTATATAAAGTCGGTCTTTCGCTTGGTCTTATATTGCAACACAAAGAAACAAACGAATATCGTTATTTTCATGCATCGCAAAATAATGCGCAATTAACAAAACAACTTTTTTCAATTTCCAATTCAATTACATTAGAACGATCTCTTATTTCATATTTGGTTATTTGTGATGTTACTGAAGAAGCAAAAAGAGTGGTAAATCAAGATACAAAATGGAAAATTGTTGAAATAACAAATCTCAATGTAGCAATATATAGAATCAATTGCTTTCCAATTGGGACTATAACTAAAATTCCAACGCACGTGCTTAAACGCGGTATGTTGCATTTTCAAAGAAAACCTATAACACATAGGAAATATAACGATAACTTGTGTGTATTTAGATGTTTGGCAAAATATTTGTATAATGATTGCAATGTAGCTGTAGAATTATTAAAACAATATGATTCTTCTGCAAATCCAAAATTATTTAAAGGTGTTTTGTTAAAAGATTTTGCTAAATTAGAAAACTTATTTGATGTGCAAATTGGAGTTTATAGTATTGCATGTACAGGTAAAGTATCTGTTATTCAAACACCTACAACAAATTATGCTGAAAATGGTAAAATGAATATTAATTTGTATAAAAAACACGCTAGTTTGATTGTGGATTTTACGTGTTATGCACAAATATTTACTTGTAAAAAATGTTATAAAAGGTTTAGCAAAATTAAGTATCTCCAGCAACATTATAAAGCGTTAAAGCCCTGTACTAAAGTTAAATTTGAGTATTTAGGTGGTGTATATAACAATACTTTAAATGTATTTCAACAATTAGCGTTAGCTGGTATTTACATTTCAAATAGTATGTCAAAGGTTTATCCGTATAAAATTACTTATGATTTTGAAGCATTTTTTAAAAACCCAACTTGCTCATATACAAAAAGGGTAAAAATAGAAGCAAATCATGTTCCTTTATCAGCCAGTGTAGCGTCAGATTTTCCTGGATATGAAGAACCTATTTGCTTTATTCGTGAAAAAGATAACGATTCAGATAATTTAGTTGACAGAGTGTTTTTATATATTTATAATTTAGCAATTCTCATCGGAAACAGTATAAAAGACATGTTTCAGGTAACTTTAATTACATTAGATAATATTATAGAAGAGGCTCTTGCTCGCGAAAAACAAACTCAAAATGGAAAAAAAATGGCATTTAACATCTCACCCTTTTGTTACATTAAAAAAGCGGTTTCTTAATTGGATTTATCAGGTTCCAGTTATTGGTTTCAATAGTGGAAAATATGATTTAAATTTAATTAAAATGGAATTTCATCAATTTTTACATAGTCATGAAGAAACTGTGCATGTTATTAAACGAGGTAATCAATATTTGTCTATTACAACAGAACATATGCTACTTCTTGATATTTTTAATTACCTTGCACCAGGATATAGTTATGATTCATATTTAAAAGCTTTTACTAAAGACAATGTTAAGGGATATTTTCCATATGAATGGCTAACCAGTGTTAAAAAACTAAATAATATAACACTACCACCAAGGGAGTGTTTTTATAGTTCGTTAACAAAAACTACAATAAGTGAAGATGCATACAATACTTGTAAAAAACTTTGGAAAGACTGTCAAATGAAAACTTTTAAAGATTATTTGATTAATTATAATAACAGTGATGTAAAACCATTCGTTACAGCATTAAATAATCATGCTAGTTTTGTCAAAAAACGTAATATTGATATGTTTAAAGATGGAATATCACTACCTGGTTTAACTTTAAGATTTCTTTTTCAAAATATAAATTCAGCAGCACCATATGTTCTTTTTAATAGTCAAGATAAACATTTACATGAACTTGTTCAAAATCATATAGTTGGTGGACCTTCAATTATTTTTCATCGTTATCATGAAACCGGTGTAACAAAAATACGAGAAGTTGACTTTGGTAACAAAGCTAAGTTATGTCGGTGTGGTTGGAGGAGGAGAAGTGGCCGAGGTGATGGGGAGGCGGAAGTAAGAAGGGGGGGGGGGAAGTAGGAGCGGGGAACCAGCGGCGGGACCAGAGGGGGAGGAGGGGGGAGGGAGGCTGTGGTGGCGGCACCTGGAGGGAGTGGGGTGAAGGAGGAGAGGGAGGTGGCGCCATCTGGGAGGGGGAGGGGTGTGGGAAGGTGAGTGAGTAGGGTGGGGGTAGGTTGGGGGAAGGGGTGTGGAAGGGTGAGGAAATGGAGGGGGTAGGGAAGGGGAGGGTGGCCGTCCGCCTCCCCCGAATTACCCATATTGCCACAGCAATATGGACAATAGGTGTAGATGAAAACTCGCTTTACTTAAAATGCCTTTCTGAAGAACATTGTTCAGGTTTTTATATAGAACGACGAAGGTGTACTAATTTTAAAGCTGAAATTTGTCAAAAAACAAGTATTATGGCTTTGGAATGGATACAATATACAGAATACAGTAAGCAAATAAAATTAAAACATCAATTAAATGGTGGTGAAGTTATTATAGGTGGTCGCAAAATCCCGGTTGATGGTTTTCATGTTGAAACTGGTAATATATGTAATTTTAATGGTTGTTATTGGCATGGTCATAACTGCAATTTAACGACAAAAATGAATGTTGATGAAAAAATTAATAGACAAGCTCGCACTCAAAGAGTTTACGAATATTTAACAACATTAGGCTATTAAGTTACTATTATGAAAGAGTGTGAATGGAACCAATTAGAACAATCTGCCGAAGTTGCTAACATTTTAAAACACTGGGCTATTCCAAAACCAAAGTATAACAAAAATTCTTTGACAGAAGCAACAATTTGACAACAAATTGAAAATGGAACTATTTTTGGTTTAATTCAAGTAGATATTGTAACACCTGAATCTTTAAAATCGTATTTTAAAGAAAAGACACCTATTTTCAAAAATGTTACTGTTGCAGTAAAAGATTGTGGTGCATATATGACTGAATTTGTCAAGGAATATGAAATTGCAAAACCACCTCAACGTATGCTTATTGGTAGTTATTTTGGAAAAGAAATTTTGTCAGGTACACCGCTTTTAAAATGGTATATTCAACATGGGTTAAAAGTAACAAAGATATATCGTGTAATTCAATATTTACCACATAAAACATTTGAGACTTTTACCTATGAAGTTACTTGTTCTAGAAGAATTGGTGATCTTAATTCTGAAAGTAAAATTATTTTTGATTTGTATAAACTTTTGGGAAATAGCTCATATGGTAAAACTATTACAAATTAAAAAAAACATACAAAAGTAACATATGTTGATAGTGAAAAAACTAATAATTTGGTTAACAATTGGCGTTTTACACGAGCAACTGAATTAAACAGTGATTTATATGAAGTTGAAATGCAATTACAAAAAATTAAATTTAACTTACCTTTACAAGTTGGCTTCATGGTATATCAATACGCAAAGTTAAAAATGTTGCAATTTACATTTGATTTTTTAGATAAATTTGTTAGTTGTCAAGACTATCAAATATGTGAAATGGATACAGATAGCCTTTACATGGCACTTAGGGGTAATTCTTTGGATGCTGTAGTTAAACCACATCTTAAAACAGAATATTTTAAAGAAAAACCTAAATGGATTCCAACAGCTGTGTGTAAGGAACATCTTAATGATTATGTTTTAGCTCAAATTAATTCTAAAGAGTGGACACCATTAGAATGTTGTAAGCTTAGTTTAATATATAATTTACGAACACCAGGCTTATTTAAAATTGAATGGGAAGGTGATGGTATAATATGTTTAAATTCTAAAACATATATGTGTTTTTCGTATGAAAATCAAAATAAAGTGTGTCAAAAATGGAGTGCTAAAGGTGTTGTGAAAAAGCAAAATTTACTTACTCCAAATGATTTTTTAAATGTTTTAGAAACAAAACAACCACATTCAATAACTAACACAAATTTTAAGCTTATTAATCAAAAAATGCACACTTACTCAACTACTAAAATAGGTGTAAGCCATTTATATTTAAAAAGAAAAGTCTTAAATGATAAAATTAGTACTATACCATTAGATATTTAAAAAGTGTATATTAACCTGTGAAACATAATAGGGTAGCAAGTTCACTATAAAGGTTTATATGAACTTTTACCCAACGACGACATCAATTACATAAATTGTATGTAAAGTAAAGGTTATTCAACAATTGCATTATATAACTTGCTTAGTAAGTTAAAGAAGGTTGCTTATATTATATAAATATTGGTATTGGTTAAAAGTACAATGGCAAGTTTTTTCCGAAAGTATAATTTAAGACCGCTTAAACATAGATTAATAACTAGCACAAGCAACGCCCGCATTCAGGCTCATGAAATAGCAGTAGCTTTTTCCAAAGAAAAGGTTGAAAGATGGTTAAAATTAATTTCAAATAATCCTCTACCTCCTTTTTCGCCTTCGCCTGTTGAAGATAATTATCACTCAGGACACGGATCAGTATATAGTGGGTAATTTTAATTCGCTTAAAGTTTTTCGTTACAGATTGGATAGTATTCTTGTTACATAAGTTTGAGTCAGGGTAATGTTCGAGTGCTCAGCCTTGTTATAGCTGGGAGGGTGGGATGGTTGAATAATCCAGGCTAAGGCTTGCAGCAACCACGCGGCAGGTTCGGGTTCACTGGTGGAGTGAGCTGCTCCAGGGCTGTGGTTAACGCCAGTGTAATCCGCTAGGTGGGTAGGGGTTTGGCGCAGGCTTTAGAATATAGGTGGCGCCAGCATCTCATAGCGTTCGGTGGTTTAAGGATATCGGTCTTGAGTTCCAAATTACCCATGTTGCTCCGCAACATGAACAATTATCACTCAGGACACGGATCAGTATATAGTGGGTAATTTTAATTTGCTTAAAGTTTTTCGTTACAGATTGGATAGTATTCTTGTTACATAAGTTTGAGTCAGGGTAATGTTCGAGCGCTCAGCCAAAGGTAGTGGAGAGCGCGAAGGGACATGCCCTGATGGCGTTACGAGGCACATATTGGTGGACTGCAGATGATGTCCAAGTGCCGAACGTCTGGATGTCGTCCAGGGTTGCACCAAGGGCTGCGCACCCCTGTGCGCCCCCTCGGCGGCGGCTGTGGAGGGTCACCGTGCGTGGCGCAGGGTGACCGGATGAGGCGAGTGCCAGTCGTATGACGGCCAGGAGTGCGTTGGGGCGCAGGGGCATGCCCGATGTTGTGATGAAGGCTGGGCCTTGTTTTTGGAGCGGGGCGTTGTCGGCATATGCACGCCAAGCGGCGACCGGGCAGAAGGGCGAGCCGGGGATGGCCTGCACCGCTATGTCGAGATGCTCGCCAGATCTCCATCTCGTCTTCGTCGACGCCACGTGGATGTTGATACCTTCGTCAGTTAGTGTAACGTTGTTTGCCTGCAGTGCGTGTCTGCTTGTCCTAGAGTCGTTTGGCTCCAGCAGGTTCGACTGCCTTAGTATCGTGAAGTAAGCGATCAGTATAGCGGCCTTCAAGACACGTCCGTTGGGTCCGGGGCGTGATAGGAACTCGACAATGTTCTTGATGTCACGCGGTGTTATTGGTGGTGCCTGGGTCGGTACATGTTGTGACGATCTCTGTATGCCCCTTTTCATGAGTCCCATGGGGTAAGTGTCGAATGCGTCGTGCACTCCACCGACCGCGCGCACCCATGTGCGTGCACCGCTGAGATAGTTGAGTACCGCGCCGGGGGTCTTCAGCACATCCGAGAGGTGTAGTATATAGGACAGTATCATGTACTGTATTGGCCGAGATGCTTGCGCTGCGTGTCGAGTGAGATATGCGATGTAGGTCGTCACCTGTCGATTCTTGTTCTTCCAGGTTCCGGGGGCGAGGCCGTCATGGATCTTCTTCATGAGCCGCTCGTGGTGTTGGTCAGAGAAACCTGGGGATGAGAGGCAAGATGTTATGGGGGAAGAGCCAGGTTTAGAGGCCGGGGGTGAGTACGTGTTCGAAGTCGACATGGACCTGTACTAGGCCGCGTTGCGCCAGCATGACTTGGGCTGTCTGGCGAGCCGCGTCGTTGTTGTGGCGCCTGCTTAGGGCGTCCGCTAGCAAGAGGTCCTTTCCAGGCTTGTGATGCACCTGTATGTTTGTGCTCAATGTGGCCTCGAGGAGCCATATTTCTCTGGCGCACGCCGTCAGCACCGGATCACGGTCCTTCCCATCGGCCATCACTTGTTGTGACGCCGAGTTATCGGTGCTTACTTGTATGGTGTGCTGGTGTGGTCTGAGTGGTAGTAGGGCCTTGATCGCGGCGACGAGGTTAAATGCCTCCAGTTGGGCGATGGTCATTGTCTTTCTCGTGACTCTTTCGGGGTACCTTTCGGATTACCACTTGAGCTAAATGAACGCGTCAACCATCGCAAGGCTTTTGAACCAAATACCTTATTGCAAAAACAAGTTCCTGGGTGTTTTTCCTGAAGACTGCATACCTGCAAATCCTGAGGCAAACACTTGTTTCATCGCTAATACTTTAGCCAAAAACCCTGGAACACATTGGATTGCATTTTATGTCACATGTATTAAACGAGTGTATTACTTTGATCCTTACGGCTTACCACCTTTAAAAGCTCATCAACATTTCAATGCTTTTTTACGACAATCAAAATACAAATGGTTGTATAACAAAAAACAATTACAACACATAACGACTTCAACTTGTGGGGCTCACTGTATGCATTTTATTCGAGAAACATGTCAAACAGGCAATCCAAAACAAACTGTGCGCAAGGTGACTCAAAAGCCGCTATTAAACGACTCGATAGTAATACACAACCTGATCAACTATCGCAAGTACTGACATTGCACAAAAATGCATTACGAACAGCAAAACAAAAAATATATGTTGAAACAAAAGCGATTATACAATACGAAAAAGACTTAGACAACTGTGAATTATGTGGTGGAATAAACCCGATACCATTTTACTCGGGTTATCTGCTAAAAAAATATGACAAACGAATTCAGAAGGAAGTTGCCGCAACAAAGAAAAAAGAAAAAAAGAAGAAGAAGTCAAGTGTGCATTTTGATCAAACTGATTTAGACTCTGATTCTGAAACTAATATCAAAATATTTCAGAATTGGTCTAAACAAACTAAAAACATTATGGTTCCAATTGAATTATACAAAGCAGATTTTTATGATCGTGAATTACGTCGCTTTTCAACTGAAATAAATGCTGATATCTTACAACAATTGACTAATATATCTACATTAGTAACAAATATGGCAACTTCTTCCGCATATGTAACCACTGCTGCAAGTACAATTGCCAATCGTAAAAAATTACCTACTATGTGTGAATTAAATTGTATTGCAACAAAAGCTGAATCCTCTGATTCTGAGGAATATTGTTAAAAAACTTGTCATTTTTGAATAAAAACAATATTGTGTAATTTTGTTTTCTTGTGTTCTTTTCGTTTAAAAGTTTAAATGACATCAGCAATGGTTTAGGTCAGGCATTTCCGGTTTCAGTTTTGGTTTTGGTTTTGGTTTTGGTATTACGCAAGCACGGTGACCTTACTGCCACCAAAATCAGCAACGGCTTAGGTCAGCACCAAATATAACTTTAAAAAAAATTACAAATCAACTACCGGATGTTAGGCATTTCCGGTTTCAGTTTCGGGTTTTCGTCGTCTTACGCAAGCAAAATTCAAAATTCACAAAACGCACGCGCACGTGCCCATATTTACATCACCCCCACCGCACCCCCCAAAAGCACATGCCAATGTTTACAAAATTACGCAAGATGCCCGACCAGACCCGTTCGTATCTGTCAATCATCCGAATACGCAACGATCATTGGCTGAAACTGAAAATAGCACTAGCACCCTTTGGGATTCGTACCTGTCAATCATCCAAATACTCAACGATCATTGGCTGAAACAAAAATAGGCCACGCCCCCTTTTTGTGGGGGTGCACACACACGCACACACAATTTACAAAAATTCCCGTAAAATGGCTTTATAGTGCACGCAAACACAGGGTACCATTCCATAGACTCAAGCCTTAAGCGCCGAATGGAACTTTTTAACACCCTATCTAGGTCAAACCCACAAACTTGACCTAGTTTCAGCGAGCCTTATTTGGGCATATGCATGACCTAGATACATAAATTTGCATAAATTAACCAAATCAAGCCTTCCTATTGGCTGAGACTAAAACACCCTCCCACCCTAGACCCACCCTGGAATACTCGACGCTGATTGGCTGCTTTTTTCACAAAAACCACCCCATAGGCTTTAGTACGTTAAATAAGTCCTATATATATCTACTCACAGGTGACAATGCATGGGGGTTGTGTGTGTGAGTGTTTGCAGGACCTGCCAAAGCCAGATGTCAGCCTGGAGGTGGGAGGAGGAGTGTGTGTGTGTGTGTGTGTGGTGAGCCCTCCCTGCCCCACCTGGTGGCAGTTTGCTGAACTAAAGATGATAAAATATGTAATTCTCAAAGTAAGGCATGTAGAAATTCCTACTATTTTGGAGTTGTCCCAATCTAAAGGCCCTGTCACACTATGACGTTTCGCACAAACGCGCTTCGACCGGCGCGTTACCGGCGCGTTACCAGCGCGTTATCGGCGCGTCGGTACACATAGACTGATAGCAACGTGTGATCCAACACGTCGGCGAGCGTCGGGTCGCTCCGATCGTTTTGTGTTTGCACAAAACTTTCGGCGCGCCCCGACGCGCACCGACGGGTTGGAGGCGCGTTACGGACGCGTTATCAACACGTTGATACCCGTTGGCGGCGCGCTGAGGGAACGCTGCCAGAACGCTGATCAACGTTGCTTAACTTTGGCCTTTTTTTCGCCAAAATGCGACCGTTCCGTCGCCACGTCGGCAACGTCCCATCGACGGGTAGTGGGCGCGCCATTGGCGTTGCTCCAGCGTTTCTCGGCACGTTGGACGTGTTGCCGGCATGGCTGGACGCGTTGGCGGCGGGTGTGGATGCGCTGCCGGCGCGTCCTGACGTGTTGGTGGCGGGTATGTACGCGTTGACACGCTACTAATGGCCCTGTCACACTCTCTGTCTGTGTCTCTGTGTGTGTCTCTGTATGTGTCTCTGTCTGTGTCTCTGTCTCTGTCTCCGTGTCTCTGTCTGTGTCTCTGTGTCTGTGTTTCTGTCAGTGTCTCTGTCTGTCTCTGTATGTGTCTCTGTATGTCACTCTGTCTGTGTCTATGTCTCTGTATGTGTCTCTGTGTATGTCTCTGTATGTGTCTCTGTATGTGTCTCTGTATGTGTCTCTGTCTGTGTCTCTATCTGTGTCTCTGTGTCTGTCTATGTGTGTGTCTCTGTCTGTGTCTCTCTGTCTGTGTCTCTGTGTCTCTGTCTGTGGCTCTGTATGTGTCTCTGTCTGTGTCTCTGTCTCTGTCTGTATATCTGTCTGTGTATGTGTCTGTGTTTATGTATGTGTCTCTGTCTGTGTCTCTGTGTCTGTGGGTGTGTCTCTGTGTGTGTCTCTGTGTCTGTGTGTGTGTATTTGTGTCTGTGTGTGTCTCCGTGTATGTGTGTGTGTCTCTGTGTATGTGTGTCTGTGTGTTTCTGTGTGTCTCAGAGAGAGACAGAGGCACAGACACGAACACAGACACAGACAGACACAGCCATAGACACAGACAGAGACACAGACAGAGACACACACAGAGACACAGACAGAGACACACACACAGACACAGACGAGACACAGACACACACATACAGAGACACATACAGAGACACAGACAGAGATACATACAGAGACACATACAGAGACACATACAGATACACATACAGAGACAGACACAGACACAGAGACACAGACAGAGACACAGACAGAAACACATACAAAGACACATACAGAGACACAGACACAGACACATACACAGAGACAAAGACACAGACAGAGACACATACAGAGACACATACAGAGACAGAGATACAGACACAGACACAGACACAGACACAGAGACACTGGCAGATACACAGACAGAGACACAGACATAAATACAGACACAGAGACACAGACAGAGACACAGACAGATACACATACAGAGACACAGACACAGAGACAGAGACACAGACAGAGACACAGACACACACATAGACACACACAGAGACACACACAGAGAGCAACGTGTGAGCAACGTCCCTCCAACGCCACGCCGTCGGCGCGCCGACAACGCGCCGATAATACGCTGATGGCACACTGGGAACCCGCTGGCAGGACGTTGACACTTTGTTCTGCCGCGCGTCGAACCCCGTTGCCCCCGCGCTCATAGCACGCTACTAACACGCTGCGCCCTGTCAAACTTTCTCCCAAAGCGCCGAAGAGTTGGACGTGTGTCGACGGGGGGCAAATAATTTGCGCGTTGCCGGCGCGCCGATGAGAAACGTTGTAGTGTGACAGGGCCTTAAGGGACTGGTGACCACGGGTGTTATGTAAATATAAACAGGGTTGATATTCCCATATAAGTGTAATTGGTGAACTTGATGGAAAAATATGTATCTGACTTGGGGTGGGGGATTGGCCCCCCCCCACCCCACCCCCCACCACTGACTGGATGGGTTCAGCCAATGAAATGCCATGTGACACTCTCTGACTGAGGAGACTCCCAGCAACTGTGTACCTGTATTTTGAATGTGTTGAATCTGAATAAAACAGCTGGGCAGCGGGTGTGGCAGGCAGATGACCTGGAGACAGCACAGCAGGAGGAGCCAGCCACCCCTCCCTACTAGATTTGGGACATCGGATCACTCCAGGTGGTGCGGGACTGCCAGCTCATCTTGGGTAAACATGCTTGTGTTGTGTTGAACTTATTGGCACGCGTGGACGAGGTGCACTCTGGCATGCCGACCAACACAGCGACAGCCACAGCTCTCGAGCCAAAGATCTGGTAAGCAAATACAAAGATGTTTTTCAAGGTTTAGGTCTGATAAAATCAAATGCTGTCATTCATGTTGATAAATCTGTACAACCAGTTGTCGACCCGCCGAGGAGGATCGCATATGCGATTCAAAACAAGGTACACAACAAGCTTGATCGCATGTTAAAAATGGGTGTAATTGATGAACAAGATGAACCTACTGAGTGGGTTAATTCTATAACAATCGTAAAAAAAACTAATAAGATAAGGATTTGTCTGGATCCATCTAAGTTGAACAAAGCTATCAAGAGAGCGGCATTCCCTACCAAAACTATTGACAAAATTATCGCTAAGACGGTGAACGAACAGTATTTCTCAGTTTTAGACGCCATGACAGGGTATTGGCAAATAGAGTTAGACGATGAAAGTTCACGTGTGTGCACCTTTAACACTCCATGGGGCCAGTACAGGTACACCCGCCTACCTTTTGGCATCAAAACAGCCGGTAACATTTTTATTCAGGAAATGCACCATGTAATGGGTGACCTACCCGGTATCGGTATAGTAAAGGACAACATTTTGGTATTTGGGTCAACCATGGAGGAGCACAACAACAGACTGAAAGCAGTGCTGGACCGAGCTAGGTCGGTAAATCTTAAGTTAAATGAGTCAAAATCTTTGATATGCAAAACTACAGTAAAGTATGTAGGTCATTAACTTACCCAAGAAGGCGTGAAGCCAGATCCAGACAGAATACAGGCGATTGTAGCCATGCCAGAGCCGTGCGACAAACAAGGCGTTCAATGGTTCCTGGGCATGGTTGGGTATGTGCACAAGTTTATACCGAATATTTCCAAGATCACCAATCCACTGCACAGACTCCTTGCTAAGGATGTTGTCTGGCACTGGCAAAGCGAACAACAAGTTGCGAATGACAATCTTAAAGAAAAGTTGAGAACTGCTCCTGTATTGGCATATTATAATGTTGAGAAACCCATTGTCATTCAAGTAGATGCTTATCAGTCAGGTCTAGGTGCTGTGTTAATGCAGGAGAACAAACCAATCGCACTCGCATGTTGTGCACTAGACTGAGCGCAGAGTCGCTATGCCACTATCGAAAAAGAAATCCTTGCCATATGTTTCGGCTGCCAGAGGTTTCATGACTATATCCCTCGCAAAGAAGTTAAAATTCAAACTAACCACAAACTGTTGGTGGCGATAATGCAAAAGGCGATACATAAACTGTCGGCGTGTATGCAAAAAATGTGTATCCGATTGCGGAATTACAACATACAGTTGTGTCATGTTAAGAGTTCTCTAATGTTCTTTGCAGACACGTTGTCCAGAGCACACAGTGCAAATGTAGGTCATGCTTCCCTTTTTGACGACAAACTCAGCATCGCTGTTAAGTAAAATTGTCAAAGAGTATGAAAATGATGTATCCATGTCCATGTTGATAACACACATCGAGAACGAGTGGGACACTACATGCATACAGACACTGCCATGTCTCCGACAGGACATTCCACACAAAGACAAACTAACAGAAGACAACTTAGTGATGAAAGGCAATCGGGTTGTGGTACCTCCATGATTGAAGCATTGCATGAGACGCACTTGGGTATCACTAAGTCCAAGCAGTTGGCACGTGACTGCATGTTCTGGCCTAACATCAATAAACAAATTGAGGAAAAAGTCAGTCGGTGTGATACATGCCAAAATAACTGAAAGAATTTGCATAACGACCACTGATAAAACCACCCGATAGCGTGTCAACCTTACGAAAAAATAGGGGCGGATTTATATGAAATAAACCACGAGAATTACCTAATAACCGTAGATTACTACACTAAATATCCTGAGGTAACTTTGTTGAAGGATATGGCGTCTGTCACGGTTATTGATAACTTCGCTAGGCATGGTATTCCGAAACAGGTGATTTCGGACAACAGTCTGCAGTTTTAGAGACACAAGTACAAAGAATTTGCACAACACTATGGGTTTACGGCCACGTATTCAAGTCCACAGTACCCATGAAGCAACGGCCAAATCGAGGGATTTGTGCAAACAATCAAAAACATGTTAAAAACATGCTTGGACACAAGGACAGATTTTCAGCTAGCGTTGTTTAACTACAGGAACACTCCCTTGCCTGTGCTGAATACATCCCCGGCTCAGCTGCTCATGAGCAGAAGGTTAAGGGAGAGGTTGCTGATGGCGGAAGATAATTTAATACCCGAAACACAAAATCCAAAAAGGGCTCAAGCGGCACAAACCACTGAAAACTGGCAATAGCGTCAAGTACAAAAACCCTGCAGGGGAATGGAAGAAAGGGGTAATTTTAGGTCGTACAGGAATTTCGGGAAGGGAGTATCAGATTTTAAATGAATCAGGCAACATGTTACAAGAACAGGGTTCAAGTGATAAGGGCTCCAGAAATGGTACAGCCCAAACCAGTCGGGCAGGCACAAAGTGTGCCAACAACACAGTCAAATGTAAATAATGCAGCTAATCTAACTAGGTCAGGTCAAGTGATTAGGCCGGCAGACAGGCTAGAGCTCTAATACCCCAGTCACACGAGGGCCAGCGTTCGCCGCCAACCTCATTATGCCCAAAAGGATGCCAACCACGCAGCGTCCCATTCGATACATTTTTTTAATAATTTTTTTTATTGAGGCTGTGTTTATACTGTCCATAGCATATAAACCCGGGTACCCAGGCTTGGTTTCAATGCTGGCCAGTTGTAGTGTTGGTGTTATCTTACCACACAGTAGCTGCTGATAAGGTATTTGATTGCCTGCATTTCAGCAGCAGATAGATAATTGGTTGTTATGGTTAGTAGCCTATGTTAGTTTATTTGGATTTTCTTCACGTGCATGTATTTATTGTTTCTACTCTTATTACTAGACTAGCCTACTCCTATTTACATATCATAGGCTTGTACGTAGCTGTGTGGTGTGTTATCTGGCTACTTTTGGCATGGTTAGCTTCCATTGGGCGTCCCGCTGGAGGGCCGTGACATATCATATGCCCCTTTGCTGTGCAGCTTAGTGGGGGTTTCCTAGCCTTATTTTGCACAGATATTTTTTGTAAGTTTTTAGGTCAGGAATTTGTTCCTTTACCGTTTGGCCATTTCCAGCATGCTTCTCTCATGAGCTTTTATTTGGCTTCAGGTCTGCTTTAGTAGTGCCGCATAATTTGCTCTAGTAGCCCTTTGTGGTTTTGTTAGAAGTTTATTGTTTTGAGTATAGTTATATGCTTGTCTACTCTTACACAGATTTGTAGGGCTCTGTTCTGCAGTGTTTGCAGTTTTGTTAGTAGTTCTTTTCTTGCACCCATGTAGTTTACATCTCCATAGTCAAAATAGGGGAGCACCATGCCCTTGAAGATTTTTATTGGCATTTCTTGTGTCATGTAGTCTCTTAGCTTTGCAAATAGCCACAGTTTGTTGTTTATTTTTGTATCATTTTATTTATACATAGGTTGTAGTTTAGTTGGCTGTCCAACTCAAGGCCTAGGTATTTGTAATGGTCTATATTTTCTAGTCTTTAGTTTCCTAACTTACAGTGTAGTTTTCTTTCTGGCATTTGTTTATGCGAGAAGAGTACTGTTTTTGATTTGCTTGTGTTGATGGTTATTTTGTTGGACTCACACCACTCGTCTAGTTTTAGTAGGAGTTTATTTAGTTTAGTTATTACCTCCTCTTCTGTGGTGCCATTTGCGTATATGACTGTGTAATCTGCATATAGTTGGAGGCATTCAGTTTGCAACCATTTTTCAAGATCGTTTATATAGAGTAGTGGCCCTAACACTGACCATTGGGGTGCATCACATGTGACAGGTTGGTTGTCTGATAGTGTATTGTTTATTTTTGTTTTCTGTTGCATGTTGTTCAGGTAGCATTTTATCCAATCCATAGTATTGGATGTTATGCCCATGGTTTTTAGTTTTTCCAGTAGTATGTTGTGGTCTACTGTGGCTTTGCCAATGAAGGCTGCTCCAACTAATTGTTTTTGGTTCATTGATGTCAGCATGTCATTTGTTAGGTTAGCTATTGTTTTTGATGTGGAATGCAGTTTCCTGAAGCCCCCTTGTCTTTCATTTAGTATATCGGTTTTTTCCAGGTGTTCCTTGATGTGTCTATGTAACACTTTTTCAATGAGCTTGCCTGGGGTTTGAAAAATTGATATTGGCCTGTAGTTGCCCAGGTTTTGTTTGTCTCCACTTTTGTGAATAGGGCTGATGGTTGCCATTTTCCAGGCTGAGATGAAATGCCCCTGCTCAAAGGAGATTTTGAATAGGTCTACTATAGTGGGCAGGATGGCTTGGAGTGCCTCTTTCAGTATTTTGGGGGTTGGTATTTCATCTATTCCACTTGGCTTATTTGTGTCTATGTCATTCACTAATTTTTTTCCTTCTATCATATCTGTTTTGCAGGTGGGCATTTCGTTCTGCACAGTTCCTGATCTGTTTTCCCATCTTTTTTTAAATCTTTCTGACACCTTTTGCCCTATTGTGGCAAAGTGTGTGTTCAGTTTGTTTGCTGCATCTTTTTCTGTGAGCATTGCCCCTTCGTTATCCTGGAAGTTTGTATGATCTTCTTTGTTATTTGTTGGGAATAATAGGTTTCCAAAATTTGTTTGTGTTGCTTCCCCAATCCTGGTCCTGCTTTATTATGTATTTCTTTTTTGCTGTTCTCACAGCTTTGAAAGAGTTGTTTCTGGTGACATGGTAGGCCAGTTTGTCTTCTATTGCTTCTGCGTGCTTTGCTTTATCACCCAGTTTACTTTTGGTTGTGATGAGTGTTAGCAGGTCTTTGTCTACCCAAGGGCCTTCATTGTTTTGTATTTTTATTTTCTTCATGGGACAGATCTCATCAGTTGATTTTCTTATTTCTGTGATGATGTTGTCCCAATAGATATCAGCAACATCTCTGTTTTGTGTGATGTTGTTTATCTGTTGGTGCAGATGATTTTTTAATGTATCTGCTGAGTAGTTTTTAGGGACCTGTCCATTTTGTATTCATACTGATTTGTGCTTTTGAGCTTTTTCCTGGTTACATATACTAGTTTGTGGTCACTTATACACCAGCTTCTAGTGCCCCATTTTGTAGCATGGTTTGAGTTGGTTAGTATTAGATCTATTGTTGAGCTATTGTTGCTTAGCCTTGTGCTTACCGTGATGAGCTGCTGCAGGCCTAAGATCTTGATGGTGGTTTGCAGCATTAGTTAATTGTGTTCATTGCTGCTGTAATTCACATTGTTGTCCCCTAGCACAAAGATTTCTGCATTTGTTGATTTTTTTACAGTGTTTATGCTCTTTTCTAGTTCTTCAAGGAATACTTCAATTTCACCTGACGGTGGCCTGTAGAGGCTCGCTATGACTACATTTGCTTGTTTTTCGTTTTTTATTAGCACCATAGTAGCTCTATGTGCTCATTTGAGAGATTTGTTGGTTTCAGCTTTTCAGTGTCTAGGTTTTTGGTGGCTTTGCAGTAAATGGCAACACCTCCATGCTTCTTTGTTTGGTTCATTGCATTAATGTGCTGTCTATAATTACGTACAAGCCTATATCTGTCTATAATTCAGGACACAAGACGGAGCTATAGAATGGAGGTTTATTGAATAGGTTAAGAGGCAGTCCTGGTGATGTGTTGGAGGTACATGTATAGGGTAAGGATGATGTCGTGTCAATAGTAGAACAATTCAAACAACGAGGAATGGTGCATAGGTCAAGTTAAGAGTCTCATGTGGTCCATAGTGGATCCGTTAGTCATAGGGACAGCATGAGTTAAGTAGATGAGAGCAGTTAATTTCATGTCAAACAATAGACAAGGCAATCAATGAGCAATGTAGAGTATGTGAAGAGTCTCTCAATGGTCCAGAGTGGATCCGTTAGTCATAGGGACAGTATAAGTTAAGTTAATCGAGAGCAGTATGAGGATAGTAGATATGGGCGGGGGGGATCAAGTCAATAGGGACAGTGTATAAGGCATGTTCTCAAATTGTCTCTACATGACCTGGGCCTCAACCAAATAGTGTGGAGAGTGCCCGGGTCGCGACGGAGAAGGCATCCGCCTTAACATAATGATGGATGGCCGTCGACCTCCAATGGCCGCGGTCTTTGACGTCCTGTAGTGGCGCACCTGCATGCACCTGCATGGCCCCTCTCCTCAGGCTATGAAGTGTGTAGTCGTCCGGTCGTCTGACCCCGATGTGACCGAGCGCACCTCGTAGCGCAGTAATGAGGGTCCTTAAGGTGAGGGGGCCATTGTCCGTCGTGATGAACGTGGGGCCCGAGGGCGTGAGGTCAGTCATCCTGGCATATTCGCAGCCAGGCACGGACAGGGTAGCAGGGGGATGTGTATGGTGTATGGCTGGGAGGTTGACCTGGATATCTTGGAGGATCGGACCCGTACAGCGAGGTGTGTTGGGCAGTGGAGGACATCCGCAGCATGGATCGTGTGGCCTGGGTCGTCCACCCATCCTGTGATCAAGAAGTTCCCTTGTCGGAGCGAGGTAAAGTACCCGAGCAGTGTAGCGGCAGTCAGGATGTGGGCTCGGGGTCCGGCGCCTCGAAAGTAGCGGACGACTGCTTTCAGGTGTTGTACGGTCAGCGGGGGGCCTGGTGGGCGACGTGGAGGGACGCCCGGAAGACACCCCGCTTGATGATGGAGATCATATATGTATCAAACCTGCAGGTTCTTCCCGCGTGTAGGGAGGCCCAGGTCCTGGCCGCGCTGAGGTAATTCATCACCGCGCCCGGCGACCTGAGGGTGGATGTAAGGTGTAGTATATATGAGTTGGTGAGGCCGGGTTGTAGGACCTGTCGCGGGCATGTCGATGGTATGAACCCATCTGCGTTTGTTTGTTTCTCCAGGTCCCAGTCGCCAGCCCTGCTCGGAATAGTTGGGCGATGTCCTCTTGCTCTTGGTGTGTGCCTGGGGAGAGAGAGGCAAAGTTACAAACTCCCCAGGCTAGGTTTTGGACAGGAGTGGCTCGTCATGGCAGACCCTTATCCTTATTAGGTCCATATCATCGACAAATTGATTGGCCTTGCAGCGTGGCAGGTCGTCGAATGGGACTCTGCTGAGGGCATCCGTAAGGCAATGTCAGCGCCAGGCTTGTGGAGGACGCGGACCTCACAGGAGTTCAGGGCAGCGTATCTCCAGACAGCCCTGGCGCAGGCGCACAGGACGGGGTCCCTTTCCGCGCCAGTGGAGAGGACATTCCGGGAGGCCTGGTTGTCGGTGTTTACCAGGATTGCGTAATCCTGTGGATTCGGGGGTCGAGGGCGTGCAGAGCCACCACAAGGTTGATAGCCTCCAGCTGGTGTATGGTGTGGTGCTCTTGGAGTAGTTTGTCATTGTAGCTTTCCAATATGTACCCGTACTGGGAGTGTGCCCCACCCGCCTTGAGCGAGGAGTCACACTCGATGACCCATTCGTGGAGGGGTGGGGGGTGGAGGAGGATGACCCCGTTGCTGGCGTGGGCGTATGACAGAAACCAGGAGATGTCCATGAGCATGTCGCTTGTGACTTGGTATCTGCCAGTGTCAGGGGCATTCCTCAGCATCGAATATCAGTATTAACAAATATAATCATGGCAATAGAAATTCATATACGACAGCGTTAACTCAGCAGGATAATGTAAACAAAGCAATGAGAGTGGTTCATTTCGAACTTCAAAATCATAATGCTTAAATCTATATTACAAAATAATAGTAGATTTACATGTTTGTGCTTAAGTTTCAACCATACTGTAGCAGTATTATAATGTTCTCAGTCTGTTGACGTCGATTTGTGATGGTAAATGTTCCTTGCAGCGAAACGGCAAATTTATATTGAATAAATGTCTCTGCGATAGTTCACCCGAACTGCAGCAATGCGTTGCGATAATGATGAAGTCAATGTTCTGGTTCTCTCATCAGTATCAATTCGTATGCGACGATCCAAGGTTTACGCTCTGGCACATAAGAACTATCAGCAACTCAGTATCCAGGCACGAACTCTAGCCTATGCTCCGTGAACTACTGCATACTCCTGTGTTCTTGCTGAAGTCCATGTTCCAATGGCAAAGAACAGGCGACCAATGACTTATTCAGATATATAAAATACCAATCTATCGTATCATTACGCATGAAGCTTGATAACTTCACGCTAGTCTCTGATTTTTATTCAATAAATTATTTTTGAATAATAAAATTCTCCACATTTTTGATATAATGATCAGCAGAGAATGATGAAGACAAAGGCAAGGGTGGAATAAGAGCACTTTATTGGTGCGAGGAGAACAAAGTGCAGCTGGTAAAGTAATAAGCAGGTAAAAGGAATAGTAATGAGTAGAGCTAACTACACAAGGTAAGGCTAACTAAACAATACAACTGAGGTAATGTCAGTGTTTAGGGGGAGGAAGCCCCAAAGAGCCCTCCACCCTAGGAAAGGAAGAGTAAGTATGTAAGGGTGGGTGGGTGGAAGTAAATGCAGGGAAGCGCTACTGGAGGCGGCTGGAGGCGGGGTGGCTGGATGCAGCAGCATGCCTGGGTTATAAGGGCCGGGAGAGGGGGGGGGGGGTATTACATAACCCCAATGGTCAGAAGCGAGGGAGGCAGGAGGAGTGGAGAGAGGGGGGGGACTCCTCCTTCACCGTGAATCAAACGCAATGCAAGCATTACGACCGATCGTCAGCGAAGGAGGAAGACAAAGGAAAGGGTGCAATCAGAGCACTTTATTGGTGTGAGGAGAACAAAGTACAGCTGGTAAAGTAATAAGCAGGTAAAAGGAATAGTAATATGCTAACTACACAAGGTAAGGCTGACTAAACAATGCAAGTGAGGTAATGTCAGTGTTCAGGGGGAGGAAGCCCCGAAGAGCCCTCCACCAAAACAGAGGAGAGGGCTCGAGGGGCGGCCGCGGCGGTGAGGCCGGGAGGTACGCATGTACCAGCCCCGAGGTCCAGGTGCCCTGGGCCATGATATCGGCGAGAGGGACTCGCCTTGGTCCAGCGACCAGGAGGACATCAGCAGGTGGGCCAGCGTCAAAGTGTCAGTCATGTAGGTCCATCGACCAAATGACGTCAGCAGGTGAACCGGTGTCATATTGTCGCTGTAAGAAGCTGTTCCGGAGATCTTATTGAGAGAATAGGAACTCTTGCAGATGTTTCAGATTTAGATATGATTCGCTTCACACTTTCTAATGCAACCTGCATGAAGTGTTATTCACTGCCTTCACAACTGATGCGTGAAAAGGAAGAAAGGGAAGGCGGAAGTGGAAAAAGAGACGTTTATTGGAAACGCCTCGGGAAACATACGGAGAAACAAGGCAATACAGGGGCTCATGAGGAGCAAGCTAGCAATATATACAGAGAAATAGTGAGGTGCTCATGAGGAGCAGGCTAGCAAGAGGAATATTGTGGCGCCCAGGGGCAGAGCTTAGAGTTTGATTAAGAGTCCGAGTAATGGGGCGGGGGCGCCGAGGAGCCCTCCACCGCTGAAAGAGAGTAAGGTTAAGTACAGTTGGGTGGGTGGGTGGAGGAAAATTGGAGAGCGGCGAGGAGGCGTGGAGGGCGAGTGACTGAGGGAGGCCGGCGGGCGGCCTTATAAGGGAGACGGAAGGGCTAAGGGCAGGGGAGGTGTGAAAGCGGCGAGGCCGGGGGAGGGCGAGGGAGAGAGTGAGGGGCCGGCGTTGGGTGAGGCGCGAATGCTGCGCGACAGGCCGGCGGGGGAGGGTCTCTTCCTTCCCTCGCATCAAACGCAATGCTCGCATTACGACCGATGCGCGAAAAGGAAGAAAGGGAAGGCGGAAGTGGAAAAAGAGACGTTTATTGGAAACGCCTCGGGAAACATACAGAGAAACAAGGCAATACAGGGGCTCATGAGGAGCAAGCTAGCAATATATACAGAGAAATAGTGAGGTGCTCATGAGGAGCAGGCTAGCAAGAGGAATATTGTGGCGCCCAGGGGCAGAGCTTAGAGTTCGATTAAGAGTCCGAGTAAAGGGGCGGGGGCGCCGAGAAGCCCTCCACCAAGACGGAGGAGAGGGCTCGAGGCGCGCCAGAGGTCCAGGTGCCTTGGGCCATGATCTCATGAAGGGGCACCCAGGCGCGCTGGCAGACCTGGGCGGCGCCTCGGCGGAGGCTGTGGAGGGTGTAGCTCCCCGGGGCCGGCACCCCTCCGGCCTGCAGGGCCCCCCTGAGGAGAGCGGTGAGGGAGCGAGGGTCGAGGGGCCGGCTGGAGGGCATGAGGAGGGCCGGCGCATCCGGGGGCGCCGGGCACTGGGCGAGGGCGTGCTGCCACGCCGAGACTGGGCAGAGGGAGGATCCCGGAATCGCAGGAACGTCTGCGCGGGTGAGGGTGTGGGGGCCCGGGGGCCACCCCCCCCCCCCCGGCACACATCCTTGGCGAGGCGAGCGTCGAAGCCCGAGGTGAGGCCCCCCGCCCCTTCCACCCAGGACCGCGCCCCGGAGAGGGCGTTCTTGACGGAGGCGGGGGAAAGGGCACGGCCGTAGAGGGAGGCGGTGTAGGCGGCGTCGTCGAAGGCCGACGGCGCGAGGGGGTCCACTCCTCGGACGATCGCGTGTGCGACAAAGTCTTCTGCCTGGCGGCGGCGGTTCCTCCAGGTCGCTTGGGCGAGTGCTGCAAGGCGGAGGCGTGCGACATCGGCCACCTCGGCGGAAGGGTACCCTAGAGGCCGGGGCAGAAGGGAAGGGAGTCGTGAGAGGCGTGCACGGGGGAGAGCCCGAGGCGGGCCACCTCGGAACGGGCCGTCTCGGCCCAGGGGCCGGCGAGATGGGCGCGGCTGAGGGCGTCGGCCAGGAGGAGGTCCGCCCCGGGCTTGTGGGCGATGCGGAGCTGGAAAGAGCCGGAGGCCGCCATCAACCACAGCTCCCTCGCGCAGGTCCCGAGGGTAGGGTCTCGGGTGCGTCCCGACTCGAGTGCGGTGGCGGATGCCATGTTATCTGTGTTAATAACCACCGTCGCCCCCGCGATGCCGTCCGTGAGGAGGTAGCGGAGGGCGACGACGAGGTTGACCGCCTCGAGTTTGTGGATGGAGGGGAAGCGCGCCCGAACCTCTGCGGAGTACCCTCGGGCGTAGTAGTGCGTGGGGGTGTAGGCACTCCCGCCGGTGAGGCAGGAGTCGCACTCGATTGCCACGCGTCGACCCTCGGGGGCCCAGAGGAGGTAGAGGCTGTTTGAAATCCGCCCGTAGGCGGCGAACCACCTCAGGTCCCGGAGGGCGTCGTCCGCGAGGGTAAGTGAGGTGGCCTTGAAACAGCTGCGCAGAGCCCCGAGGAGCCGGGCCATGAACTTCCGGCCGGGGAGTACGCAGCTGCTGACGTGGTTGAGGCGGCCCAGAAGGCTCTGGAGCTCCTGTTTCCCGAGGGTGGGATGGGCGATGCGCGCGTCGCAGTCGTCGACGAGGGCCTGGATCTTTTCGGGGGCCACCCGGATGGTCATCGCCTCGCTGTCGAGGGCGAACCCGAGCCAGGTGAGGCGGACAGCGGGGGGATGGCACTTTCCGGGCGCCACGTGGAGGCCGAGGGCAGCCGTGAGGGCGAGGAAGGCGTCAAAGGCCTGGCAGGCCCTCAGGTAGGAGCCCTCGCACCCGATGAAGTCGTCGACGTAGACGAGGGCGTGGAAGCCTTCGCGCCGAATGATCCAGGCCACCGCCGAGGTGACGCGGACGCAAGCCGAGCCCGAAGAGCGGCAGCCGAAGGGGAGGGCGAGGTCGACGTACATCTTACCATCGAGGCAGATGCCGTATAAGGGGCAGGAGAGCGGGTCGGCACGGAGCTGGCGGTAGAGCCGGGGGATGTCGGCCGACCAGACATAGGCCCCTCTGCCTTGATCGATGAGGCAGCGGCCTACGTCGGCCACGGAGGGGAGAGTGTAGGCGTGGCGTTCCCCGAGGAACTCGCGCCGGGGGATGCCCGAGTTCACGCTCGCCCCCGGAGGGTACGACAGGTCCACGATAACCCGCCTCTTGCCCGAGTCGGACTTGGGGCGGGTCATCATGGGCGAGACCTGGGTCCAAGGGGTGAAGGGGGGAACGGTGAAGGGGCCGATGAGGGCGCCGAGGGCCAGCTCCTTGTCGACGAAGTCTCGGACATGGGAGAGGTGCTCGGGGGGCTCGCGGTGGTTAGAAAAGGAGGGACGGGGGGGACGAGGCGGAATAGTTGGAGGGGAAGCCAAACTCGAGTAGGTCGAGGACGGCGGGGTCGGGATAGCCCTGGAGGCGGGCGTGCCAGGCAGGTATGTGGAGGCCTGAGGGGAGGGGGATGCGGGCGGCCAAAAAATTAGGTAGGCCCGCTTCCCGGAGGGTGGTATATGTGTGGTTGAAGCCGGGGTACCGGGCCGATGCCTCGCCGGAAGTGTGGGGCCAGGTGGAGAGGAGGGTAGGGCGGTACTGGGTGGGGGTGGGGGCTGCAGGAGGGGGCGGCGGGGAGGGTGGCCTGGAGGTGGGGGTCCATGACGTCGACGGTGGGCTCGTCGACGGTGGGGGCGGGGGCGCGCGGGGGTCTGGGTTGGCGGGCCGGGGAGGAGGTGCGGTGGGGGCGGGAGAGGGGTGCAGCAAAGTCCTCCGGGGTGAGGGGGTCTGGAGGATGAGGGGGGGGGAGGCGGGGTGGTAGGGTCGGGGGGGCAGAGGAAAGCGGTGTCGCCAGCGGTGAGGTGGATGTCGGGGTCGAGGGTGCTGGTAGACAGCCGGTGAAGGGAGGCATTGAGGGCCTTAGGGGCGCGTTGGTGGTCCCCGTCTGGTGAGGCGGTGCTGGCGGGAGAGGCGCCGATGCGGCGGGTGCTGGTAGACAGCGGGTGAAGGGAGGCGTTGATAGCCTTGGGTGCGGGGTGGTGGTCCCCGTCAGGTGAGGCGGTGCTGACGTGAGCGGTGCCGGTACGGCGGTGGGGCCGCGCCTCAGGGGAGCTGGCGGCGCCGGGGGCGGTCCGGTAGCTGTCCGGCTGGGGGCCGGTGGTGATAACAGGGGTGCTGGCGGGGCAGGTCGGGTCGGCTATGCTTCTTGTAGCTTGGGTGGGCCGGTTAAGGGCCTCCGGGCCGGGCGGGGGGCACCGGCGGACTAAAAATCCGCCGAGGCGGCCGGCATCGCGCGCTCACGTGTACGCTTTGCCATGCAAATGTCCTCACTATGCATTGTGAGGACTTTGCGGACGTTTCCGCAGTATGCGCAGCTATGCCGCTGCCTGGTGCTCCCCTGGCCGTGAGCCTCCCCTGGGGTCGCTTGGGTGCAGGAGGTAGGATCTCTGTTCCAGGCACTGCAAGGGGCCCCATGGAGGTCTCTGCTGTAGGACACCCGGGTGTCGGCCTGGGTGCGGGGCTGCTGCCGGGGTCTGGCTGTGTCTGCGGAGCGGGCAGGCGTGCTGGAGGCTTGGTGGGCGGGCGTGGTCAGGGAGTCCATCCTCAGCATGTTGAGGGCCACCGCGTCATGCCATCCGTGGGGGAGGCTCCCAGGTAAAGATGGCCTCTGAATAACGGCGGACGGTCGGCCACGGATGCACCAGGATGTCCCTCATCACGGTGAGGTGGTGGTGGTGGAGGCCCTGGAGGGAGTGGGCGGGGAAGGCTGGGTGGCTGACGAGGGTCAGAAGGGCGAGGTTATATTCGTCTTTCGTAGCCTCGCCCCTCTTCACCGGCTTCCTTTTCGTCGAACTGTAAGCTGCGCCTCGGCAGAGGCCAGAATTTCGCGGACGGCGTCGGCCGCGGATGCTGGGCTGTGCTCCACCGGGTCCTGTAGGTAAGCCGGGGGGAGGGCGGGCGCCGCTTGGTCTGTGAGCCGGCTATACCGCTCATACTGGCGGTGTACTGCCCCCGGCAGAGTCGCTTCAGGCGGCGGCGGAGGACGGCTCCCGGTCGCGGCGCATGTCCGAGGTGCTGGTGCGGCCGGCGTGATGTAGGCGGCCTGCCGCCTTGGGACGGGCGGGGGGCTCTCCGGGGCTCCTCGGGCGCCCCCCCCGTCTCGAGGGCATCCATCCGGGTGGTGAGGCGGTGGAGGGCCTCGAGGATGGCGGCCGTGTCACTCCCCGAGGGTCGATCCGAGGGCGCCGAGGGAGACGCTGGGGGCGTGGAAGGTGAGGAGCCTCCCGGCGAGCCCGAGCAGGGTCCCGGCGTAGCCATGATGGTAGTCCAGGAGCTCTTGCGGCCTTTTCCTTTTCCTCGTCCTGGCATGCTGTGGCGGTCCGAGGGGGCAGAAGTCTGAGGTGCGGCGGTGATGGAGGGTAGCCAAAGGAAAATTGGAGAGCAGCGAGGAGGTGTGGAGGGCGAGTGACTGAGGGAGGCCGGCAGGCGGCCTTATAAGGGAGACGGGAGGGCTAAGGGCAGGGGAGGTGTGAAAGCGGCGAGGCCGGGGGAGGGCGAGGGAGAGAGTGAGGGGCCGGCGTCGGGTGAGGCACGAATGCTGCGCGACAGGCCGGCGGGGGAGGGTCTCTTCCTTCCCTCGCATCAAACGCAATGCTCGCATTACGACCAAGGGTCCTAAGTCATGGGATGATATCAAAGATGACAATGGTAAAGAATGAGGGTGAGACAGTAGCGGGGTATTGCCAAGGGTTTAAAACAGCTGCTACTAAGGGGTGGAAACTGCCTTCTGCTACCTTGGGGACTGACACCTTCAAAATTGTGCTATCACAATTTCTTGATTCATTGTTAGATGATAACACTATGTGGTACGTAGAAACCAATAGACCAAAATCTTCAGAGGAAGCATTTAGTCTAGCTATTTTGAGTGATAGGTATGTATTGAGACAGCAACGATGTGCTAAATCAAGACTAGTCAGGTCGATAGTCTGAACTTTAATTCTTCTAAATTGATAACAGACATAATTGATTGTCTGCTTTTACATGTAAAAGCGATGGTTTGAACAACAAACAAACATTACTCGCCGTGAATATGGCCTATGCTGCCGACACGGCGTAAAGCAACCACCAATCAATCAATCAATCAATCTAAATTGTCAAAAACAACTGCTTCTGGGGGGGTTCAGACTAGTGCAGTAGCAGCAGTAGAGAATCAGGCTCTAAAACCGTTCCAAAATGAAGTAAAATCACTAAGAAAGTGTGTAGAACGCTTAACGGTAACAGGTGATAAATGTACATGTGCAGAAATTCATTCAGTAAACGTTGCTACCGGCAGATGTCTTGAGTCGCCGCGCGTAAGCATAGCGCCGAAGAGTGGGGTAGACACTGCATCTAAATTTAGATCGGATTCAGTCCCACAGCACATGGGGAAGCATGCGCTGTCAACGCATCAGCGGGGAGACAATGGGAAAGCGATGCCGGCTGCAGAGGCGCAGTTGTCGACGTCTAAAAAAGGACAAATGTATCGCCAACGACAGCCTTCGGCTAGTGCTAGTCGACGGGTATTCAATTGTTACTTATGTAATCGATTGCATACAATGAAAGATTGTCCACATCTCAAATTACTGCGTAGTAACGTGAACGTTACTGCTTCGGAAAACTAGAATGCGCACTTGATACTTGTCCGAGTGTTAATATTGACTTTAATCAACTTAAATTAACTGGTCTTGTAGACTCAGGTGCGGCTAAAAGTTTAATACATGTAGATGCATTTAAAAATTTAGTAGATATTGGAATAGTACATAGGCAATTGTATCCGGGTAGTAGACTAAGGTCACTCACAGGACACTTAATTCCTATTATAGGTATAGCTTTCATTAATGTTTTTGATAAGTTATGTCCATTCTTTTTAGTTGAATTATTGACTTTTGATTTATTATTAGGCACAGATGTAATGGACATATGTAATGCTGAGATTTGTTACAGGAATAAATTTGTTTCCTTATGTGATATTCTACATCCTTGGAATAATTTAAAAGTAGTTGACAGTAGAATAGCAGGAATAGTTCTAGGAGTAGACTATTAGAAAAAGCATTTTCCCTTGTTATTTCCTGATTCTAATGAGAACCTTAAAGCTATTGAGGTAGTTGAAATGCATATCTACACAGGTAATGCATGTCCACTAAATCAAAGACATTATAGAATACCTTTAAGTAAGAGGCATGTGGTAGAAAAAGAATTAAATAAAATGTTAGATGATGATATAATTGAAGCTAGTTGTAGTCCTTGGGCTTCACCAGTAACGTTAGTGTCTAAGAAGGATGGTACTATACCTCTTTGTGGTGACTACCGTAAATTAAATGCAGTTACAATTATAGATGCTTATCCTTTGCCTAGGATACAGGACATTTTTGATCAATTGCATGGTGGTAAAATTGTTAGCACCATTGACCTTAAATCAGGGTATTGGCGGGTAATGGTAGATGAAGATAGCAGACCTAAAACAGCTATAAATACTCACATGGGATTATTTCAATTTAAGCGTATGCAATTTGGATTGATGAATGCATCTGCAGTATTCCAAAGAATGATGAATCTAATTTTAATTTTGTAATTTTTAATTTTTTTATTGACGAGGTATTTACTCTGCCCATAATGTATAAGCTCCTGTCAAGGTGCTTGTTTTCAATGCTGGACAGCTGTGGTGCTGTCTTGATCTGTTCCTTTGCCCAGGAGTGTTTACCTGTGTCTGCTCGGGTCAGCCTTCTGCAATTTTGGTTGTTAGTAATAGCCTATGTTAGTTTTTTTGTAATTTTCCAGTTTTTTTGTCTAGTCTGAGTAATGATACCTTAGCCTACTATGTACATCTACTTGGGTGACATGCAGGCTTGCGGGAGAGGATCCCGTTCCATTCAGATTTTTGTTATTTGTTACAGCATCCTTTCACTTAAACCCTGTCCTTAGATAGTGCACTCGTGTGCTAGAACACACTCGGACCGTTTAGGACTGCGACCAGGTGGGATGGCTGTGTTGCTTGCCTAGCCATTTTGTATTTCAGGGTGGATCAGTTGCATGACCGTGGCCTGTCCACTTCTGTGTTGGTTTGTGCCATTACACATACCCAGGTGGACTGCGCCATGTGGTGATAGCTTTCCTGATTTCCTTAATACTTAGGAGGGCTAATTTCCCTATTTTTTCTGTTTAGTGCCTACCACTTTTGCAGAACATTTAGGTAAATGTTATCTAATTTATTTAGATGACATTATTATTTATTCACCAGATGAAGAGAGTCATCAGAAAGATGTAGTTAGTATATTGACTATCTTGGAAAATAACAATATGACTATTAAAGAATCTAAATGTGAGTTAATTCTTATTAGAATGTGTACTTCTAAAATTTCCTGATCCCTTTAGACCATATAAGCTGTATACAGATGCTTCTGAGCACAGTTTAGGTGCTGTGCTGGTACAGGAGGATGAGAATGGAATAGACAGGCCAGTACATTTAATCAGTACTAGATGTTCTCCTGCTCAACGTAATTATCCTACTATAGAAAAAGAAGCATTTGCTATAATTTATGCTCTAGTAAAATTAAGACCTTACTTATAAGGTGCAGAATTGACTATCTATACAGATCATGCTCCATTGAAATGTTTTTTCACTAAAGAAATCATAATACACGTATACAACATTGGGAAGTATTATTAGCAGAATTTTCAGCACCAATTGTATATATGAAGGGTGTAGATAATGTGTGGGCTGATATGTTGTCTATATTAAGACCTAATACAGAAGCAAAAGAACCAGTAGAAATGTTTGCTTTTGGTTCACTGTTAGCAGAACAGGCAATTCCTTTTGAACACTATGAACTGTCATATAATGAGGTAATTAATGAGCAGAAAAAAATGAAAGAGTATACATTAGGTGAGCATGAAGAGAAGGATTATTTATTAATGGATGATCTTCTTTATTCAATGTTAACTGCTTCGAAGAAATCTACCAGCGACACAAGGCTTCAGACATGGCCAATTACAGTAATACCAATGCCAAAGACTAATGTTTCCTTAAGAATTGACACTTCCTTGTTGGAAAACCCATCGACAAGTAATTCCACATCATGTTATACCTCTAAAACGATGACAAGAAAGACAATTCGATAGTAGAAAAATAACACTACCTACACATCCTCAACTAACCAGTCGAAGTCCTTTAAAAGTTAATTTTTTAATTTGGAATAACATTAATAATAAAAACTGAAGTCAAAATACTACTAGTCAACGATATCGTCTATACAAATATAAATGGTCCTAGTCCTAACGCTGTGCGTTAATTTAACTCCTAGCCACTAATATATTACATATAGTCCATACAGTCCTAGTTAATATTAAATTCACAGTCCAAATAAAAATGGTACTGAAACGATACCGAAATATTAACAAGTCACAGTCAATGTAGTCAGTACTTATCTCATGTGGTTTCAACACGTCGTGGTCAATATTTCTGTTAAGTGCTTATGCTATACACAGTGACACTATGTGTAACCTGTCGTACTCCCCAAGTCGTGGTCGCCATTTTGTAAAGTCGATGGCCAGCAGCTGTGGATGTGTAGGCAGTGTGAAAGTACAACGTCTGAACACTTTGACTTCTGGATACTGAATGGTTTATTCACGGCCTAGGGCTCACTTGACCCGCCGACTAAACTTTCCATGATGTCATCTCATTAGCATATTCCTTTGCCTCAAACTCTGCATCTCATTAACATATATTAGCCACACACCTATACGTCAATTACGCATATATCACATCCCCCCCTCAAAGTATTTCTGAAACATGAAATATTTCAAAATAACCATGACGATAACACCACACACCAGTCAAATGAATGCACAATAACATATATGCATACTTAACTTCAACACAAGGCCTTGCAAATGTCTGAGCACCCAATGCACTGAAGTCCTTAACTGTTCGACCGTAACGCCTGACGTCATAAAGTGTCCATCACATATCATATAAGAATTAACATAGCTGAAAATACAACTTAATCCTACATGCACATGTTATACGTGTACACACTCAATCTACACTGACCCACTACAGGTCTAACCTGCTCGCCGGCCTTATCAACCAACCTGACCTACTTAGATTAGCCGCACTGTTTACATTCGGCACTGACGCTGACCCAGTTTGCGTCTGCCCGACCAGCTCGGGTCGTCCCCCATAGGCACCCGGTTACGATATAACATATTACCTCACTCATTCAAAATTTGATATTCTCTCCCAGAAACACCAGTCCGTCCCAAAATAACCCCGTTTTTCCATTCCCCAGCATGATTTTTGTACTTTACATTATCTCCCACTTTCATAGGTTTGTTCGGCTTACCACACTTCCGGTCACGAAACACTTTCTGACTTCGCTGCCATTTGGCTGTCTGGCTTCTCTTCGGATTTTGCGTTTCGGGCACCAAAATGTCCTCCGCCATAGGCAACCTGCCCCTCAACCTCCTGCTCATTAGCAGCTGCGCCGGAGATGCATTTAGGATGGGCAACGGAGTATTATGATAATTTACCAAAGCTAACTGAAAATCAGACCCAGTTTTCTCGCACTTCTTTAACATGTCCTTGACTGTCTGCACAAACCGTTCCACCTGCCCATTGGGCCTTAAACCCATAGTGTAGCGCAAACTCCCTATACTCATGGCTCTTAAACTGTGGACCGTTGTCCGAAATGACCTGTCTAGGAATACTGTGTCTTGCAAAATTATCCTTCAAGGCTTCAATAACGGTGACAGACGACGTATCGCCCAACAGCGTCACCTCTGGATACTTGGTGTAGTAATCTACAGTTATCAGGTAATTCCTATGATTTAACTCAAGCAAATCGGCACCAACTTTTTCATACAGTTGACAGGCTCGTTATTTTTTTCAGTTGTTTTGGCAAGTGTCACACCGACTGACCTTATCTTCAATTTGCTTGTTCATATTCGGCCAAAACATACAGTCCAGCACCAACTGCTTGGACTTCGTCACACCTAAGTGTGTCTCATGTAACGCCTCTATCATTTCAGCACGAAGACCCGGAGGAACCACCACCCAATTGCCGTTCATCACAAGATTATTTTCTATCGTCAATTCGTGTTTGTATGGGATGTACTGTCTCAGACACGGCGGTGTCTGTATGCGTGTAGTGTCCCACCCATCTTCAATGTGTGAGATCAACATGGACATGGATACATCCTTCTCATACTCATTTACAATCTTACTCAACAAACTCGACGACTGCATGTCCACTGCAGCAATGCAGAACATGTCATCGAACAGGCTATCATGACCTACTTTGACGCTATGCGCCCTGGACAACATGTCTGCAAAAAACATCAAAGAACCCTTCACATGACATAACTGAATATTGTAATTTTGCAATCGTATTCTCTGCATCTTAGCCTAAACTTTATGTATTGGTTTCTGCATTATCGCCACCAACAGCTTGTGGTCCGTTTCAATTTGAACTTCTTTGCCAAAAATATACTCATGAAACCTCTGGCATCCGAAACCTATGGCGAGCATTTCCTTTTCTATAGTGGCATAACCACACTGCGCTGAGTTAAGCGCACAAGATGCGAGTGCGATCGGTTTGTCATCTTGCATCAACACGGCACCTAAACCTGACTGACAAGCATCTACCTGAATCACAGTAGGTTTCTTAACATTGTAATATGATAACACAGGAGCAGTTCTTAACTTCTCCTTCAACTTATCAAATGCGCCCTGCTGTTCGGCTTGCCAGTGCCATGCCACATCCTTAGCTAGGAGCGTGCGTAGTGGTTTGGCTATCTCCGACATGTTGGGTATAAACTTGTGCACATATCCAACCATGCCCAGGAACCTTTGGACGCCTTGTTTGTCATGCGGCTCTGGCATGTCAACTATTGCTTATATTCTGTCTGGATCAGGCTTCACACCCTGCTGGGTAAGTTGATGACCTACATACTTTACTGTATGTAGTCTTACATAGCAAAGATTTTGTTTCATTCAATTTAGGATTAACCGACGTAGCTCAGTCCAACATGGCTCTGAGCTGCTCGTTTTGTTCCTCAACCGTTGACCCATATACCAAAATGTCGTCCATGACTATCCCGATACCAGGTATATCGACCATGACACGGTGCATTTCCTGAATAAAAATGTCACCGGCTGTTTTGATGCCAAAAGGCAGGTGGGTGTACCTGTACCAGCCCCACGGAGTATTAAATGTGCACAGACGCAAACTTTCTTCATCTAACTTTACTTGACAATACCCTGTCATTGCATCCAAAACTGAGATATATTTTGCATCTGCCATTTTGGCAATAATTTTGTCAATTGTTTTGGTAGGGAAAGGCCCTCTCTTTATCGCTTTTTTCAACTTTGTCGGATCCAGACAAATCCTTATCTTATTTGTTTTTTTATGATAGTTATGGAGTTAACCCACTCAGTAGGTTCATCCTGTTCAACTATGACACCTAACTCCACCATGCGATCAAGCTCACTACGTACTTTACTTTGAATAGCAAACAGAATACGTCTAGGCGGGTCAACGACAGGTTGTACAGATTTATCAACATGAATGACAGCATTTGCGTTGATCAAACCCAAACCCTGAAACACATCTTTGTATTCGCTTACCAGCTGCTCCGCCCGGGCGCTGGGACTGTCCGTCGGCTTGGAAATGTTCGTCGGCACAGCACAGTGTACCTCATCCACCCGTGCCAGCAGTTTCAATGTCACACATGCCTGTTTGCCCAAAATAAGCTTACAGTTCCGCACCACTTGGAACTTGAAGTCTCTGCCATTCACTTCAACCACCGCCTCACCGTCGGGAGTGATCCGATGACCCAAGAACATCACCAATGAATACCTGGTGTTCGTCAGCTGCCCCGGAGCCACTCTGTCGAAGACGTACCTCGGGAGCACGTTCACCTCCGACCCGGTGTCGCGCTTGAACTTGACAGGGCAACCGTTTACTCGGACAATCGCATACCACAGCTTGGCATCTTGCTCAGCACCATGGTCAACGGCACCGACGAACAGATCCGTTGTCAGCACATTGACCTCTGCTGGATCCGGGTCTTGCTCAGCACTGTGAGGGTCAGGTTCTTCAACAGACCTTACCGAAGTGCCCAATCTTCTTGCAGGCTATGCAAGCTTTGCCTTTCGCTGGGCAGACTCCCCGGCAGTGTTCATATCCACAATTCTGGCAGCGGATCTTGAACTCTCCAACACCGGTACCGCCAGCATTCCAAGATGGCGATTTCAAAGATGGCGTCGCTGATGACCGAACCGCCGGTGCACCTGTACGCGCAGTAACATACTTCCTAAGAAAATCGATTTCCTTACTCTCAACATCTGATTTGGTGTCCTCCAACAGATCCGAACTGAACTCACTCATTTCACAAATACGCACACACTTTTCCAAAGTTAACTCAGTAGTTTCCAGCAGTTTGTTACGTAAATTAATATTCCTTACACCAGCCACTAACCGATCGCGCAACAGCGACTCCTCCACCGTACCATATTCGCAATCCTTCACCTTGTCTCTCAATGCTGTGATGTACATAGCCATATTTTCTGTAGCTTGATTATGCATGAAAAGTGTATATCATTGCGCCGATGACACACGCAGTGTAGGAGGCTCCATAAAAATAGTGTGGATTACTAATGAAAACACAGTGCTAACTACAAGGAAAGTGCATAAAGGCATAGCCCTAAGCACTAAGACCAACAGAAATGATGCAAATGATGCATTACTAGGATAATAAGGACAACAACAAGCTTGTCGGAAAAAAAAAATCAACTTATCCGGCGGACTGAACGCATGTGTGCGATGCTACACTTCGTATCATCTCTCACCACTAATTTATGATATATTAACACTCATATACTTTACTTTTACTATTGATGTATGTGTAGGTGTGATTACTAATGTATGAAGAACTCTAAAGCTGCCGTAAATTGAGTGAACTGATGAAATCCCCTATTATCACTCACCAGCACTAAATACAACAGGTTTGCCCGACCGTTAAAAAATGGCAACAGCCGCTATCGAGAACTAACACTGACAACAAAATCAAAATACATTACTAGGATAATAAGAAGGAAACTGCACTACGGTAGTGTTCTTATTCGCACATAACTTGGACGTTTCACACGGATGTGACACTGACACTATAGTGACTGTGGATACGCACGTGTGCAATCCTACACGTCGTATTCAGCTCTCGCAGCTAAGTACTAATTGTGTAGATGTCATGGCCCTGCGCCAACAATTTTACACTGCAAACAGCATGCATGAGCTTTTACTAAAGTGAGGCAGGAAAACGTTTTAGCCTTCTTGGGGGCAGCTGGTTTGTACCACCTCATATAGGTTTTTAAACAAATTTAATCAGTGAATAAAACTATCATTTAGAAAATGGCAGCAGCCGCTATAGGGAACGATCAGGTGATAAAAACCACCGACAAGACGACAATCCCCCAAAATAGTAACAACTTCGAAGAAAAAGTCATTGCTACGATACTAGGAGAAAATGGCTCAAAAATAATCAAGGACTGGATAAAAAAAGAAATGAGCCAGCTTCAGGCCAAACCGTCCGTGACGAAACTGGAGGAAGGCCCCGGGACGGACACAGAGAACATAGAAAAGAACGCAAAAACATCCAAGGACACAATCCAAAGCCTTAGAGATGAACTGAACAAATTACAAACGGCGTACAATAGCCTAACATTAGAATGTGCCTGGTACAAGGCAAACTACATGGGCAACAAAAGTCTAACACAAAACGGAAAGGATGAAAACAAAAGGGATGACAATGCAACAACGCAGGACAAAAATGCCTTACCACAGCCGGCAGAAGAGAACAAAAAGCTAACCATAATCGTGTACGGCGTCCCAGAAAAGGAAGGTGAGTCAATAGAAAGCACAGTATCAAACATACTGGAAAAAGCGGAATGTTCCTTCGATTGGACAGTGGTAAAAAAAGCCTATAGACTGGGGAAAAAGAATAAGAAAAGAACAACGAATGTAGAATCAAACAAACAAGATGGAGAACAGAAAGAAAGGGTCAATGAAGACCAGGTGGGAGACCCCACTGATGACACAAAAAACCCACACAAGGAACCCAGGCCGAGAGGGATAAAAATCCACCTTGAAAAAGAAAGCCAAAAACGGGAACTATTCAGAAATAAGCAAAAACTGACCAATGAACAAAAATCTAAGAACATCACACTCAGGCCCGACAGGACTGAAAAGGAAATGCTAGACAAAAAAACAGTACAGCAAATGTACACACTGGCCAGAGAAAAAAACGAACAGACCACGGCTAGAATGAGAGGAAAAAACTTTGAAATTGAAGGAAAAGTATACAAACCATCGGAATTCAGGAACATAACTGTTGAAGGAATAAACCCAGAAGCGGCAGCAACAAGAACGCATAGCTGGGGAATTTCCTTCCAGGGACACAACTCCCCCTACAGCAATCTATATGAGTGCAAAATCCAAGGAAAAGATGGTAAAACCTACAGCTCAGCAGAGCAGTACTACTGCTTGGTTATGGCTAAATACCACAATAAGTTCGATATCATGCGACTTATTGAGGCAACGAACAACCCATACACCATCAAGGCCATCGGGAAAAAAGTATGGAGATCGCCAGAGTGGATAAAAACCAATGAAAAAGTGATGGAGGACATTGTAATAGCCAAATTCACACAAAACAAAGACCTAAAAGAGAAAATCCTGAACGCACCTGGGAAAGCCTTCAGGGAATGCACGAGATGCCCCTACTGGGGCACAGGATTATTTCTTCAAGATGCAAAGGCAGGAGAAATGATCAAACCGGGAAAAAAACAAAATGGGTGAAATCCTCCAAAAAACAAGAGACAACATCCGGGCTAACTGCCAGAAATCAAGGTAAGTGCCAAAGTTAATAGAAAAATAGAAACATTGTTAACAATAATAATAATAAAAATAATATAATAAAACAGGATAAATTAAGCCCAACTGAAGCTTACACCACACCTGCTACGAGGCGGCGTAAACATAAACGGAGAAACTTTTACGACACGCCCATAGAATGAGCGAAATTTGTCGTTATGCTATAGAAATTTAGAAAATGTACCCAAACTGATCATGTTGAAATGGCTCTGTTAAGAACCATAACATAATTTGCCACAATAAATCCTTTAATAATTATTCAAAGTCTACCGAATCGGATTATTTTAATTGTAAAATAAAATAATATCGGAATATATATATACTCAGCAGCCACCTTACTAATGCTGCACAGGAACAGTAATGTGACCGCATGCACTGGCGGCGCAAGCACCAACAGCAAATTAAGGTAGGTGACCACATAATGCAGGCTGAGTAGTTTTAAATACAAATCCCAATTCCACACTAAAAACCACCTAAAGCGCAAACAGCTATTTCGACCTGACTGCCGCACAAATATGGTGGAAGAGATTGATTGTAGACTAGGCAGAGGCATGCATTTTGCCCATCTAAACTGCCAAAGCGCCTACAACAAAATTGACAGCATTAAACTACACTTAGATATCTGTAAATTTGATGTGTTAACACTATCAGAAACATGGTTTCATGAACTGCATAGTGACCAACTACTAGAAATTGGTGGGTACAGGCTTGTGAGAGAGGATAGAAAAACACTGACCAATGCACAAATACAAAAGAAGGGTGGAGGAGTTGCAATATACACCAAAAAATACCTAAACTCGAACATAAGCCATTACAAGAAGCAAACAGATCAGACACAAATATTGAACTAGTATGGACACTCATAAAAAATGAAAAACAAGCTAATATAGCTGTAGGGAGTCTATATAGACCGCCAAATGGAAACATCGAAGACTTCATCGGACAACTGGAGACATCCCTAGAAAGTGTGTCGAAACTGACGAAGGCGGAGATATTCTTAATAGGGGATTTCAACATAAACTACAAAACAAACAACAAAAACAAACACTCACTAGAGAACTTAATCAAAGGCAGAGGGTTAAAGCAAAAAATGAGTGAGCTAACAAGGCTTGGAGAAAACAGCTCGATAATAGACCTAATAATAACAGACTCAAATCATACCCACACCTCAGGAACAAGAAACTGGGGCATTAGCGATCATGAATTGATATATGTTACTAGAAAGAAAATAAAAACAAAAAACAAAAACTACTCCCCGTATGGGTAGATCATACAAAAACTACACAAAAGAGGCACTAGAAACTCATCTGAAAGAGAAAATTAAATTGCCATTTCCAACTGAGATAGGTGTAAATGACCAATGGAACTATATCATTGGGGAAGTCAGAAAGCATCTGGACACTACCGGCCCAATAAAAAAACTTAAAATCAAAAACAACCAAGACCCATGGGTAACCCCAGAATTAATCAACCTAATTATGGACAAATATAAAACAGGCAAATTAGCCAAAGCAAGCGAGCAACTACTAGACATAGAAAACTACCACAAAGCAAGAAATCGTAGCCAGAAATCAGTGAGAAAAACCAAAAGACGGTACATTGTCAAACAAGACCAGCAATGGGGAAAAAACTCACACAAATTCTGGAACAATGTGAAAATACTAATACCAAATAATAAAAATAAAGAATGGATTACCCTTTACAACAACGAGGGGGTGGAAATCAGCAACAACGATACTGCTAATATAATGAACAAACATTTTTCAACCATAGGCAATAGACTATCCAAACAATTCAACACAAACTGGACCACGAAAGCGCAACAATTAAACACAGACATTGGAGATTGCACAACCACAATAAAAGAGATAAGTGAGCTCATAAAATCAATTGATTGCAACAAGCCTTCGGGCATTGAAAATACCTCGAGTATAGTATTGAAAGATGCATTCGGATGCATCCCAGATGTTATATGTGAGCTATACAACAAATCGTTCACAGAAGGAACTTATGTGGACTGCTGGAAACTAGCCAAAGTAACACCGCTCCACAAAGGAGGGGATAAACAGGTACTGGGAAACTATAGACTGATCTCCATACTCCCACTGCCTGGTAAGCTAATGGAAAAAATAATGCATAGACATATTATGGACCACCTAAACAAACACAAAATATTAAACAGTAAACAGGGCGGTTTCAGAAAATACCACTCGACAATAAAAACAATTGCTAACTTAATAACTGATATTGCAAACAGTATCAATAAAAAGAACCTAGCGGTGCAGCGTTCATTGACTTCAGCAAAGCGTTTCACATGGTGGAGCACCCTATCCTAAGGAGCAAACTAACCCAAATGGGAATAACGGGAGTAACAGGAAAATGGCTAGCGAGCTATCTAGAAAACAGAAAGCAATGCACCACAGTAAATGGATCCATATCCAATGAGGAAAAGATAACTTGCGGAGTACCCCAAGGGTCAGTCCTTGGGCCACTTCTCTTCTTCATATATATTAACGATCTAAACAACTGGCTAGAAATTGAAAACATCCAACTATATGCAGATGACACCGTGGTATATGCTGCAGGCAAAACAACCGAAGAAATAGAAATGAAACTGAATCTAACACTAACAAAACTAATCGAGTGGTGCCAACTAAATAGGATAACCATAAACAACAGCAAGTCAAAAACAGTACTATTTGGTACCAGGCTAACAAGTAATGAGAAAATAAAGTGTCTTATGGGGAAACACCGAACTAGAACAAGTAGACAACTACCGATATCTGGGAGTGGATCTAGACAGACACCTAAATTATGACCTCTGCATAACAAATACTATCAAAAAAGTAAACCATAAAATATGGCTACTGGCTAAACTGAGATACTACATGACTGAAAGCATGGCAATTCAAATATATAAAGGCATGATCCTCCCCTACTTTGACTATGGCGATGTAGTATACATGGGAGGAAATACAAAACTATTAAACAAACTACAGGTGCTACAAAATAGAGCCCTCAAGGTATGCCTTCAGGTGAACAAAAGATATCCCACAATCGAATTACACAAAAAATGCAATGCAACACTACTAACAAGTAGAAGGGAAACGCACCTCAAAATACTGGCACACCATTACACCACAAAACCAGGCTACACAGCAACCCCCCGTAGGGACACCAGGCAAATGGCAGCCCCAGTGCTACTGACAGCAATAAGTAACACCAAAATGTATGAGAGAAGTGTGTTTGCCATGGCGGCACATGCCTGGAATAATCAACCCACACAACAACGGGCAATCAAAAGCATGGACCACTATAAAAGGTCCTTAAAGAAAACATAATACACAACCACCTACTGAAGAAACAATATCTCACCTTATCTTGGGCGCAGTCACTGCTTGCTGTGTTCTGGCACAAAAAGCAAAAGACCGGCCAGAAAAGATGGTAGATATTACAAATACGGAAACTAGCCCTACTAAGTACTAAGGAATTCGAAATGACTATCACCATAGGGCGCAGTCCATCTGGGTATGTGTACTGGCACAAACCAAAGCAGACCAGGCAGGCCACGGTCATGCATCCGACATATCCCTGAATTACGAAATGGCTACACCATACATAACACAGCCATCCCACCTAGTCGCAGTCCTGAAGGGTCCAGGGGGAGTAGTTCTGGCACTCTGTGGTACTATCTAAGGACAGGGCATTGGGTGAAAGGATGCTGTAAAAACCTCAATGGGATGGGATCCTCTCCACAGGCCTGTATGTCATCTGCGAGGATGTACATAGTAGGCTAAGTTATCATATACAGGTTAGGAAAAAACTTGAAAATTAAAAAAAAAAAACTAATATAGAAACTACTAACACCCAAAACCGCAAAGGTTGGCCCGAGAAAGATCAGGTAAAGACTCCTGGGTGCGGGACCAGACCAATCCAGTATCACAGCTGTCCAGCGTTGAAAACAAGCAGCCTCACGGGAGCTTATACGTTATGGGCAGAATAAAAAACTTGTCACAAAAAAAAAAAAAAGAAAAAAAAAATTAAACTTGTATCTTGTTATAATCAGACTGCAACTGCCTACACAATATGTTTGAAATGCCTCTGTAAGTGGCCCAATCTTGTCTTGATCCGCGAGAGTGAAATCCATATTGGCGAAAACAATCTGCGCTTCCTCGCCAGTGACATGAAGAAAGATGCAGCATTGCACTCATTCTGTCTTCATTACGACACCTGCAGCAGTAGCGCATATGTTGTATGCTCTGATCCATGTTTTACAGTTTGATCTTGCGTTGTTGCTGAGGACAAGCTGACCAGGCGGCCGCAAATGCGGTAGTGTATTAGCGGGCGGCATTCTTCCTCATCTGACACCATGTGAAACTACAACGTCTGAACACTTTGACTTCTGGATACTGAATGGGTTATTCACACCCAGGGCTTGCTGAACCCGCCGGCTAAACTTTCCATGATGTCATCTCATTTACATAATCCTTTGTCTCAAACCTCTGCATCTCATTATCATATATTAGCCACATGCCTATACATCTATTACGCATATATCACAATAGCCATCCATTGCCAGTTGGTTCACAAAATAACCATCAACACAAGCAAATCAAAAACAGTACTCTTCTCGCATAAACAAATGCCAGAAAGAAAACTACACTGTACGTTAGGAAACCAAACATTAGAAAATGTAGATCATTACAAATACCTAGGCCTTGAGTTGGACAGCCAATTAAACAACAAGCTATGTATAAATAAAATTATCCAGAAAGTAAACCACAAACTGTGGCTATTTGCAAAGCAAAGAAACTACATAACACAAGAAATGTCAATGAAAATCTTCTAAGGCACCGTGCTCCCCTATTTTGACTATGGAGATGTAAACTACATGGTTGCGAGAAAAGAACCACTAATACAAACTGCAAATACTGCAGAACAGAGCCCTAAAAATCTGTCTAAGAGTAGACAAGCTGCACCCCACCTATGACATACACAAAAGAACCAAAGTGAACTTACTAGAAACTAGGAGAATAATTCATTTGAAAACATTAGCATATAGCTATAGTCAAAACAATAAACTCCTAACAAAACCACAAAGGGCTACTAGAGCAAATAATGAATTGAAGCAGACCAGAAGCCAAATAAAAGCTCATGAGAGAAGCATGCTGGAAATGGCTGCCATGGTGTGGAATGCCCAAACGGTAAAGGAAGACAAATTCCTGACCTAAAAATGTATCTGTGCAAATTAGGCTAGGAAACCCCCACTAAGCTGCACTGCAAATGGGCATGTGATATGTCATGGCCCACCAACACACCACATAGCTATGCACAAGCCTATGTAAAGAGGCTAGTCTAGTAATAAAAGTAGAACACAATCAAATACATATAAGCCAAGAAAATCCAAAAAAACTAACATAGGCTACTAACCATACCAACCAATTATCTATAATCAAATAACTTATCAGCAGCTACTGTGTGGTAAGATAACACCAACACTACAACTGGCCAGAATTGAAAACAAGCCTGGGTATGCAGGCTTATATGCTATGGATAGTATAAATACAGCCTCAATAAAAACTTCTTTTTAAAAAAAATGGGCTTTTGTTTGTTTTATTTTATTTTAGATGACATCCGTTTCTATGAAAATGTTTGTAAGTATATGTGCTCTGTAGACCCCGCTTAAGGACGACACAAGAACGGGTGTGGATAATACAGTTTATTACTACCACTCTGAATACCGTATCTGGCTGGCATAACCGCCGAATCAACTAAACAAACAAATCTTTCTCTCGGGTGAGCTGACCGGCGCGCAGGCCAGGGGCGTATCAGGTGGGCGCCGGGCCGGCCGAGCGCCTTGGATATATACGACTACTTGCGCGCCGCCTAGCAAGCTGCTGGCGCAAAATGCGTAGCACGAAGCCGGCGCGTTCGAAACGCCCCGAATATGACCAGCTCATAAATACATTCGTCAAGGCCCGCGAGTGCCTACACCAGTATATGCTCATATATACTACCTATAATATATTATGGGAATATAAACAAGGACACTATATCTATCTTCAGTTCCCCATATAATAGTATATCCACTGTATGCTATCTAACTGACTCTGTTTAGTACAGCATTCGCCACACTGGCGCCACCTGTGAGGGGCTCTAAGCACTGTATTCCAGCTGCGTCTGGCCGTTATCGCCTATAGACCCGTCGGGACGGTCAAATTTACATATGAAAGATACTATTCTTCTTATTATTATTATTATATGAAATAGTATTATTAGTAATAGAAGAAGAAGTAGTAGTAGTTTAAATTCCTCTTCCTCAGTCAATTTTGGTTTCAGTCAGCAACTGATCTAGCTGAATCTCCATAGGCAGCAGTGCAACTCGAGTGCAGATATCACACTGATTGGCTTTTGTGGGATAGTTCATCACATTTGACCTCAAAGTCTCCATGAGGAAAGAGGAATGAGTGGAGCTGTTCCTTCAGGAACTTGTTTAACTTTTCCAGTTGTGCGCCATTCAAATACACCCCCTGCTTGCAGGGTGTTAGCGCCATACTCTCCACAGGCTTCATGTTTTCTGAACTGGAAACAAACCATATATGAAAGTCAATCCGGGAACTGTTGTGTCGAATCACTCCAAACACACCACATCCAAAGTTAACGTGCAAGCCCCCAAAACGTATTTCTGTTTTAGCTGTTTTGAGGGCTCTGATCATGTCATCTATGCTCTCAAGCAAGATGCCAATAGCGTTTTTGTCCAAGTCCATAAAATATTGATTGCTGCTCGTCAACAGAATTCCACCATCTGGATTAACTGTTTCTGCTGGTGACATTGCCTCCCCCTGGGTGTCAAACCGCTTGACACCTGCTGCTGTAAAGTCATCGGCTCCAGAACAAGTCCAGAGGTCGATCTTTATACCAAGGTTTGCTCCAGCTCGTCTCACGCACTCCACAAATACTTAATTCCCCAGCAGCAGGTTGTCGTCATCAAAATGCGAAATATCAATTCCTCGAGGAATAAGTAAGAACGAAGCGATCTTGCATTGTTTCTTACTTCCCATTAACTTAGCAGTCGGCCTCCTCTTCCTCCTCCTCCTTCTTCTTCTTCAACTCAATGTTTCTAAACATAAAGGAAGAAACTCAATTCTCAAGTATAGAGAGGAAGGGGGAGGGGGGAATGATAATTGTTAGTTCTCCCTCCTCTTCCTCTTCTTCCATCCCTTCACTATCTGAGGAGAAGTACATACACGTTCTCTTGAGTTTGATAGGCTTCGGGATCACGACTGACATATCTTGTGCTGGCGCTGCTGACATCGCTGTAGATATGGGAATCGTTTTCAGATGCTTCAGAATTCCGCAAGAACATGATAAAAGGTGAACTGACAAGAGACAGGTTGAGATCAGCAGCCTTTATATGCTGCGTCAGATGCGGTGATATGGAGATGAGGAGTATTCAAATCAGATGGAGGGGGTGTCTTATGGGGGTTGGGTAGAGATGGGTGAATATGTGGGAGTGAAGGTGGAAAGGAGTGAGGGTCGTTCAACTCATTATCATTTACCATCACACTTTTGCATCTGAAGAATGCTCACTTCCAATGCATTGCATATGAAATTAAATGTGCATGCTTAAAGGCCAATGAGATCTCCTTCAAAACTAGCTTTTATTTGCTAGTACAATACAGGAAAAGTATCTACGCACATAGTTAAGAGCACAACAAATTAGATTATTATATTGAAAAGTGTCTGTCAGTTGTGGAAAATAGACACCACTAGTTCTATCAAAAACCCCAATTCCATCACAACAAACTGTGATATGGATGCTTGCATCTAATTGATCACTTGCAACAGCAGAAGCAGCAGCAGTAGTAGCAGCAACAGGGGGGATTGACTGAATATGTGAATAAGAATGATATAAAATGATGTAATCGATATTGTGATTCTTTATTAATTGTTCAAAATCCTGCAATGCTGTAAGCAAGGGAAGAAGTTCTTCAGGTAGAGAATATGATATTCATTCAAAGGAATTCGAAAACTTTGTATATTCCTATATCTTGTTAAATCCTCCATCAATATGTGATTGGTGTCACTCAAAATACATTGTCTACCATCTAATGAAGAATTCATTATTATTATTATCTACACTAAAGTTAAAATGAAGTTAAAGAAAACACTCCGGTGGCTCTCGAATCATGAAGATGACTGGAGTTTGACGACAAAGAAAGGTAAAAGGAGTGTACTTGGAGTTTGACTGGATTGATGACGTCATAAATCCAGTCAAAAAGGTTGAAAAGTTCATCTGGAGATTGCATGTATGCATCCTTGCATGGTGGGCATCTGTTTTCTGTTGCACTCATAGTACTCATTTGACCTTTTCCAGATGAACTCTTTGCTTTCTAGTCATCTGTTTTTTGTTTAACTCATCCAGTCAAAAATGTCAAATGAGTTCAACAGAAAACAGATGTCCACTTTGCAAGAATGCATACATGCGATGTCGATGTCTGGAAAAGGTCAACTGAGGACTATGAGTTCAACAAAAACAGTTGCCCACTATGCAAAAATGCAAACATGCAAAGGTCAACAAAAGGTCAAAAACCTGAACGATGATGTCATCAAACCAGTCAAACATGGTCAAAATGGTCGAAGAGGTCAACTAAGTTCATTGTCCCGCGTCGGACCTCTGACGTGGGACGAGTATGTATGTGGTCCTCTATACTACTCATGCGGCTTATTAACGGGCATTTGCCTGTTGCAGAAAGGCAGATTGTGGGCACGTACATGTGGCTTATTAACGGACATTTACCTGTTGCAGGAAGGCGGATCCTGGGGATGCACATGTGGCTTATTAACGGACATTTACCTGTTGCAGGAAGGCGGATCGTGGGGATGCACATGTGGCTTATTAACGGACACGGACCTATTTTCGAGGAAACTTGGTGTTCAGTAACAACAGGGAGGAAAATAATTCAGACTCATTTGTGTACACCAAATCACCAAACTAGATATGTCACCCTGATGGGCGAGACTGATAGAATACTAGGAATGTGTGAGGTCATGGTCTATGGATATCGATACGTTCGTAAGATCTATTTTATGCATCAAATTGTTATGTTTGAAACATGAGAGCCTTTGGAATGACTATTATTAGTATTAATAGAGTGAAAGCAATTGCACATTCCAGATGCGTGAGTGATTCAAATTTCACATTATAGTGATAAGGTGGTTAGTAATTGATGCCAGCGTTCAAAACATTAGTCCTTAAGCATGTTAAGAAGTGTTACCATATCACCGCCCACAGTGTACTAGGAGAGAATGTGTCTCTTTGCACCTTAACATTTTTGTTATTTTTTGTTATTGATGTTTTATTGATCCTGTCCATAACAAATAGGTTCATGATCGAACAGCTTTAGTAGTTGGTTTGTGGTTTACTGTATGTATGGTTTGTTAGTTATTTGCAAGAGTATTTATCTCAGTGCTACCTAGGACAGGCAGCATGCCATTATGGAGGGTCTCCATGCGATCGGCTTTTGTGGTCACCTACCAAATTTCAGTAAGAATTTGTTAGCGCTCAGGCATTTTCGCATCCGTGTCATGACTACATATTCGAGTCTGCACTCACAGGAATGGGGGACATCCGGGGTAGTTCATTTGTTGACACTAGATGGCGCATCGGTACCAGTGGTCCTAAACGGCCATTGACAATGCACTGAGTTCGCCGGTACGCGAGAGTGCAAAACGTTTACTTTATTCAAAATTAATAGAAATACAGAACCCTAACCTTATAAATTTAATATAATCTATTCGTTGTATGTTTTCTATATGTATACCAAGCGGTTTGTCTCTAGGTGTTGTGGCTTTAGAGATATTTGACTTCTTCTGTATGAAGTTTGTTCACGGCCATTGACAATGCACTGAGTTTGGCGGTACGCCCAGTGCAAAACGTTTACTTTATTCAAAATTAATAGAAATACAGAACCCTAACCTTATAAATTTAATATAATCTATTCGTTGTATGTTTTCTATATGTATACCAAGCGATTTGTCTGTAGGTGTTGTGGTTTTAGAGATATTTGACTTCTTCTGTATGAAGATTGCTCACGGCCATTGACAATGCACTGAGTTTGGCGGTACGCCCAGTGCAAAACGTTTACTTTATTAAAAATTAATAGAAATACAGAACCCTAACCTTATAAAATTAATATTATCTATTTGTTGTATGTTTTCTATATGTATACCAACCGGTTTGTCTGTAGGTGTTGTGGTTTTAAAGATATTTGACTTCTTCTGTATGAAGATTGCTCATAGCCATTGGGCTTGCAGTGTGACAGTGTGCCGAATAGGCCCACTCGTTCAGTGGAGACGCGAACGGCAGGAATTTGAACTAAAAAGTCGGAGGTCCCCCATTGGGGAGTACCCCAAAGCAGCATAGTGGCAGTGACTCTCTTTGGAGTCAAGGTCAACAGTATTGCTGCTGTTTTTAAAAAGGGGGTCTCCTGTAGTCTTTTCATGGACACCTTTGTTTTGTACTACCGAGGTACTGGTATGAATGTCCTTGATGGACAGCTTTAATTGTGTATAAATGGGATTCACAGATGGTTAGTTCTGAATGGATTCAGATTTTCCAAGGCCAAGAGAGTCTGCATGCACTTCTGCCAGTTGGCCTGAGTGCATGCGGACCTAGAGCTGACCCTCGATGGGGATCCCATAAAAGTTGTCAAGAAACCCTAAGCCTGGCAGTTGTTGCGGGAGTTTGCCAGGGCAAGAAATTTGGCATTCGCATGCCTGATCAGAGCAATATTTTTACGGCGGAAGCCCAAGCACTCCTTCTCGCATTGGAAGTCATTGAACTATCCAATTACACTAAATATGTCATATACAGCGATTCATTTTCCTGCCTGCAAGCTGTTGCTTGGCTAAAAATGGACCACCCTTTCGTGGCAAAGGTCATTTAAAAAATGAACCAGCTGGCAACATATGGATATGACATCCACTTGTGTTGGGTGCCTGGTCATGCCGACATCGAGGGAAACAAACAAGCTGCGAAGGAGGCTCTGAGCTGTGATGTTGAACCATGTCTGATACCCCACTCTGATCTGAAACTACTAATAGCCACCCACATCAAATCCACATGGGAAAATGAGTGGGATGAAAGCATTAACAAATTGCATGAGATTGAACGGGCTGTGGGAAAACCAGCACATTCTCATGTAGGGGGTTGGTGGAATCAAGTGGTCATTAGCCGCTGCTGTATTGTCCACTGATGGCTAACACATGTTTTCCTGCTCAAGCAGGACCCTCCCCGTGAATGTATTGGATGTCAGTCCCCACTGACAATCAAGAACAGTTGACTAAACTGTGTCGATTTTATGGCACTGTACCAACAATGTTAAGCTGCAATCATCATGCATGATCATTTTACTAAAGTAAAACAAGAAGACATTTTATCCTTTTTGAGGGCAGCTGGTCTGTACCACCTCATATAGTTCATTAAAACAATTTTTATCAATTAATTCTTTCATCTATTTTATTTACTTTAACCACAAATTATATAATTGTGAGCTCTTAAAAATTAATAGGTGTCTATTGACACATAATTGATTGTATGCTTTTACATTATATGTAAAGGCGGTGGTTGAATAACAAACAAACAAATGTCGCTGTGAATATGGCCTATGCTGCCGACACGGCATAAAGAAACCACCAATCAATCAAGCCACCCTAGGGGGAAAACAACTTGAGAGAGTCCATAGGTGCAAGTACCTGGGTCTTCTCCTTGACGTCAAACTAACATTCAATGAATGTATCAAAAATGTTCTCCAGAGGGTAAGCAGCCAAATATGTTTGTTCCAGAAAATTAGGGCATTGATAACACAAAATATGTCAATCAAAATTTACAAACCGATGGTACTAAGTTATTTCGACTTTGAGGACGTAAATTGTCATGGGGGGAGCACCACACTCCTAAGTAAATTACATCTCCAAAATAAAACACTCAAAACTTACAGACAACTAAAATGGACCCGACCGTTGACCTACACTACCAAACAAAAATGACAATGCTACAAACAAGTAAAGAATCGCACCTACTAAAACTAGCATTCACATGTGCACAAAATCCTAACTATGCTATGATACCAAGCGTAAAAACAAAAAGGAAAAAAAACACCAAATATAAACCATACTCGTCTGACATTGGCCTGTTTTGATCACAGTTGTGTTTCACTGGCTGCTAAAACTTGGAACAGGCAAACAATTTTGGTCAGAAACATAAACATTAAAAATACAGTAGGCTTATTCACATACAAAATCAATACAATTGCTATACCTATAAAACCAGATCATGAAGGAAGAGGCTTGGCTCCATGACTATCTGGGTAGTGAGTGCACTTGCATGACACCCATTCAAGGTCAACCTCCAATCCCATTCAAGGTCAACCTCCAATTCCCCCATACCTCAAAGTCTAATGAGTAGTAGTGAATGTGTAGTCATGGCTGTGGGGCCTAAGAAGTAAATTAGTGCTGATTCCCTCAAATTTGAGGTGAAACTCCACTGACTATGAATTTCACCAACCTAAAACTACAATGAAGGGGCTTAGAGGTAATTTTGTAAGAACAAAGTCTGCTAGGTTGTGTGATGTAGTATGTGCACACTTACAACTGTCATTCAAGACCTAATTCCTATCAAATACCTTATTCGCTTCAATGGAGTTTATGTTTCTGGTCAACTGCAGGTTTATATCCGCATCATTTCCTTGGGTATTTCTTGTTGTTTTATGAATATATTTTGTGTCTCTACTGAAGGTGAATGACATAACCTTTTGGTATAGCATTGGGCATTCCACTTTGCTAAGGTGTAAAACTGTACACCACGGAGTATTTACTAGCAGCACCCATATCGTATTGATTAATTATCTTATGCAGTTTTTCCCCAATTATAAATCACATTCGAGAAATCATGGATGAGATTCTTTTTAATACTTTTATTTTCTTATCAAAATAACTTGTTGTCCATTGTTTGTCAAAGGTAGTTCATGTTCTTTTTGTCATTTATGAAGTGTGGATGGTTCTGGCAGTTCATTTCCTAGGTATTGATGCAGTGTGGATGGTTATGGCTGTTCATTTCCTAGGTATTCATGCAGGGTGGATTGTTATGGCAGTACATTTCCTATGTATTTATGGAGTGTGGATGGTTCTGGCAGTTCATTTCCTAGGTATTCATGCAGGGTGGATGGTTATGGCTGTTCATTTCCTAGGTATTATACAGGGTGGATGGTTATGGCAGTACATTTCCTAGGTATTCATGCAGGGTGGATGGTTATGGCAGTACATTTCCTAGGTATTCATGCAAACCCTTCTGATTGGCTTATGAGGATAGTTCTTCCATGTGTGACGAATGCATTGAGCTTCATCTCGACTCTTCTCTCCTGATGATTACCATACATTACACAAATCATTGTTCACAGTCCACCTTGCTGGCTTGACCCCTAAGATGCTCAGCATTTCTAGGATAGGGCAAGGACTAATTGGCTAAGTGTCAGGATAATGTGACTCAGTGAGATATCAAGTCATGGTGCTAGCCATGCCCATCTTCTGGTGTCTGGGATGTCCATTGGGCTGACAGCTTGGGCATGTTGGGATTTTACAGGTAGGCGTGGGTAGGGTGATGACATCAGGGAGCCTACTATTCATACTGTATTGCCCATATAGTGTGTAGAACAATGATTGCGTGTAGGTTTGTTAATCATGTGTGAATTCACTTATATGTGCTTAGATAACAATCTCGAACATTAATATAATTCTATATTCAATTCTGTAGCATGTGAACGTGGATATTTTGGTGAAGGTTGCAAAGAAACTTGCAAATGTGCTCGAGGTTGTAATGAACTCAATGGAACGTGTGAAGGTAAATATACTAAATATAGTTTGTATGTGAAGGAGCAGGGTAGCAGGATCCCATACTGGCAATATTAGTGGGATCAGAAAATCTATATATGGTTAGGCTGTCAACAATTACCAAGTATTAAATCAATATATGTTGTTACTAAGTGCCTGACAGATCAGGTATGTGTTAATGATGTAATCTTCATAATGATGGGTACAAATTGCTGTTTGAATTGAAACAGGCACTCAGCTGTATGTCTGCTGTCTCAGGCCAAACACACGTTATGCACGTGGTTACACTTGAATGAGGGCATGTCATTCAGACTGGGCAAGTGGAATGAAGTGTTGATGAACTGAGAAGACTGGCTGATAATCTGATATTGGGCCAATCGGAAGAATGTGAATAGAATATGTATAGACTATATATGGGCATTAGTAAGCAGGTAAGGACAGCCGGATCCTTAAAGTAGACCTGTCAGTGTGAATGATTGATGCCATTGATTGGGGTGATGTAGAGAATGTGGGAATGGTGTATGAGGTATTGGTTAAGTAACAACCAGGATGTGTGGAAGAAGAGAAAGGAGAAGGCAGCACTTGGGAATAGATGGAGGAAGGGAGGGGAAAGAGGATACATGACTGAGTTGGTAGTGCTAGGTGTGTAGAGAGGATACATGAGTGAGTGGCACATGGATTGGTAGTGTCAGTTATGTGTTGAGAGGATACATGACTGAGTGGTACATGGGCTGGTACTGGTAGTTGTGTGTAGAGAGGATACATGACTGAGTGGTACATGTGTTGGTAGTGTTAGTTGTGTGTAGAGAGGATACATGAGTGAGTGGCACATGTATTGGTAGTGCAAGTTGTGTGTAGACAGGATACATGCCTGAGTGGTACATGGGTTGGTAGTGCTAGTTGTGTTTAGAGAGGATACATGACTCAGCGTTACAGGGATTGGTAGTAATAGTTGTATGTGTAGTTAGGATACATGACTGAGTCGTACATGGGGTGGTAGTAATAGTTTGTTGTGTAGATAGTATGCATGACTGAGTGGTACATGGGGTGGTAATCCTATTTGTGTGTATAGAGGATATATTACTGAGTGGTACATGGGGTGGTAGTGTTAGTTGCGTATAGAGAGGATACATGACTGAGTGGTAGATGTGCTGGTAGTATGTGTAGTGGCGATACCTGACTGAGTGGTACATGGGTTTGTAGTACTAGTTGTGTGTGTAGAGACGATACATAACTGAGTGATACATGGTTGGCAGTGTTAGTTGTGTGTAGAGAGGATACTTGACTGAGTGGGCATTGGTGTTAGGTGTGTGTAGAGAGGTGTGGGTTGCTGATGCGCGACAAGGAAGGACGAGGAGGCGTGAGTGGATAAAAGGCACTTTATTCAGAAATGCCAAGATAATCATGGATAATTAACAGTCATCAAGCATGAGTATCAGAGATATATAATGGAATATATGAGGCATCAGCATGTGATTAGCAGTGATCAAGCATGAGTATCAGAGATATATAATGTTGAATATATGAGGCATCAGCATGGAAATGAGATATATGAGGTATCAGCATGGAAATATGTAAATGTCAATAGGAGTAATGTCTAATAGTTGGGCCCGGGAGGTGGATCCGAGGAGCCCTCCAGCAAGACGGAGGAGAGGGCTCGAGGGTCCATGTCCCCTGGGCCATGATGTCGGAGATGTCGACGCCGGCGGCATGGCAGGCCTGGGCGGAGCCTCGGCGTAGGCTGTGGAGGGTGAAGGCCTCGGCCCCCGGGACGCCTCGGGCACGAAGGGCGCCTCGAAGGAGGGGGGTGAGGGACCGCGGGTCAAGGGGACGGCCCGAGGGCATGATGAAGGCCGGTGGGTCGGAGGGCGCGGGATGCTGCAGGGCGGCGGCATTCCAGGTGGCAAGAGGGCAGGGCGACGGCCCCCGCGGGCCCGGATATCGTCTTGGAGGTCCTAACGGTGACCCAGAGGCCCCCGGGGGCCGGAACCACGTCGCCTCGGGTGACGGTATGGGGGCCGCCCCAGCCCTCGGGACTCGGCGACAAGAGGTTGGACTGTCGCAGCATGCCGAAGTACCCGAGGAGGAGGGCAGCCCGAGGGACGAGTGAGGCCGGGCCCGCCTGTGCGAGGTGGGAGATGGCGAGGGTGAGGTGATGAGGCGTCAGAGGGGGCACCTGGCGTGGAAGGTGGATGGAGGTGCGCTCGCCTCCTCGGCAGACATCCTTGGCGAGGGTCGTGTCGAAGGCGGCGGGGGCCCCCCTGGCGGCCTCGACCCAGGAGCGCGCGCCGGAGAGGGCGTTTTTGATGGATGCAGGGGCGAGGCCGCAGGCGTAGAGGGAGGCCGCATATGCGGCGACCTCGAAGTTGGAGGGGCCGAGGGGGGCGAGCCCTCGGGCGACGAAGTATGCCACGTAGTCCCGAGCCTGGTGTCGACGGTTCCTCCAGGTCGCGGGGGCGAGGGAGGCGAGGCGGGGGTGGGAAAAGCCGTCGACCTCGGCCGGGGAGAAACCTGGATCAAAGCCCGGGATTAAATGGGAAGGCGTCGTGTGAGGGGTATAGGCGGTGGAGCCCGAGGCGGGCCATGCCGGCGCAGGCCAACCCGGCCCAGGGCCCGTCGAGGTGGGCGCGGCTGAGGGCGTCGGCGAAGACGAGGTCCGCCCCGGGCTTGCGCACTATGTTGAGGGTGAAGCAGCCCGTCGCCGCGAGGGGCCAGAGCTCCCGGGCGCAGGTCCCGAGGGTGGGGTCCCGGGCACGGCCCGAGGTGAGGGAGGCGGCGGAGGCCATATTGTCCGTGTTGACGACGACGGTTGCCCCTGCGGCGTCGTCCAGGAGGAGGGCGCGGAGGGCGACGACGAGGTTTACCTCCTCCAGCTCATGTATGTCGGGGAAACGCGCCCGGAACTCTGAGGTGTACCCTCGGGCATAGCAGTGCATCGCAGAGAAGGCGCCCCCGCACGAGAGGCAGGAGTCGCACTCAATGACGTAGGTGCGCCCCGCCGGGGAACGGAGGAGGTGGAGCCCGTTCGAGGCGCGGCCATAGAGGGCGAACCACCTCAGGTCCCGGAGGCCGTCGCCATCGAGGGTGAGTGAGGCACAGGTGAAGTAGCCGCACAGCGCCCCAAGGAGGCGACTCATGAACCTCCGGGCCGGGAGGATGCAGCTGCCCACGTGGTTCAGGCGCCCGAGGAGACTCTGGAGATCGCGTCGAGTGATGGCGGGGCTGGTGAGGCGGGCCTCGCAGGAGAGGATGAGGTCGTCGACCTTGTCGGGGGCGATGCGTACTGTCATCGCGTCGCTGTCGAGCGTCGCGTCGCTGTCGAGGCGGACAGCGGGGGGATGACATTTCCCGGGGGCTACGTCGCACCCGACAAAATAGTCGACATATACGAGGATGTGGAAACCATCGCCCCTCATGATCCAGGCGACGGCGGCCGTCACCCAGACACAGGCCGCGCCCGAGGAGTGGCAGCCGAATGGGAGGGCGAGGTCGATGTATATGTTTCCGTCTAGAGTAACCCTGTTCAGGGGTCAGGCGAGGGGGTCTCCGGGGAGTTGCCGGTAGGCCGGCGAGACGTCGGCCGACCAGAGGTAGACGCCGGGGCCCTCTCCCATGAGGCGGCGGCCGAGGTCGGCGACTGAAGGGAGGGTGTAAGTGTGGGGTTTCCCGAGGTATTCTCGGCGGGGGATGCCGGCATTGACACTGGCCCCGGGAGGGAAGGAAAGGTCGACGATGACCCGCCTCTTACCCGGGTCGGATTTAGGGCGGGTCATCATCGGGGAGACCTGAGTCCAGGGTGTGAAGGGCGGGATGGTGAAGGGGCCCGCGAGGGCGCCGAGGGCGAGTTCTGTTTTAATGAAACTCTGTATGTGTGGGGCGTGCTCGGGGGGCTTGCGGTGGTTGGTGAAGGTTGGGCGGGGGGGGGAAGAGGCGGAGAAGTTTGAGCGGAAGCCGAACTCGAGGAGGTCGAGGAGGGCGGGGTCAGGGTAATCGCGGAGGCGGGCACGCCAGGCGGGGCTGTGGAGGCCAGAGGGAAGGGGGATGCGGGTGGCCAAAAAGTTAGGGAGGCCCGCCTCCCTGAGTGTGGCGTATGCGCGGGTGAAGGTGGGGTAGCGGGCCCAGGCTTCACTAGAGGCATGGTGCCAAAGGGCTAGGAGGGTGGGGCGGTATTGTTGAGGAGAGGGGCCGCAGGAGTGGGTGGCGGGGAGGGTGTCTTGAATGTGGGGGTCGACTATGAGGCGGGGATGTGGAGGCCAGAGGGAAGGGGGATGCGGGTGGCCAACAAGTTAGGGAGGCTCGCTTCCCTGAGTGCGGCGTATGCGCGGGTGAAGGTCGGTTAGCGGGCCCAGGCTTCGCTAGAGGCATGGGGCTGGGGGAGGGCGGCGTAGGGGGGGTTGTGGTGTTGGTTGTGGCCGCCGGGTGGCGGGCCAGGCTGGGCGGGGACCGGGTGCGGGCCGGCCGCTTCCGGGGGAGCGTGGGTGGCGTGGGTGGCATGGGTGGCGTGGGGGGCCGCCGGGGCGGCAGGGGCGGCTACTTCACAGGCGAGGCCTGTGGTGAGACCGTGGTGTGTGGTGGCCGGGTGGTCAGCAGAGATGAGAGCGGTGTGGCGGTTGGGTACAGTGTGGCGGTCTGAGGGAGGATCTGTTCGCTCCCGGCGGGCGGTGGGGTGGTCGTAGCGGGCGGCTGGGGGGGGGGGGTCTTTGAAGCCGGGTAGGGTGCATGCTCCGCCGCGGTGGGGGGGCGGGCGGTTTGTGGTTCTGTGGTCAGGGCGCGGGTCGGATGGGAAGGCGGGGAGATGTGAGGCGCCGGGGGTGGCGGCGGTGAGATAAGAGGCGGCGAGATGTGAGGAGGGTCGGTTGTGGGTGTGTGGGGGTCGGCAAGGGGGGTTGGGTGGGGCCGGCTGGGTCCCTCCGAGCCGGGCTGGAGGGGGCGGCGGATTAAAAATCTGTCGCGGGGGCGGGGGTGGGGGCCCCGCGATCGCGGCCTCTCTTGCTAAGGCACACGGCCTCCGAGTGTATCGTGAGGATTTTCCTCACGTTTGCGCAGTACGCGCAAGCGTGTCGATACCTCGACGCCCCCTCCCCATGAGTCTCGCCGGCGCCCACCCGGTCGCACGAGGCGGAGTCGCGGTTCCATGAAGGGCAGGGGGCGCCGTGGGATTCTCGGCTGAAGGGAATCCGACTGTCGGGCTAGGTCGGAGGGGCGGGTGGGAGGGGGGAGGGAGGTGATGGGGGTGGTGAGGGCCTCCATACGGACCATGTTAATTGCCATGGGGTTGTGCCAGCCGTGGGGGAACCTACCATCTGCGATCCATGTGAATACCGTCTCGGAATATCGGCGGACGGTAGCCCAGGGGTGTATGAGATTGTCCCGGTGGATGGTAAGGGCGTGGTGGCTGAGTCCGGGAAGGCGGGGAAGGCGGGGTGCGCCTCCAGCATTCGGAGGGCAAGGGTGTACTCCCCTCGCTTCACCGCCTTCCTCTCCGCCCCCGTTCTATTAAGTCACAGGGGAAGATGTAGTGGGGGGAAATACTTTTGCGTCGACCGGCGTGATGATTGTCGGCCGAGTCGAGTATCTCGCGGACTGCGGCGGTGGCGGTGTGGGCGTACGGGTTGCGGTAGTATAGAGGGGGCGGCGCCTCCCCTGCCGCAGGGGGCGGCAGTTGAGTCGGGGGGGCACCCCTGGTGAAACTCTCGTACTGGGGGTGGATCGCCCCCGGAGCAGCCGGCAGGGGCGGCGGGGGCGGGTGTGGCCCCCCCACGGTGTGGGGGCGGGGCGCCGGAGTGGCGTAGGTCTGCTGAGGCAGCGCCGGAGGGAGGGCAGCGGCCGGCGCGGCGTGGGCCTGCTGTGGCGTCTGCTGAGGTGGCGCGGCTCCGCGCGTGTCCCGTGCGTCGATCGTGTCGAGTCTCACCGACATTCGCTCCAGGGCCGCCACTGTGTCGAGGAGGTTGGCCTGCATCGTCCGGCCCCATTCCGAGGGCGGGTCGCCTGAGGAGGGCTCGGCGGCCCTCGGGGACGCGGCGGCCCTCAGGGATGAGGAGCGCATGGATGAGGGCGGCGAGCTCGCCTCAGATATCCGTTGCGCCTCCCTGCATGCGGCGTGCCTCCCTCGGCCTCGTCCGTTAGGCATGATGTAGCGTGGTGTGTGTATGCCAAAGAAAAAAGGGGATGGAGGAGTAGAGTGTCTGGAGGCAGGAGGGCGAGTGGCCTGAGGCAGCCTCGGGGCTGGTTTTAAGGGAGGGAAGCGCGGGAGATTAGGTAATGGCCAATGGCTGGAGGAAAAGGGGGGGGTCCTCCCTCGCCTCGCATCAACCGCAATGCGAGCATTACGACCAATGCTTAGAGGATACATGACTGAGTGGTGCATGGGGCGGTAGTGTTAATTGTGTGTAGACAGGATACATGACTGAGTGGTGCATGGGGCGGTAGTGTTAATTGTGTGTAGAGAGGATACATGACTGAGTGGTACATGGGGTGGTAGTGCTAGGTGTGTGTAGAGAGGGTACGTGACTGAGTGGTACATGGGGAGGTAGTAATAGTTGTGTGTGTAGAGAGGATACATGACTGAGTGGTACATGGGGTGCTAGTGCTAGTTGTGTGTAGAGAAGATACATGACTGAGTGGTACATGTGGTGGTAGTACTAGTTGTGTGTAGAGAATACATGACTGAGTGGCACATTTATTGGTAGTACTAGTTGTGAGTGTAGAGAGGATACATGACTGAGTGGTACATGGGTTGGTAGTACTAGTTGTGTGTAGAGAGGATACACAACTGAGTGGTACATGGGTTGGTAGTGTTAATTGTGTGTAGAGAGGATACATGACTGAGTGGTACATGGGGTGGTAGTGTTAGTTGTGTGGGTAGAGAGGATACATGACTGAGTGGTACATGGGGTGGTAGTACTAGTTGTGTGTAGAGAGGATACATGACTGAGTGGTACATGGGTTTGTAGTGCTAGTTATGTGTAGAGAGGCTACATGGCTGAGTGGTACATGGGTTTATAGTGCTAGTTGTGGGTAGAGAGGATACATGACTGAGTGGTGCATTGGGTGGTAGTGTTAGTTGTGTGTGTAGAGAAGATACATGACTGAGTGGTACATGGGTTTTTAGTGCTAGTTATGTGTAGAGAGGATACATGAGTAGACTGAGTGGTACGTGGGTTGGTAGTGCTAGTTGTGTGTAGAAATAGTACATGACGAAGTGGTAGCTGGGTTGATAGTGCTAGTTGTGTGTAGAGAGGATACATGACTGAGTAGTATGTGGGTTGGTAGTGCTAGTTCTGTGCATAGAGGATACATGACTGAGTGGTGCAAATCCCAACAGCAAATACCACAATTAAAATATCACAATATTGGCACTGGACGCCTCCTCCTGAGTACCTGTTCGAATCAGAAAATCTGCAGTACATTGTCAACAATGCAAGCAACAGAAACAATTCACCAGAATTTACAAAGTCGTCGTGGTCACCGCTGTTGACTAACATTATTTTACAGCCTAGACTCTTTATAGGAAATAGAACCCTAACTTCTGTGTGTGGAGGCGCAAAGCAATAATGTATTTTTTTGTGGTAAAGTATTTATTCATCTGAATATGACATTTGTCAGTGCTGGAGCACTGGTCTTCCCTCCATCTTACTATTGGAATTGACAGTCTAAATAATCTCAGTTTGATCAGTGCTGTAATAGTTACAGCACCGATCCTGTAGAATTAAGGGAGTGGCTCCTGCTGTATAATGTACAGCACCAGTCACTGTAGTTCATGCAAAAATGGGGAGCAGCGCCGAGTAGGTGTATACTCGGGGAAACTCAAACAATCATTGTGGGTTACATTTTTCTCTCTTATAAAACAAGCTAAGTTTATAGTTGACAAGACATTTTGTCTGTCTTATATAATGTTGAATGTGTTTAAACAGATTGATAGTTGTGTAGGATTTTCGGTGTGTTGATGGTTTGTTCATGATGGTTAAGGATGGGGGCAGACGAGGGGGGCCCATTGGGGTGGTGGTAGGGAGAGCAAGCGAGTATGATATTCAATATTACTCAAGCGATGAGCCGCTTACTATATCTGCTTACTGTATCAGTTCCAAGAAATAGTAACCCAACAGAAATTAAGTGTCGTAAAGTCTAGCAGGGAGGGGTGGCTGGCTCCTGCTGTGCTGTCTCCAGGTCATCTGCCTGTGACACCCCCTGCCCAGCCCTTTTATTCAGATGGGACCCCTTCAAAATGCAGGTACGCAGTTGCTATGAGTCTCCTCAGTCAGAGACAGTAACATGGCATTTCATTGGCTGAACTCCTCCAGTCAGTGGTGGGGATAGGCAGGGCGGGAGTGGGTGGACCCCCACCACTCCAACCAGCCCTCTTCCCCCCTGCTGGTTAACGGGGTGGGTGGTGGGGGGGCCAACCCACCCATGCCAAGTCAGATACATATTTTTCCCATCAAGTTCACCAATCACACTTACATGGGAGTATCAAAACTATTTATCTTTACATAACACAAGTGGTGACTGTGATATAACCATAATAGCCGTCTAGACACGTCTGTAATATATGCAAATGAGATGACGTGACATGACTAAGTGTGCCGGAGGTCTAGACCCCTATCCCAAAGTCAAAGTGTTCACATTGTACTTTCACAGTCACCCCAGTCCCCTACTGTGAACAAGACAGAAAATGTACAATGTTGTATTTTTCTGCACATTGCCAGCGAAGAAGCACGGACAGTTTTTGCAAATTTGGCCATCATGCTCAACAACCAAGACAAGATTAGCCTGCTCACAAAGGCATTCAAGACATATTGTACCAGTAATATCCAATTTGCTAATAATCAGGTATCGGTTCAATTCGCACAACCAGGCCAGCGAAAACATTTATACATATGTCACGGCCCTCAGGGACAGAGTCAAAGACTGAATATGGGCCCATAGAGGATTCGCTCTTGCACGATCATCTGGTCGCTGGCATAAAATAACATGACATTAAGAAACAAAATGCTTGAGACTGCCACTCCCATACTGGAAAAATGCATAAACACCTGTGAATTAAGCAAATTCAGCACTGACCAGCTGGAGGAAAACTAATTAGATGTGGAGACAAAGGAAATCGACTACCTGAACAAGTACGCAGTTCCTCGCACCGCTCCACAGGTGGTCCGCAGGTCTGCAACAAGGCGACCATCTTGGAAGTCGAGCAGCATTGCCGGTGCAGGTGAGTTCAAAATCAACTGCCAAAACTGCGGCTACAAACACAACGGCATGGTTTCTGTCCGGCGAAAGGCGAAGCGTGCATCGTATGTAAGAAGATTGGTCACTTCAGGAAAATTTGCCGGAGCAAACTTGGCAGGAAAACTGAGCTGGCCGTGGAAGAACCCGATCCTCACAACGTGGAATCAAAACCAGATCTGGTGGAAGTCGATGTACTGACGCCATATGTGTTTGTTGGTGTGCTCGGAAACAGCACTGATCAGGACATCGATCTGAGAGAGACATCCGGTCAAGTACAAGCTGAACACCGGCTCGGAGGAGAACGTCCACCCGAGGAACATTTTCGACAGACTGATGTCGACACATCTGCCGAACACCAGATGTTCGCTCATAACATTTTCGGGACACCAGATAACTCCCAATAGCGAGGCATTGGTCCAAATCGATAGCAGAGACATTGTATTCCAGATTGTGCTGGACTGTCAGCCCATCCTCGGCAAACATGTGTGTGTCACCCTGAAACTGTTGGCATGGGTCGACAAAGTGAACTCTGACACACCCATGACAGCATCGTCCATGCCAACAAATTGGTAAGCCAGCACAGTTATGTTTTCCAGGCTTAGGTTTAATTAAGGCTAATGCTGTCATTCACATTGATAATACCGTACAACCTTTCATCGAACTGCCGAGGAGGATCCCATATGCCATCCAAGATAAGGTATTTGACAAACTGAAACGCATGGTAAAACTGGATGTTATTGTTGAGCAGGATGAACCCACCAAGTGGGTGAATTCAATTACAATTGTAAAATAAAGTAACAAAATCAGAATCTGTCTGGATGCCACAACGTTACACAAAGCTATCAAGAGACGGCGTTTCCCAACCAAAACATTTGACAAAATTATTGCTACGACAGCGAATGCACAATATTTCTCAGTTCTAGACCATCAAAGTTCACTATTGTGCATGTTCAACACGCCGTGGGGCCATTATAGATATACCCATTTGCCCTTTCGCATCACCAGAACCGGTGATATTTTCATTCAAGATATGTGCCGTGTCATGGGCGATTTACCCGGGTTGGGTATGGACATTTTGGTATATGGGTCGACTGTTGAAGAACACAACATCAGGCTCAGAGCAGTTTTGGAAAGGGCTAGGTCCGGTAATCTCAAATTAAACTCTTCCAAATCTCTGATATGCAAAACAACAGTCAAGTATGTATGGGCACCAACTTACCCATCAGCGTGTAAAACCAGATCCAGACAGAATCCAAATAATAGTCGACATGACAGAGCTGCGTGACAAGCAAGGCATGCAGCAGTTTGTTGGTATGGTTGGCTATGTGCACAAGTTCATACCAAACATGTCTGAAATCACGACACTAGACAAGGACGTCGCGTGGCAGTGGCAAAATGAACAGCAGAGTGCATATGACAAACTAAAAGACAAGTTAAAAACCACTCATGTCCTGCCATTCTATAATGTTAAAAAACTCATAGTCATCCAGTTAGATGCTTGTTAGTCAGGGCTAGGAGTGTTATTATGCAAAATACTAAAACACTTGCATCTCGGACATTGGATTTGTCACAATGCAGATATGCCACAATCGAAAAAGAAATGCTCGCAATATGGTTTGGCTGTCAAAGGTTTCATGACTATATTTTTGGTAAATAAGTACAAATCAAAACAGATCACAAGCCACGTGTGGCCATCATGCAGAAACCTATTCACAAATTGTCAGCACGAATGCAGCAGATGTGAATGCGATTGCAAAATTATAACATGAAGTTGTGCCACATTAAGGGGTCCTTAATTTTGTGTGCAGACAAGTTGTTCAGAGTGCACAGTGTGGAAGTCGGTCACGCTGACCTATTTGACGACACAATGAGCATCGCTGCGAATGACATGCAGTTGTCAAGTATGTTGAGTAAAATAAGCAAAGAGTATGAAACTGACAAGTCAATGGCCAAGCTAATCACACACATCGATAATGCGTCGGACACTACACAAACATGTACACCACCTTGTTTAAGACAGTACATTTCGTACAAAGACGAGTTGGCAGTAGAAAACAACCTGGCAATGAAAACTAACCTTGTCATCGTACCTCCCAAGTTAAGAGATGATATGATTGAAGCATTACATGAAATGCACTTGGGAATCACCAAATCCAAACAACTGGCGAGGGACTGCATGTTTTGGCCTAACATAAACAAACAAATAGAAAACAGAGTCAGTCGGTGTGATACATGTCAGAAGAACAGGAAAAGTTTACACAATGAACCACTGATTAGCCACACGATAGCATGTCAACCATACAAGAAAATAGGTGCTGACCTTTTCGAGTTAAACCACAAGAATTACTTGATAACTGTACACTACTACACAAAATATCCTGAGGTCACACTGCTCAGACACACATCATCTGCCAGCCTGATTGAGGCAATGAAGGACAATTTCGCTAGACATAGGATTCCCAAACAGGTAGTCTCTGACTATGGTCCACAACACACCGTTGCCTGTGCTCTTGCATCTCCAGCTCAACTGCTCTAGAGCAGGAGACTACGGTAGAGAATTCCAACAGTGAAAAGTAATTTGAAACCCTAGGCACAAAACACAAAAAGAACGCAAACAGCGAAACGTCAACAGAGCCAACAAAGTTTTCATGATAAGAAATGGGGCAGGGCACACAAGCCTATAAGGCCTGGTAGCAGTGTGAAATACAAAAATCATTTGGGGGAATGGGAAAAGGGGGTAGTGTTGGGACGTACAGGTATATCCGGTTGAGAGTACCAAATATTAAATGAATCAGGTAACATGTTGTACAGAAACAGGGTCCAAATAATCAGTATGCCGGAAGCACCACAGCCCAAACTGGTCGGCCAGGTGCTGGACGTGCCGGCGAGTCAGGGGAGTGTAAATAACGATATGGGTGCAACCAATCTAACTAGGTCAGGTCGGGTGATTAAGCCAGCCGACTGTCTAAACCTATGAAGTTGATAAGATGCCAGTCGAGATGACCTACTAAGGGTTTGCATGTTTGTTTTTTTTTGGTACATTAGTTGATTAAGCAGGGGAAATTTCAGTCGCATTCGGCTGGTCTTCCTCATTCCACTGCTCCTTGCCCTATCCTAATAATGCCGAGTGTCTGGTTAGGAAGCGACAAGTATCAATTTTTAAGTCCAGTGGCTAGCGTGCCACCACCTAGCGCAGTTCAGTGTAACTGCATAGGTGTGTGGCGTAGTGTCTGCTGCCACGTGTGGTAGTGGAGCTCATGTACAGACTACTACAGTATTATTAGAGCGGTTTTACAGGGCTACTTATATAATTGGAATGTTATTATAATGACTTTATAGAAATAACTGGATGATTTAAATATGATTAAAACAGTTTTCTTAATGCTCCAGTTTCGCGAAAAGGAGATATTTTAGAATTTATTTAAACTATTATTGATTTATGAACCGGACCTAACAACTGACTATAAGAATGTCCCTTTGACTCAAATTTAGACTGTCCGAGAGGTTACTTCGGAGACAAATGTAAAAGTATCTGTAACTGCAAGAATAGACTTGAGAAGTGTGATGGGACCACTGGCCTCTGTAAGAGTGGATGTGCTGATGGATACAGTGGTGATGCTTGCAGTTTGATGACCACTCCTCATCCAGGCCGGCTTCGTAAGTTTCACTTTCATTTACAAACTGAACAATTCAAAACCTAAACATGTATATAGGATTTAAGTCTGCTTTCAGAATGCACCTAATAGTTGAGGCCCAAAGACAATAAGATAAAGAAACAACTGAATGGTTTTGGTATTATAGGGTCCTTGTACAAACATAGACACTAATCAAGTCTGTACTAGACTACTAAATGACTGAAACATACAATCCAAGCATTGTTTATCCCATCATTACTAACAACCTACTTACTCAAACTACTTCATGTAGTCAAAAAACACACCTGAGGTATTAACCCTTTAAGCATAACCCTATAAGCTAGCCACACTCTATCTAACAGAATAAACAAACCATTCTACTAACACTCACTCCATCTCAAAATGTTAACTCCAACAACATGATAGTTTTGCAATTCACAACATAGTAGGCATACAAACCTATGAAGGAAAACTATGCTCCTAACCACTCCGTAATGTAAAGGTCTAATCAATACACATGTATGTATCAAATGTGTAGGAATACAACATATAACTGCTATTTTTGTATGTGAATTGTCAAACTATACCATATGTAAGTCTTTGAATGTTTGATATTGTTATTTCAGCTGATTTGGGCTAGCTGCATATATTGTAAATAACTGTATTGTCACATGGCTGGAAGACCAGTGCCACGGCACTGACAAAAGACTTTATTCAATGAATAAACTATATTTACAACAACAAAATAAAAAATAAAAATGCACGACCAGTGCTGTTCCCACTGAGGTCCCCGCTCCCCCACTCCGGTATGTCTTGCCTGCTAGCGTTCTCTCCTTATAATCCCTTCCCACCAACATCGGGATTCCTCATTCGTCACAACAACAAATAAATTGATGTATTTGTCTACAGAACAAATCAATAGCCAAGACATTTTGACTTCCTGACACAAAAATACCCCAACTAAAACCCAAATGCTGCTGCGTACAGTACAACATAATACATAAAAGAACATACATGTTCACGATGGACATCAGTTGCGCGGTGAAGGTATCAAGGCTACCATGTATCTAGACATCTTAATTATCGTCGCAGAAGATGAGCGCACATGCACACAGCAATTCCAGACTACAAGAGCACTCTTTACCATCCTCGCACTGCCTCAGGGAGTGGAAAAGACCCAGCACCCCGCGCAACCTGTCAGATGGCTCGGGATCAATATAAAGGCTGTTGAAATGACTCTTGCCATACCCACCGACAAGGTAGAAGCAACCATTAAACTCATTAACAAAACTATAAAGAGGGTCAACATCACAAGGAAGCAGCTCCAGTTAACACTGGGGAAACAGCTTCACCTCTCAAAATGCGTCCAGCCGACACACATATTCGTCGGCCACCTCCTCGACCCACTGTGTGGATTCCCGGAAAAAAACACCCCGGTCAGCGACAAAATGAAGGCGGACCTGAGATAGTTTCGCCCCTTCACATACGGATGGAATGGAATATACATAATTCCACCCGTACACCCACACAGGACGATAGAGGTTGATGCATGCCTTGCAGGGATAGGAGGATGACAACTGGCACCTACTCATTCAGGCTCAACGACACGATGGTCGAGACGGAGGAGCATGACATCAACCACATGGAGGCTATTAATGTGGTGTTAGCACTCCACACATTCAGACGTCACAGCCACCTAGGCAGACACATGACACTGTGACAACCAGGTGGCAGTGCACGTCCTCACGACAGGCCAAGGTTGTGACCCACGCCTGATAGAGGCTGCATGCTCGGCATGGATGCTCCAAGCGGTACGACAGGTTAAAGTGTCCTTCAACCACGTGTCAGGGGTGGACAACATCCTAGCAGATGCACTAGGCAGGGTCCCTATCAGTAAAACACATAGAGCCGAAGCCATAGAAGCCTGCACTTACCATAAACTCACCCCTGTTCAGCCATGCCTATACATCTACCAAATGCATGACTTCTCTCACCTTGGCAGACCCGGCATACAATGCACTCCGCAAGTTGGACAAGCAGCGGCGAGGGCCGCGGGCAGGCAAACTAGCGGGTGTACAAACAACACTGCACCCTATACCAAGTGACAACCATGGCTCCCACGCCTATGCAAGTCAGATGCTGGATGAAAGACATCGCGGCCGAACAATGCCCGTCTTCGGTCGCCATCACCATCCCAGCCAACATGCCCTGGTGGGCCCTACATGGGTTGTCAATGGGCAAGCTGGGCACAGCTGGGCAGGGGCTCCAGGTGGGCTCTGAAGTGGGTGTGAGATAGGCCCCACATGGGCTAGATTCCCAGCTTTAACAAAAATAAATCTTATTTTGTCTAAGATATATCTAACATATTCAATAACTGAGATAGCCCCCCCCCCCCTCCGCTGGAACCACTAGAGTGGGTCTCAGGGTGGGGCTCGTTCTCCATGCAATCAAGAGATCCAAACCACCAACGTGCCCCTACACGTGATCACACGAGTCATCAAGCACCTACAGGCGACCCGGCCACACAGGGCGAAGGTTGTACCAAAGACGATAGCGGAATTCGACCCAACAAGGAACACCACCAGGGATGACATCATGACACGTTAGACCCTATACATCAGACAAAAGTGGGCCAAGAATAGGCAGGCCAACGACCAGAACAGGCTGCTCACAACGGAGCAGGCCCCGGACCCTTGCCTGTCCGAACCAGACCGACACATACACCCTTCATCCCATACGCAAGGTGGCAGACGCCATAGCATACGAGCATGGCAGAACGGAGCTAGAGGTAAACAATACTTCCGAGGGTGAGAGTAGTATAGGCGGGTTCTTTTGAGTGTACAATTACGTAATCCTGGCTCTAAGAGAGTCCATTGACCTTAACTGCCCCCTCTGAGAGAGTCCATTGACCTTAGATGACCACTTCTGAGAGCGTTCATGCGGGTCGCAAGGGTCGTTTGTCCTTAGAAGACCTACTGTAGGTATTGTTATTATGCGATGAGGGGTATGATTGTGTGTGTGTGTGTGTGTGGTTTAACCCACACTCCCCCCCCCTTGAATACCCGAAGCAGTGACGTCATTGAGAGAGTTGGTGTTGGTAAGGTCATAGAGTTCATTTATCCTAGCCATCTGTCGTTTTATGTGTGTGTGTGTCCCCCCAAACTCCCCCCCGAAAACCCGAAGCAGTGATGTCATTGAGCTAGTTGGTGTTGGTAGAGGTCATAGAGTTCATTTATCCTAGCCATCTGTTGTTATTTGTTTTGTGTGTGTTTGTGTGTGTGTATTTCCCCCCAATCTCCCTCCCCCCCAAAAAAAAAACCTGAAGCTTTGATGTCATTGAGCTAGTTGGTGTTGGTACAGCTCATAGAGTGCATTTATCCTAGCCATCTGTTGTTATTGTTTTGTGTGTCTGTGCATCATTGAGCTGGGTGGTGATAGTGCTGGTGGTGGTGGTGGTGGTGGTTGTTACTGCTAATAATTGAATCGGGAAGGGAGGGGGTAGACACTTTCAGCAGTAACATCTGCCACCTCAGTCTTCCCCTCCCAAAAAACCCATACAGTGACATCATTGAGTGGGTTGGTGATGGAGGTGGTGGATGTTACTGCTAAAAATAGAATCGCTGAGGGAGGAGGGTAGAGACTTTTAGCAGTAACATCTGCCATCCCAGCATTCCCCCCAAAACCGATACAGTGGCGTCATTGAGTGGTATGGTGCAGGTGCAGGTGCAGGTGCAGGTGCAGGTGGTGGTGGTGGTAGATGTTACTGCTAAAATAGAATCGGGGAGGGAGGGAGTTGACACACCCACCCCACTCAATGACGTCACTGTTTGAATTGGTTTTGTGCGTGTGTGCATACCCCCCACCCTCCCCGACTCTATTTGAGCAGCATTATTCACCACACCCCGCTCAATGATGTCACTGTATGAGATATTTTATTCAACCTCACCCTCCTCCCATATCAGTTAGTGATGGAGTTTTGATGAAGTAACATCAATATTTAAGTGAAGAACAACATCAACATTTAAGCGAAGAACAACATGGGAAAACATCAGGTATGTTTGCTCATATCTTATTTATTTATAGATATTAATTGATACACTTATTTTAATTTATGTAATTTATCAAAATAACAAATATGTTGTAATACATATTTTGTTTGATGTAAACTGAAACATATATATATGTATATATATATATGCTTATCACAGTGAATTGTTATATATACTTTATTCACATGGAAGTGAATATATATATTACTTTTACCAAATTTAATATATATATATATATGTATATACTTATCACAGTGATTAATTGATACACTTATTTTAATTGATGTAATTTGTCAAAATAACACATATGTTGTAATACATATTTTGTTTGATGTAAATTCAAACATATATATATATGTGTGTATATATATATATTTATATATACATATATATATATATATATATATGCTTATCACAGTGAATTGTTATTTATACTTTATTCGCATGGAAGTGGATATATATATATATTACTTTTACAATAAATGATGATATATACTTATATTATGTATTCCCCTACCCCTCTTCATCTTTTCAGCGTTTTTCCTGTGACACATTGTAAAATATTCCGATAAAACACATTGGTGGAGGAATGCAAATGGTCCACTATGGTAAAAGGTATATAGAGCCAGGTGCATAATTGTATTCATGTAGTTGCTGGTGATACTTTAGTCATGGTCAATAGTCATTATGTGTTAGTCAGATAGTGTGAAAGAGGCACTAGGAGATAGTGTGTAAGGGGCACTTAGAGCTCCATACACTCAGCTCAGGACAGGTGGTGGCCAACCAGCCACGCCGCATGGTGGTGGTGGGCAGAGCACTGTAGCCATGGAAACCCAGGAATGCTTGATGTTCATTGATGGAGCTTGAGATGTTTGATTCTCATTGGAGAAAAAGGTCAGGTTATAGTATTTCTGGATATCCGGCCGTCATGAACACCAGAGAATACCATAAACTCTCCCCATTCAATTCACATCTGATGCCCCTCTCAAACAAACCCTTACACAACCCCATAACGAAGAAAGGGAAGACAAGTCACAAAGATAGACAGTGAAGATGTTGTGATTTATTGGCATCAACTCCTGTTCACCTCCTAGTGACCTATCGCCCTGACCCATTACCTTCTGTCCACACAGAATCTCATTGCCTCTGTAGTCTGTCTATGAATCAGTGCCTACAGCCCATTGAACCGGAGTCCTTCATGATGTGACATCTGCGTTCAATCATGAGGCTAACCTGGAAGGACAAAGTGACAAATAAGGAAATACTCAAACGGACGGGGCTGCTCTCCATGGAAGATCTTCTGATCAAAAAGAATCCCCGGTGGACTGGACACCTCATGAGGATGTCATCAGACAGGCTACCAAAGCAGATCCTCTATTCTCAACTGTCTTCTGGTTACAGAAAGAGAGGGCGCCCTCATCTCCGGTTCAAGGATACCATCAAGAGAAACCTGAAGCTGAGAGACATTAAGACCGACTCATTGGCATCATTCTCACAGCAGAGAGCTAAATGGAGAGTGGCAGTCAAGTAATGAAAGAAGTCTTTGTCGCGTCGCAACCCACATCATGATGATGATGATGAGGAGCTATGACATCAGCATAATTAGGAATTAATTGTCGATAATATCCTGCCGACCCTAGCAAACGTCTTACTTCTTTTTTACTAGTCGGAGAAGCCATATCCCTAATTGCAACAATTTGTTCAGGATCCGGTTTTAAACCTGCTTCACATACAACGTAACCTAATAGCTTTACTTCAGCTACTCCAAATTCAAAATTAGATTCCCTAATAGTCATACAATTATCCTGCAAGATGGCCAAAATGTTTGCTACATCTTGTTGATGACTTTCCTCATCCGGTGAATACATTATAATATCATCTAAATAAATCAAATAACACTTTCCTAAAAATTCCGAAAAAAATAACATTCATCATTCTTTGGAAAACAGCTTATTATATTACTGGGTGCCCGGCCACGTTTGGGACACCAGATAATATTACAAAACTCTCCCCGGCTTTATCTCTTATCTGTCAGCTCATTTAACCAATGCTAAGGAAGAATGAAGACAAGTCACACAGATAAACAGTGGGGAAGTTGTTTTATTAACACCAACTCCTGTCCACCTACCAGTGACCTATCATCCACACCCCTTACCTTCTAGCCACATAGTATCTCATTACTACTTTAGCCTGTATAGAAAGCAGTGTCCACAGCACATGGGACAGGAGTCCTATGGCTGTGTTCACACTCAATTGGAATATATGAATTTTGCCAGCATCAGACAGAATGTCTGGGGTTCCTGCTCCAGAGTAGGTGTGTCTCACTCCAGAGCCAGGAGTAGAGTGATCTCTCTTCAGTGTGTCTGAAGCAGAGTCTAGAAATATGATCTCGGTTTTGAGGCCAGTGTGGTCAGAGAGCCAATGGGGTGTGGGTGACTGGGCAGTCCTCAGCCAGCCAATCAGGCACCTCCACAGTCTGGGTGGGTGCCCCCCCCCCCCCAGTAGGGGTGGCTGTCACTCAACCAAGCTGCAGGTGGTGCCCTGTGTGTATATGCAGATTAGGCTGGTGGGCCCACCCAGTGGTCATGTAGGGACAGGTAGTTCCAAACAGTTACAATGGATCTCTGTTAAAATGGTCTTTTCTCCAATTGCACTCTTTATGAATGCATCGAGAAGTATTTCAACACTCATGTACTGTCTCTTATTTAGGAACATTTCTTCATTAATCTTAGGCATCACATACGAACATATATCTCACACAGCTTATATGATGTCATAATGGGAGTGGGATATTATTATTACTTTCAGTTTATATAACATCGTCCCCACTCCATCGCCCAAGACTAATAATGCTCTTTGCCAATATACAATTCTTAACCGAAAATCCGTATATTTTTACAAGCTGGTGCAATAGTTAATCCTAACTGCATGTGTTTAAACTAAAGCCGTCCAATATGAGTGTTAATAGCTGTTTTAGGTCTACTTTCCTCGTCTACCAATACCTACCAATAACCAGATTTTAGGTCTATAGAGGTAAACATTTTAGCTCCATGAAGTTGATAAAAAATATCCTGTATCCTGGGCAGAGGATAAGCATATTTAGTTGTCACTGCATTTAGCTTATGGTAGTCTCCATAAAGACAAATACTACCATCCTTTTTCAGTGCTATAGTTCTCCAGCATCGCCGGCCTACAGACCTCCAGCATGCTGTCAATTGCCCGCGGACGAGGCTGCCCAGCCGGCCGTCGCGGAACCCGGATATCTGCCGGCGTGACCTCCTCCACCTCGGGACGACACTCCGAGGCGGCGCAGTTGATTGCATCGACAATGCAGGCCACGGCCGGCTCTGTGGAGCGCCTTGCCGGCATGGTGGAGGCGATGACACTGACCGCCTCTGCTGCCCCACCGCTTGCCCACGCCTCTGCGGCCGATGCCTCCACTGCCATGGAACCCCTCGCCGGAATCGTCGAGGCAATGGCGTTGCGTCTACCGCCGATCAGCTCCCGGGCCCCCCCTTGCCTCCGCACCGGGGTCGCCCCCGCCGGCCCAGGGGCCGCCGCCTCACCCAGCGTTTTCTATATAACATATTACCTGACTCGTTCAAAATTTGATATTCTCTCCCAGAAATACCAGTCCGACTCAAAATAACCCTTTTTTTTCCATTCCCCAGCGTGATTTTTGTATTTTATTTTATCCCCGACTTTCATAGGTTTGTGCGGCTTTCCACACTTCTTGTCATGAAAGGCTTTCTGACTTTGCTGCCGTTTTGCCGTCTGGACTTTCTTTGGATTTTGCGTTTCGGGTACCAACATTTCTTCCGCCATCAGCAACCTACCCCTCAGCCTCATGAGCAGCTGAGCCGGAGATGCATTCAAGACGGGCAATGGAGTGTTACGATAATTCAGCAAAGCTAACTGAAAATCCGAACCAGTCTTCTCACACTTCTTTAACATGTCCTTGACCGTTTGCACAAACTGTTCCACCTGCCCATTACTGTGAGGATACTGTGGACTGGAATGCACAACCTTAAACCCATAGTGCTGTGCAAACTCCCTATACTCATGGCTCTTAAACTGCGGACCATTGTCCGAAGTAACCTGACTAGGAATACTGTGCCTTGCAAAATTATCCTTCAATGCTTCAATGACTTTGACAGACGACGTATCGCCCAACAGCGTGACCTCTGGATATTTTGTGTAATAATCTACAGTTATCAGGTAATTTTTATGGTTTAACTCAAACAAGTCTGCACCGACTTTTTCATACGGTTGACAGGCGATCGGGTGATTTATCAACGGCTCGTTATGCAAACTTTTCCGGTTGTCTTGGCAAGTGTCACATCGACTAACCTTATCCTTAATTTGCTTTTTCATATTCGGCCAAAACATACAGTCCCGCGCCAGCTGCTTGGACTTCGTCAACCCCCAAGTGTGTCTCATGTAACGGCTCAATCATTTCACCGGGAGGAACCACCACCCGATTGCCTTTCATGACCAGATTATTTTCTATCGTTAACTCGTGTTTGTGTGGGATGTACTGTCTCAGACACGGCGGTGTCTGTATGCGTGTAGTGTCCCACCCATATTCAATGTGTGAGATCAGCATGGACATGGATACATCCTTTTCATACTCTCTGACAATCTTACTCAACAAACTTGATGATTGAATGTCCAATGCGGCAACGCAGGACGTGTCATCGAAAAGGTTACCATGACCTACTTTGGCACTATGCGCCATGGATAACGTGTCTGCAAAAAACATCAAAGAACCCTTCACATGACATAGCTGAATATCGTAATTTTGCAACCGCATTCTCTGCCTCTTAGCCGAAAGTTGTTGAATTGGTTTCTGCATTATCGACACTAACGGCTTGTGGTCTGTTTGAATCTGAACTTCTTTGCCAAAGATATAGTCATGAAACCTCTGGCATCCGAAACATATGGCGAGCATTTCTTTTTCAATAGTTGCATAGCCACACTGCGCTGAGTTAAGCGCACAAGATGCGAGTGCGATTGGCTTGTCATCTTGCATCAACAAGGCACCTAAACCTGACTGACAAGCATCTACTTGGATAACAATGGGTTTCTTGACATTATAATACAGGAGCCGTTCTTAACTTTTCCTTCAACTTAAAAACGCGCCCTGCTGTTCATTCTGCCAGTGCCACGCAACTTCCTTAGCTAGGAGCATGCGCAGTGGTTTGGCTATCTCGGACATGTTGGGTATAAACTTGTGTAAATATCCAACCAGCGGCAACTATTGCTTGTATTCTGTCTGGATCAGGCTTCACACCTTGCTGGGTAAGTTGATGACCTACATACTTCACTGTAGTCTTACATAGCAAAGATTTTGTTTCGTTCAATTTAAGGTTAACGACCTAGATTGGTCCAACACTGCTCAGAGCCGCTTGTAATGTTCCTCAACCGTTGATCCATATACCAAAATGTCATCCGTGACTATCCCGATACCGGGTATATCGCCCATGACACGGTGCATTTCCTGGCAATAATTTCGTCAATCGTTTTGGTAGGGAAAGGCCCTCTCTTTATCCCTTTGTTCAACTTAGTCGGATCCAGACAAATCCTTATCTTGTTTTGTTTTTTTACGATAGTTATGGAGGTAACCCACTCGGTAGGTTCATCTTGTTCAACTATGACACCTAAGTCTACCATGCGATCAAGCTCACTACGTACCTTACCCTGAATGGCAAACGGAATCCGTCTAGGCATCAACAACAGGTTGTACAGATTTATCAACATGAATGACAGCATTTGCTTTGATCAACCCCAAACCCTGAAACACATCTTTGTATTCGCTTACCAGCTTCTCCGCCAGGGCGCTGGGACTGTTCGTCGGCTTGGAAATGTTCATCGGCACAGTGCAGTGCACCTCATCCACCCGTGCCAGCAGCTTCAATGTCACACAAGCCTGCTTCCCCAAAATAGGCTGACAGTTCCGTACCACTTGGAACTTGAACACTCTGTCGTTGACGTCAAGCAGCGCCTCCCCATCAGGAGTGATCCGATGACCTGAGAACGTTACCAACGAATACCTGGTGTTCATCAGCCGCCCTGGAGCAACTCTGTCGAAGCCGTACCTCGACAGCACGTTCGCCTCCGACCCTGTGTCGAGCTTGAACTTGACAGGGAAACCGTTCACCCAGACGACCGCATACCACAGCTCGGCGTCTTGCTCGGCACCGCGGTCCACGGCACCAATGAACAGATCCGTTGCCAGCACATTGACCTCCGCCGGATCTGGGTCTTACTCAGCATTGTGAGGGTCAGGCTCTTCAACAGTACGCTCGTTGACTCTGCCCAGTCTGCTCCTGCAGACCTTACCGAAGTGCCCGATCTTCTTGCAGGCTATGCAAGCCTTGCCCCTTTGCTGGGCAGACTTCCCGGCGGTGTTCATATTCACAGTTCTGGCAGCAGATCTTGAACTCTCCTGCACCGGCGACGCCGGCATTCCAAGATGGCGATTTCCAAGATGGCATCACTGATGACCGAACCGCCGGTGCATCGGTATGCGCAGTAGCATAGTTCCTCAGAAAATCAATCTCCTGACTTTCAACGTCTGATTTGGTGTCCTCCAACAGATCTGAACTGAACTCACTCATTTCACAAATACTGACACATTTTTCCAAAGTTAACTCAGTTTTTTACGTAAATTAACATTTCTCACACCAGCCACTAACCAATCGTGCAACAGCGACTCCTCCACCGTACCATATTCACAATCCTTCACCCTATCTCTCAACGCCGTGATGTACGTAGCCATATTTGTTGTAGCTTGATTATGCGTATTAAACTTGTATCTTGTGATAATGAGACTGCACTTGCCTACACAATATGTTTGAAATGCCTCTGTGAGTGGCCCGATCCTGTCTTAATCAGCGAGCGCGATATCCATATTGGCGAAAATGTTTTGCGCTTCTTCGCCAGCGACGTGAAGAAAGATGCAGCATTGCACTAGTTCTGTCTTCATTATGACACCTGCAGCTGTGGCGTATATGTCATATGCTCTGATCAATGTTTTCCAGTTCGATCTTGCATTGTTGCTGAGGACAAGCTGACCAGGTGGCCGCAACCCTGGCAGTGTATTAGCGGGCTGCATTCTTCCTCATCTGACACCACAATCAATCAATCAACCATGTGAAAGTACAACGTCTGAACACTTTGACTTCTGGATACTGAATGGTTTATTCCCGTCCCAGGCTCAATGAACCGCCGGCTAAACTTTCCATGACGTCATCTCATTTACATACTCCTTTGTTTCACTCACTGTCTAGAACATCATGCATCTCATTAACATATATTACCCATGGGTCTGGACATCTATTATGCATATATCACAGTGGGTAGGGCTCTGAGCGCCCCTTACACACTATCTTACTAGCATCACAATGTCTATTTACCTATCAATCAAGCACCACCACCAACTACATAAACACATGTATGCACCTGGCCATGAATACCTGTTTCACAAATAGAACGTTTGCATTCCCCCACCAATGCATCATTATTGTAATATTTTACAATCGGCTAGAGTCCCGATACGTTCTATTAAATCTATCCAATTGTGTAAGGCTCCCCTGTCTGACCCGTCCAAAAAGGGAACAGACTTACTGTACACTTTCAAAGATCTATTTCGTACCTCTCGCTGTCTATGTTCAACTTGCAAAAGCTCACGTGCTTGCCGACATTCTTCCCCATCTTCCCTTAATTCTGGCCTTTGCTTTACATTAGACAAACATTCTTCATTTTCTTCTCTAATATAATCAAGACGTTGTGCCATCAATTTACTCCATGCCTCTAATTCTCCCGTTTCAGCTGAATAATTTCCCAATGCACACTGACCTTGAAACCAAAGCTGAAATTCTTCACGCACCTAGTCCTCCTTTGCGCGTGTCAATGGCATTTTCAAGCTGCTGTTGTACACACAAAACGACAGATGGCTAGGATAAATGTAACTCTATGACCTCTACCAACACCAACTCACCCAATCACGTCACTGCTTTGGGGGTGTTTTGGGGGGTGGGGGGGGGTGGGGGAATACACACACACAATCAGATACATCATCACATAATAACAATACCTAAAGTAGGTCATCAAAGGACAAACAGGTAATCTAAGGACAAACAACCCCTTCGACACGCATGGACGCTCTCAAAAGGGTCAGCTAAAGTCAATGGACTCTCTCAGAGGGGGTATCTAAGGTCAATGGACTCTCTCAGAGCCAGGATTACGTAATTTTACCCTCAAAAGAACCCTCCTATTCTACTGGTGAGCACCTCAGGCACATAAGACATATATGTGCCCGTGATGCTAAGAACACCTGATACAGTGATTGACCACCTGATACAGTGGACAAAATACACCAATCATAAGACATAGATATTAATAACAACAGTTAAACTCCCTGAGCTTAAACTCCATAAGTTTGATACATTAATTATTTAAACACAAACTCAACTTTTCAACATTTAACTCATCAAGTTATTTATTATTTAATATGCACGAGACCTCATCACATTGTATTATTATGTATTGTTTATTGTTTACTATACACATGTCCCGTCAGCGTTACTCCTTCCCTTTTGTTACTCGCATTGCTTGAGTGCGTGCATGAGGAGCCCCCTATGCCTGAGCTGCTCCAAGCACATGACTGGCCAGAACGCCAAGGTGACTGTTAATACATGGTAATAAAGCAATGTTTATCCCATCTCCTCTTTCTGCGTTTTGTGTGCCCAGGTCAGAAATACATATATAATATCAATGTACACAATACATATATATTTGAGGTTTTTTGTTAAATGAATTTGATTCATATATATCTTTTGTCAGTGCCGTAGCAGTGGTAGTCCGACCAACAGTGTTACAGGTATACAGGTATTTACACACAATGTTGTACATGGTTTATATAGTAAATTGAAGTGTGATATAAATTCTGACATTAAACCTTTCTTAAGTGTACACAACACACTGAATAATTGATCAATTGACTAATGCTAAATTAGATAATAGATATAATAAACCGAGCCACAAATAGATCATATTGCAAAATATTCCGATATACGGCAGGGGGGGGGGGAGTGCTATTATGTGATGGTTATTCCTACGCCTAACCAGTTCAGCTAGTATGTATATGTATGTATGTATATATGTGTTGGTTGGGTTATAGCTGAGTGACATGTGGATGACATAGTGAGTGCTGACAGGTTGAGTGCAGTGGCACTCAGGACCTGGCCCTTCTGCCTGAGTAGGGGTCAACACAATCCAGTAGGGGTCAACACAATCAGGATGTGAGGAGCAGCCAGATCAATGTTGGTTATCGCCAGGCAACCACTGGTGGTGGCAGAGTACAAGTTGCCATGGGGACTGGAAATGTTCTTCTCCTATTGCGTGACAGGGGTGGTGTGACACCCTACCAGGGAACCAATGTACTATAACAATAAAGATAGAAGATTTGCCTTCCCTTACTCTCTTCACTCTTACTTTCTCTTTATTCTTGTCTGTATTGTATTTCCCTGCAGCCTACTTGCACAGACACAGATCTGGGTACCCAGTCTTCAATATGGGCGGAGTACTGAATACATGAAAGCGAGGGAACGGAATGCACTGGGAGTAGAAGAAACAAGTACAGGGACAGTAGAAACATATAAACCATTAATCAAGAGGGAACTAATTGTACTGCTAAACTAACAACGACAACAAAATACATTTTAAAAAGAATTGGTAGATAAATAAATAGAACTACACTGATCATTCAAGCAAACTCTTAGATGGTACACATGCCAAGCATGGTACATCCAGGATCTAAACTTTACACTTAATTCAGCCTACAAGACAACTCAAACAACAGTTGGAAATAACAAAATTTATTCAAAATTAATCTATACTCAAGGAGCGATAATCAATAACTCGGCAATGAAGCCTTAATGAAAACCATGAGGAGCTTGTGTAGCGTACAGATCAGGATACTTGGTTCACAATGTTCGACATGTATGTGAGGAGTGCGCAGTTGACCGTAGTAGGCCGCGAGTACTGTTATCAATGAAAAAGCGCACATGTTACATATCAACAAGTTAATTAAATCATGGTTACAGGGACATATCATATGAGTTAAGTAGCAGCTCTCAACCCAACATCTCAACCCAACAGTAGAGAGAGAGCTGCGGGAGCGGCGCTTACATGAATGGGCTTAAGATAAACTTTCACAGCATCAGATTTCCAGGTCCCTGCGGTCATTATATTGTCAATCGCTAAGCCGGTACCTTGACACGCTTGTGACGAACCCCTTCTAAGACTATGCAACGTAAACCCTCTATCTCGTCCGAATACGGTGCCAGCGACAATCCTAAGCGCCCTTAGTAGAATATTAGCGGTCAAAGGCAGGCCTGACGGGAGCATAAATGCTGGATCACTAGGTGCAAGCGAGACAGAATCTAGATAGCGCGTCCAGGCTGCTACTGGATAGCAGGTTGAGCCAGGAATTGCTGGCAACCTAAAGATGATGGGAGACTCTGCTATTGACCTAGTCTTGGTAGAGCGGACAGTCACAAAGAGAACAATATTAAGTACTTCCACGTCCGCAAATTTAAGGACATGTTTATTTAACATTACGTTTTGGGAAGTGACTACTAGATTGCTCTGCCGTAACATAGTCAGGAAACCAATTAGAAAGGCCGAGATCAGAACCACGGGCTGTGGCATTAATGAGGTAAGGAAACAAATTATTTCTTTAAGATCAGAAGCGACATGGCCGGAACTCTTACCGCGATGTGCGTTGAATTTGTACAAAGGCCCCGCTTCATGGTTCTGATCTCGTTGGCGTCGAACGCGGAGCCATCTCTTGAAGCAGCTGTTACCCAAGTTTTTACTGAGCTGAAATAATTCAATATTCCGCCCGGCGACTTAAGCCTGTCTCTGAGGAGCATAAGAAACGAGAGTAAGTCATATGTTGATGGGTAGTGCACATTCACATCATGTTCATTACAAAAGTTGATATACAAGTTTATATGAGACGCTCTGTTAGTCCAAGTCCTGGCTGCTAGTGCACTGGAGTATGAGTTGAGCAGCCGCTGATGATGCATCAACGAGTAGCCTGGAAGATAGAGCCAAAAATAGTACTATCTTCCAGGTATTACATGTCATATTACAGTAAGAAATCTAACGTGCTCAGACCGAACACTATTGTAACCCCAACTAGCTTACGCTCATCACAGAGTTCTTCCGCTTTCTTCTTGGATACTACTGAATCAATGGACCTACTCAAGGCGTCCGCTAACACCAAGGACACCCCCGGCTTATGGTTAATCTCAAGCTCAAAGTTTAGTCGAGCAGCTAATAGCCAAAGCTGCCTTGCACAGGCACACAAAATTGTATCTTTCCCTCTCCCTGTTTCTAACACCTGCCTGGATGCAGCGTTATCCGTATTAACTACCACTAAGAAATCATGTGGATTTTCAGGCAAGAGATTAGCTACTGCGTGAACCAGATTGAGCGCCTCTAACTGGGCAATATTCAACTTAGCAGCGCACAATTCCTCATCGTATTCCGCCACGTAATACTTATCTCGAGAAAAGCCCCTCCCGCTTTCAACGTCGAATCACATTCAATAAGCCATTTCTCACGTGGCGCTCTCGGCAGTAACTGAACCCCATTGTATGTCTCTGCGAATTTATGAAACCATTCAAGATCGAGAAAAATATCCCTATCAAACTCATGCATACCTGTATATGGGGAAGCTCTTAGCGCGGCCAAAATCCTATTAGAAAAGCGAACTGCTGGCTTGATACATTTTGAGAGGTGTTGCAGCTTGCCCGCCAAACTTTGAAATTGTTTCTTCGACGCCTTCTTCTTACTAACCCAAAGTTTACAATCTTCCAGAACCGCCCTAATTTTGTCATCAGGCAACGTCACTTTCAACACCAGTGCATCTATCACGAAGCCCAGCCAAGTGAGTACCTGCGCCGGAGCAGTACACTTTTCTAGTGCTAACGTAAGTCCCAAGTCTGTTGCTAACTGCAAGAACCTAGCATATGCCTGTTTAGCCTTGTCTTCCGTCGATTCCACACCCACAAAGTCATCTAGGTAACAGAGACTAAAGAAACGTTCATTCCTGAGCAGCCACACTATCGCCCTTGTAGTACGCGCACATGCCAGGGCGGACGTGCGGCAACCAAAAGGCGGCGCTACATCGACATATGCCTAGTAATGGGAAAGCGAGCGGACAAACCCTCAGCTGTCTGTACGCTCTCGATAGGTCTGCACCCCACAGCCACGAGTCAGGTCCCAGCCTAGTCAGCCTCTCTGAGAGCGTCGAGACAGACGGCAGGGTAAAGTTAAATGGGACACCTAGATAATAACCCTTCCGAATCCCCGCGTTCACACTTCTCCCGGGAGGAAAGCTTAAGTCAATTATGATTCTCTTAGCCGTCAAATTCTTTTTTGGCCTAGTCATCATTGGACTCCGTTGAAACCATGGCTCGAATGGCGGTGAGGAGAAAGGGCCTAGCAGAGCATCATGTGACAATTCCGTATTAATAAACTTCAAAATATGAAAGTCCGCCTCCGCAGCAACCGTGTGATTCTTATAGGTCGAGGACGGCTCGACGTAGCTGTATAATCTAACGGCCACCCAAATTCAAGATGGTCGACCAACATAGTATCCGGATAATCTTTAAGACACTCCCACCATTTTGGAATAAGCAAGCCTGAGACTAACGGAATACATGCTTTAAGATAGTTGGGCAGACCTGGGGCCCTCACCGCATCATAAGTTAACTTATATTCCTTCCAAATATGCCATGCATCCTCATTAGTAGTAGGCCAGAAAGAGCCCAAAGTGTCACGATAACCTAACGCGGTGGGGGGAGGTGGAAAGGCTGATTGCCTTTCTTCATGCTCTAACAACAAGGCTAACTCAACCGACGTATCAAACCAGTTAAATACGACAGGTGGCACTTCCACAACATTATCAGAAACAGGCAAAGAACAGTTTGATATCACCCTACCATGCAGAACCTGATGTTGTGACGCGAGTTGCTGTGCACCCGCCCCGCCCAACCTTGCTGACTCGCACGTGTGATCCAAGTCAATAGCTTGTAGAGGGGGTTCTACCACATGGCCCGACAGCTCAATTGGCTGGGGAGCTGCGGGTGGGGAGGGGGGGGGGGAGGGGGAAGGGTGTGGCACTTGACAAGGGGCTGTTAGGAGGGGTACCCACTGCCTGCCTGCGTACTGCCACCAACCGCGCAGGCTCCACGTGGCCCGAGAATGATCGCGCCGGCCGCAACCCACACGTACAGCTACTCGCTAGTAAACAAGAACACAAAATATCACTTACAGCAGCCGGAGCGGCAGCGGGTTCTGCCCCCGCTTTCTTGTCGGTGAAATGCCTCTTTTTGAAGGAGTCCTGCTCCCTATGAACCAGTTGACGCCTAAACTTATATGCGCACCAAGCGCATATGTGCGGGTATCTATCTGGAAGAACGCCATGGGAAGAAGTGAACCCACACTCCTTCCCCCAATTCCACAAATAACATGGTTTCCCGTCTGCTTCCTTTGAAAAATCCTCCCTACTATTAATAGGTGCAGCTGCCACTGCCGCCGCGGGAGCAGGAGCTGCCATGTGCTGCGCGACCACCTGCTGTCTCGCCGGCTCCGCCATGTGGTATTGTTGTGGTCTTGCCTGCAGTGCCCGCACCGCCTCCGTACACACGTCACGTTGCAAACCTTTAATTGCCGCTACATCGTGCCACCCCTGTTTAATACGCCCATCGTCCACCATCTGAAATATCTTCTCCGACCACCGCCGGCATGTCAGCCAATCCCACGTTATGGCCATTATTGCCAATTCCTCCTTGTGCTGCAGAAGAGGTGGGACCCAATGCTTTGGAAATGATGGCTGAGCGGCAAACCTACGCAACGCCGCAAAGTACTCTGCCCATGTAGCCTCTCCTAGTGCTATCTTCCTACACGCATCCCCTCGAGTTATGAACTGATGTGGAAACACCATCGTACCTTTAGGTTTCTGCATTGCCTGTCCTGACTCCAGCAGAACTTCCGCGGTGACTTGCGGGTACGGCATCTGTACACCCTGCCGCGGGAGTAGCTGTTGCGACTCGTGGCCTGGGGACTGGATGACTTGTTGTTGCTGCACAAGCTGGGCCGCCATGTGGTGCTGAACCGCTGCAGGCGGCAAAGGCTGTACATACGACGCTGCCGCTGCTGAATACGCACGGGTAATCACCGGTGTAACCCGTTGCTGCTCCGGCGACAGCACGGGTGGGGCATTGGCCGCGACCGGCCTAGGGGTAGACTGCGCCTGAAGCACCAACCTCGGTGGCGCAAGCCTTAGAACCGACGGCACAGGTGAAACCGGTGCCCACGTTGCCGCCGCTATCCTCTCAAGCACTTCCAGTCTATTCGCAAATTCTTCTGCTTCTTGGGACTGCCTCCTCCTCTGCTGAATAACCGTACCATGTTGCCTCGCGCGCCCCCGCACCGCCCGTGCTGCCTGCGGTACTGGCACCGCTACTTCATTTGCCTCAACCGCACCTTGCGCCTCCGCTACCGCCCGCCTTGGCCTCACCTCTCGCGCCGCTCTGTTCGGCTGCCTTCTCCTAGCCACCGCAGTGAGTGGGGGCCTACCCCTTCGCTTCTTTGCTGGCGGCATGCTATCCTTACAAGTGCGGGAACACCTGGCTGATATAGACGAGTCCAGTTGAAGCGCTGTTGACTGGATGGTGCCGGGGCGGAAAGTGAGGCGAGGGAGGGCATATGTTAATTAGGAAAGATCGTGGGAGGGAGGGGGGAGTTGCCTCATGGCCAAATTACACATGTTGACCTCGCCAACATATGCAACATAAATAAACTAGTGACCATAACACAACAAGGTGAAGGCAGTCAGTGAAAGCAACTATTGGTAACCAAACAACTAACCAATTGTAGAACTCACATAAGGTTGGGGGATGTGGAAGAATGCTTAGAAACGGAGAAAGAATGCATGCAGTAGATAGCTACACAACAACTGAAAGTGATAAAACAAGGGGAATCACGCGATTATTACTGTCTAGCAGCAAAAACAAGTCATTCCACTTAACCGTTATGGGCAGCATACATATACACAAAACAAACAACATATTACATTTATTTTGGCAATTCTGAAATACGTATATAACAGATGCGAGTTGGTACAATATATTATATTGTGTCTTATTAACAGACTTCACTCATTTTTCAAATTATGTTGCTTGTGTTCCAACATGGTGTTGTGTTAATTTCTGACTGCAATATTTGTATAGCACGTAGATAGTATCACACAGACTTAATACTAGCACAATTGATATCCGATTACCAGCATGATACTATTAAACATGGATTCGATCGAACGTTTATATTTGTCAGAATGTATTCCGGGATGGAGAGGTGTCCACTGTGAAATTCATACCGCATGTGAATATACTGCCAATCTTACAACTGGAACATGTGTCGGTAAGCATACTGTACTTAATGCTATTTATTGCAGAAAGCTATGTATTTAAATACTATCAGGATGGCTTGGAACTAAAGAATGCGATGCAGCCGCTTCAATACAAATGAGGTGTAGGGCCACAGTAAATGATCAATAATACATATATTCAATAGTAGGCCCTACATTACATTTCATATCAAGATGACGCGTGACAAATATCATGTGCTTAGCATTATGTAGTTGTATAGAGCGGCAACATTCTATTTTATCTGAAACGTGTTAATGTTAGTCACAGTCAGGTATCAGCATTGAATTTATATCTCCCATATAACAGATCTCCATAAAAGTATGTCTGAACGCTTTGACTTCTGGTTAACGAATCTTTATTCACCATCCAGGGGTCGAACTGCCGGCACCCACGCGACTACTATATCATCTCATTAGCATATTCCTTTGTTCTCTCGGCGTGCCTAGATACCTTCTACGCATATGATTACATTATTGACTTCACATTCTGTCTAGTTAATGGAAGTATTAAGTGCTCTCAGTGTTTACAGATGTAAACAACTTATGTCATCACTGTGTATCTGAAATATGCATTTGTAGGCAACACTCAAATGTCGCCAACATTGAAATCCACATAATTTTGTTAAATTGTTCTATGCAAATGCAATTTTTGTAAATGCAGATATTTGTAGAACAGTCCATGTAGAAAGCCTAAATATGCGTATAACACTGCATGTAGAAAGCCTAAATACGCATATAACAGTGCATGTAGAGAGCCTAAATATGCGTATAACAGTCCATGTAGAAAGCCTAAATATGCGTATACCAGTGCATGTAGAAAGCCTAAATATGCATATAACAGTGCATGTAGAGAGCCTAAATACGCGTATAACAGTGCATGTAGAAAGCCTAAATATGCGTATAACAGTGCATGTAGAAAGCCTAAATACGCATATAACAGTGCAAGTAGAAAGCCTAAATATGCGTATAACAGTGCATGTAGAAAGCCTAAATACGCGTATAACAGTGCATGTAGAAAGCCTAAATATGCATATAACAGTCCATGTAGAAAGCCTAAATATGCGTATAACAGTGCATGTAGAAAGCCTAAATACGCATATAACAGTGCATGTAGAGAGCCTAAATACGTGTATAACAGTGCATGTAGAAAGCCTAAATATGCATATAACAGTGCATGTAGAAAGCCTAAATACGCATATAACAGTGCATGTAGAAAGCCTAAATATGCGTATAACAGTGCATGTAGAAAGCCTACATACGCATATAACAGTGCAAGTAGAAAGCCTAAATATGCGTATAACAGTGCATGTAGAAAGCCTAAATACGCGTATAACAGTGCATGTAGAAAGCCTAAATATGCGTATAACAGTCCATGTAGAAAGCCTAAATATGCGTATAACAGTGCATGTAGAAAACCTAAATACGCATATAACAGTGCATGTAGAAAGCCTAAATACGCGTATAACAGTGCATGTAGAAAGCCTAAATATGCGTATAACAGTGCATGTAGAAAGCCTAAATACGCGTATAACAGTGCATGTAGAAAGCCTAAATACGCGTATAACAGTGCATGTAGAAAGCCTAAAAATGTGTATAACAGTGCATGTAGAAAGCCTAAATACGCGTATAACAGTGCATGTAGAAAGCCTAAATATGCGTATAACAGTGCATGTAGAAAGCCTAAATACGCATATAACAGTGCAAGTAGAAAGCCTAAATACGCGTATAACAGTGCATGTAGAAAGCCTAAATACGCATATAACAGTGCATGTAGAAAGCCTAAATATGCGTATAACAGTGCATGTAGAAAGCCTAAATACGCGTTTAACAGTGCATGTAGAAAGCCTAAAAATGTGTATAACAGTGCATGTAGAAAGCCTAAATACGCGTATAACAGTGCATGTAGAAAGCCTAAATATGCGTATAACAGTAATGGCACAATCAAAAATATAATCACAAATCAATACAAGGCTCTGCCAGTTTGGATTTCCACCGCTGCATATAACTTATGGCATCATAAACGGCCAGTTGCTCTCATACCATGTCTATATGGTTTTGGAGACCAACGGTCCCGTGAGTCGGTAAAAGCGTCAGCTCAGGTATTATATTGACCAACTGTCTAACGGTGAAATCAAGCCTACTCAGACTTATCCGTCACCGCCTGTATACATTTAAAAAATGTAGATAATGACTACATAACCAATGTCAACCCCAACAAAGGCTCTGTTTAGCACATTTAAATGTTCTATGCAAGCACAGAGGATTACATTTCTAGTAATAATGCACAAATGCAATTCACCAACATTCTGCTTTTGGTGCACTGAGTAAAAGTGGCAATCCTTATAGATTGGTCATGTGTCCATTCCTCATTCAGAGCATGGTGGCTAAGCGTTCGCTGATGACTGTGGGAGCACTTGCTTTAATAGTATGTTATTGTGGTAATATCTATACAAGAAATGCTACTTTTCATAAAAATAGTCGGACGTTTCTAAGAGTCCTGTGGGACTCCCGTGTTCCCACTCTAGATTCAGCCACATACCTACGGTGCTTAGTTTTCTGCTATAGAAGTTTATTCTGCTGAATAAGTTCTTTTGCCAGTGTCAAAGCCCTGGTCTTCCAGGCATTTTTTCAATTCGGGATTATTCACATAAAAATTGTATATAGAGTAATTAAGGTATTATAAGGTGAGTTAACAATAGCCGTTGAATACACAATTTGCAGCATGTAGCGCAATGGAATTTTGATATTTACCCACAAGTCCCACAGCAACATGGCAACAGTAATGTCATATGATTGCATCAACCATAGTTAGGGTATTGTCATGGTATTTAGAATGTAAGCAGATGCTATCTTCTGTATTCAATTGGTAAAGTTGTGATAACTTTCAACGGGTTGTGTGTGGTCAGTTGGAGTTAAACAAGTAGTATATAAATGTCAGTTTGATAGGAATATTCTAGTGTTATCTGATCGTGGTTAGCTGTGTGAGTTTGTCATTTGCAGTTTGTTGTTTTAGTGTTGACAGTCACCTGCCAAGCGATTTGGGTCCTGCTGTTGTGGTGGGCTGTTAGTAACACATCACCGATTAAATGTATGACATTTTGCTTCCAGATTGCATAGCAGGCACTTTTGGCAAAGGATGTCTAAGCGTTTGTAATTGTGCTGACCAATCAGAAGTATGTCAGCCACGTAACGGCCGTTGTTCCATAACTGGATGTATGGCAGGGTACAGTGGTATAAACTGCTTAGAATATAGCGCTGTACAAGAAGGTACCAAATATTATTCATTTTAATGTTCACATTCCGTATTTGCTAAAAACAAAGTTAACCAGGTTGGAGAGCTTACGTCCTTTTAGCTATGGTGGTCATTTGACCACCGAGTTAATTACCAAGGTCGAACTGTATATAAGATGAATGTGCAGTTTGAGAGTTTGGGCTGTGACGCACTGAGCTTTGGGATGTTTTCATATTGGAATACATCACTAGAAAGCAAAAGGTTATATCTAAATTTCTGAATTTTCTGAGCACATTTAGTTAGGATCGGATTAAGTAAATTAACAGTGAATATTAGGAAATAATTCATTAGTTACAACAAATGGCTACAGGCGAGAACTGCCTATGATAGTACTGTGTTGGTATAGCCATACATCCCAAACAATAGGGGAACCTTCAGTCAACCATGGTGTATATGCTGGTCTGTGGCCTACTCATATACTTCCACTTGACACTGGGGGAGGTCGTGTGGGGACTGTTGTTCATCATTTAGATATATTTTTGTCTACAAATATATATTTACATAATATATCATTCACTGTGATTATACATCTTATGCATGAGGACCATGTATATCACTTATCTTGCTGATACAAAAACAAAAAAAAAACATTAGCTAAAATATTATTGCATTAAAATTTGATTTATTTTATATTTGGGAGGCGGGGGAGGGAGGCCCTGAGCCGGAAGCTAGGAGGCCTGGCCCCGGGAGTCCCTTTCAGGGAGGCTAGGAGGACCGGAGCAGGGAGGCCGGGAGGGAGCAGGGAGGCCGGGAGGGCAGGGAGGCCCGAGCAGGGTGGCGGGAGGCAGGGAGGCAGGGAGCCCCGGCGCAGGGAGGCCAGGTCGTATATATAGACCTATATACATATGCATATATACATAAATATATGCATAATCCTTGGCCGGCTGAGCTGCTGCTGCTGCCACCACAGACTTACTCCGCTTCGTAGCCATCGGTAGTCTGTAACAATCGAAAGAAAGTTACTATAAACCCCATAAATTACTAAACGTCACAACAGGTTAACAAAAACCACATCTGTGCATCTAGTGGTTAACATATTTACACCGTTCCCATACAGGCATGAGCAAGCTAAAGTGTATAGTCATAGGTATGTGGTTTGAAACCAAAACCATTCGAGGGGTAGGGACCAGTGTATCGGTAGCCTCCCACACTCTCTGTTCCATACACTCCCCCCTGCGGCTACTGCGCCAGCAAGTTGGAGAACATGCTACAAAATTCGGAGGTACGGCTAAAACATGTGGGGAGTCCAACAAAGAAATCCAGGATTAATTTCCAACGCGAATCCATAAAAAAAAACGAGGAAAAATACCTAACGAGATGTGGCTCCAGCCAATATCGCTCTACGTTTGGCAATGGGTGGCTTGTAGAACAAAGGAAAAAATGGCTCTTTGTTTTACTGGTGTTACACAATCTGTAAAACACCGATAAAAGTAACAATAACAATCCAAAGTTCTAATAACTTAGTCATAACATGCCACAAGGTATCATAACCAAAGTGCACTACTTTCAATATCAATACTTACAGTTAGTCCGTCGTTGTAGATCAAAAACTGCCAGAGCAACTCAACGAAAATCCTCCCATCGTGAGTTGATTATGCTAATTGTTGGACCCAGATGTGCTTCCTTCTCCCTAGGCTAAGACTAGCCTGAGGCTTAGAAGCGAGGTAAAATATATATCTGTATGCATGTACATGTATGGACATATATGTAGACATGATTTCTATATATATATAATGCATATATGTGTGTATTATGTTTATACATATAAATGTATGTAAGTCTATATATGGATATACATGTATGCATATACATGCATATATATTGGTCTATATATATGTCCATATATATAATTATATACGACCCAGTGCTGAGACTCCCGTCCTCCCGGCGCTGGGACTCTCTGCCTCCCGGCGCCGGGACTCTCTGCCTCCCGGCGCTGGGACTCTCTGCCTCCCGGCGCCGGGACTCTCGGCCTCCCGGCGCCGGGACTCTCGGCCTCCCCGCGCTGGGACTTTCGGCCTCCCGAGGCCGAGTCTCCCGGCCTTCCCTTAAATAATATGAATAGAAATATAAAGTGATAACGAACAATAAAATAAATAAAATATATATATACAATAATATTTAAGGTAAGTTTATCTTAATGTACCAGCAAGAAAACCCATATTTGTGGCGATTATGCATCAAATGCATAATCACAGTGCATTATTTATTATGAATATATATAGGTATGCACAAAAAACCCATCTAAATGATGTACACCAGTCCCCACAGGACCTCCTCCCCCAGTTTCAAGTGGAATTATATGAGTAGGCCACAGACCAGCATATACCCCCATGGTTAACTGGAGGTGCCCCTCTTGTTTGGGATTAATGGCTATACCAACACAGTACTATCATAGGCAGTTCTGGCCTGTAGCCATTTGTTGTAACTAATGAATTATTTCCTAATTTTCACAGTTAATTTACTCAGTCCGGTCCTAACTAAATGTCCTCGGAATATTCAGGAATTTAGATATAGTCTTTTGCTTTCTAGTGAAGAATTCCAATATGAAAACATCCCCAAACTCAGTGTGCCACAACTATATTTGTGAATCTGCACATTAATCCTATATAAAAGTCGACCTTGGTAATTGAACCGGGGTTCAAATTAGGTTGATTGATTGATTGATTTGTGGTTCCTTTACGCCGTGTCGGCAGCATAGGCCATATTCATGGTGAGAAATGTTTGTTTTTTGTTCAAACCATCGCTTTTACATGTAAAAGCAGACAATCAATTATGTGCCAATAGACACTCATTAAATTAGAAAGCTCACAATCATATATTTGTTGTCAAGGGAAACAAATTCCCATAGAAAAAGAAAAGTTTTATTAATAATTGATTGAATCTATTTAGTAAACTATATGAGGTGGTACAGTCCAGCTGCCCTCAAAAAGGCTAACATGTTTTCCTGTTTTACCTTAGTAAAAAGGTCATGCATACTGTCTGCATTGTAGAACCGTTGGCGCAGGGCCAACAAATTAGGTACTTTAACGACGAGCTAAGCTTTACAACCTGTTAAAAGGCCTTTTAAAACTCGTGCAGGCAGCCAGCACTGCTTTTGGAAATTCTGGCTGCTGCATAATCAAACAAGGTGGTGTGTGTGATATATGTGTAATATACATCCAGGCACGTACTGAGAACAAAGGAATGTGTAAATGAGATGATGTCATAGACAGAGGGTGCTGGTGGCTTGGGCCCTGGATCGGGAATAAACCATTCAGTATCCAGAAGTCAAAGTGTTCAGACATTGTACTTTCACATGGTGTCAGATGAGGAAGAATGCCGCCCGCTAATACACTGCCAGGTTTGCGGTCGCCAGTTCAGCTTGTACTCAGCAACAACGCAAGATTAAACTGGAAAACATGGATCAGAGCTTATGACATATACGCCACAGCTGCAGGTGTCATTTTGAAGACAGAATGAATGCAATGCTGCATCTTTCTCCATGCCGCTGGTTTTCGCTGACCGAGACAGGATCGGACAACTCACAGAAGCATTCCAGACATATTGTATAGGCAAGTGCAGTTTGATAATAACAAGGTACAAGTTTAATTCGCATAATCAAGCTACAGAAATCATGGGCACATACATCACGGTACTAAGAGACAAGGTAAAGGATTGCGAATACGGATCGGTTGAGGAGTCGCTGTTGCGCAATCGGTTGGTGGCTGGTGTTAAGAACATTAATTTGCGTAACAAATTGCTACAAACTGCTGAGTTAACTCTGGAGAAGTGTGTGAGTATGTGTGAAATGAGTGATTTCAGTTCGGATCTGTTGGAGGATACCAAATCAGATGTTGAAGTGAAGGAAATTGATTTTCTTAATAAGTATCCTACTGCACATACCGGTGCATGGGTGGTCTGGTCATCGGCACCGCCATCTTGGAAATCTCCATCTTGGAATGCTGGCGGGGCCGGTGCTGGAGAGTTCAAGATCCATTGTCAAAACTGCGGATACAAACACTGCCTCTGCCCAGCGAAAGGCAAAGCTTGCATAGCCTGCAAGAAGATCGGGCACTTCGGTAAGGTCTGCAGACTGGGCAGGGTCAACGAATTGACTGTCGAAGAGCCCAACCCTCACAATGCTGAGCAAGACCCGTCAGTGCCGTTCACCAAGGTGCCGATCAAGACGCTAAACTGTGGTACCTGACCGTCCAGGTGAACGGTCGTCCTGTCAAGTTCAAGCTCGACACCGGGTTGGAGGCGAACGTGCTTCCCAGGAGCATTTTCGACAGAGTCGCGCCGGGGCGTCTGGCGAACACCCGGTGTTTGTTGGTCATGTTCTCCGGGGATTGGATGACTCCTGACTGTGAGGCGTCAGTCGACGTGAATGGCAGATACTTCAAGTTCCAAGTGATGCGGAACTGTCAGCCTATTTTGGGGAAACAGGCTTGTGTGACATTGAACTTGTTGCCGCATGTCGATGAGGTGCACTGTGCCTTGCCGATGAACATTTCAAAGCCGGACGACAGTCCCAGTGCACAGGCTGAACAGGTGGTAAGCGAATACAAGGACGTTTTTCAGTGTTGTCATGTTGTCATTCATGTTGATAAATCCTGCTGTCATTCATGTGGATAAATCCGCACAACCTGTTATATATCTGCCTAGAAGAATTCCATATACAATTCAAAGTAAAGTACGTAGTGAAACTGATTGCATGGTAGAAATGGGTGTAATAGTTAAGCAGGATGAACCTACTGAGTGGGTTAATTCTATAACTATCGTAAACAAACCAAATAAGATAAGGATCTGTCTGGATCCGACTAAGTTGACTAAAGCTATAAAGAGAGGGCCTTTCCCTACCAAAACAGTTGACAAAATTATTGCCAAGACGGCAGATGCAAAATATTTCTCAGTTTTGGATGCAATGACAGGGTATTGGCAAATAGAGTTAGATGAAGAAAGTTCACATTGGTGCACGTTTAACACTCCACAGGCCGGTACAGGTACACCCGCCTGCCTTTTGGCATCAAAATAGCTGGTGACATTTTTATTCAGGTAACGCACCATGTCATGGGCGACCTACCTGGTATCGTAATAGTTGCGGACAACATTTTGGTATATGGGTCAACAGTGGAGGAGCACAACGAGAGGCTCAAGGCCATCTTGGACCGAGCTAGGTCGGTTAATCTCAAATTAAACGAGACAAAATCTTTGTTATACAAAACTACAGTAAAGTATGTAGGTCATCAATTACCCAACAGGGTGTCAAGCCTGATCCAGACAGAATACAAGCAATCCTAGACATGCCAGAGCCACGTGACAAACAAGGCATCCAGAGGTTCCTGGGCATGGTTGGGTATGTTCACAAGTTCATACCTAACATGTCCAAGATTGCAAAACCACTGCGCATGCTCCTCGCTAAGGATGTAGCGTAGCACCTGCAAACCGAACAGCAGGGTGCTTTTGATGAGTTGAAGGAAACGTTGAGAACTGCTCCTGTGTTGTTGTATTACAATGTAAACAAACCCATTGTCATTCAAGTAGATGCCTGTCAGTCAGGTCTAGGTGCTGTGTTAATGCAAGATAGCAAGCCAATCGCACTCGCATCTCATGCGCTTAATTCGGCGCTGTGTGGCAATGCCACAATAGAAAAAGAAATGCTCGCCATATGTTTCGGATGCCAGAGATTTCATGACTATATCTTTGGAACGGAGGTTCAAATTCAAACGGACCACAAACCGTTGGTGGCGATAATGCAAAAACTGATTCACAAACTTTCGGCCAAAATGAAGAGAATGCGAATGCGTTTGTAAAATTATAATATTCAGCTATGTCATGTGAAGGGTTCTCTGATGTTTTTTGCAGACACGTTGTCCAGAGCATGATAACCTCATGATAAACTCTTCGATGACACGTTCAGCGTTGCCGCAGTGGACATGCTCAAGTTTGTTAAGTAAAATTGTCAGAGAATATGAGAAAGATGTATCCATGTCCATGTTGATCACACACATTGAGGATGGGTGGGACACTACACGCATTCAGACACCGCCATGTCCCAGACAGTACATCCCACACAAAGATGAGTTAACGGTAGAAAACAATTTAGTCATGAAAGGCAATCAGGTCGTGGTGGTACCTCCGGGTCTCCGTGGTGAAATGATTGAAGCGTTACACAAGACGCACTTGGGCGTAACAAAATCCAAACAGCTAGTACGAGACTGCATGTTCTGGCCTAACAAATAAACAAATTGAGGAAAAAGTCAGTCGGTGTGCACTTGCCAGAACAACCGGAAAAGCTTACATAACGAGCTGTCGATAAACCACCCGATAGCCTGTCAGCCGTATGATAAGGTAGGAGAAGATTTGTTTGAATTAAATCATGAAAATTACCTGATAACCGTGGATTATTACACAAAGTATCCAGAGGTAACATTGTTGAGAGATACATCGTCTGTCACAGTCATTGAGGCGATGAAGGATAATTTTGCTAGGCACAGTATTCCTAGTCAGGTCATTTCGGACAATGGTCCGCAATTTAAGAGCCATGAGTACAGGGAGTTTGCACACCATTATGGTTTTAAAGCCATATATTCCAGTCCGCAGTATCCGCAGAGCAACGGCCAGGTGGAGAGGTTTGCGCAAACGGTAAAGGACATGTTAAAAAAATGCTCAAAAACAAAGACAGGCTTTCAGTTAGCTTTGTTAGACTATCCAAACACTCCATTGCCTGTCTTGAACGCATCTCTGGCTCAGCTGCTCATGAGCAGAAGGCTGAGAGGGAGGTTGCCGATGGCGGAAGACATTTTGATACCCGAAACACAAAATCCGAAGAAAGTACAGACAGCCAAAAGGCAGCAAAGTCAGAAAGTTTTTGATGACAAGAAACGCGTAAGGCGCACAAGCCTAGGAGAGTTGGGGACACTGTCAAATACAAGAATAATGCAGGAGAGTGGATAAAAGGAGTAATTTTAGGTCGTATAGGTGTGTCAGGGAGAGAATATCAGATTTTAAATGAGTCAGGGAATATGTTGTACAGGAACAGGGTTCAGATTATAAGGGCACCCGAGGGGAGGCAGCCCAAACCAGTCGGGCAGACACAAAGTGTGTCAGCGGCGCAGCCGAATGTAAACAATGCGGCAAATCTAAGTAGGTCAGGTCAGGTGATTAGGCCGGCGAGCAGGTTGGACCTATAGTGAGTCAGTCACATTAGATATATACACAAAAACACATGTGCATGCTAAGTTTAAGGATCGTATTTTCAGATGCATTGTGTGTGTTTATTGTATCATGATGGACAATATATCTTGTGGAGGCTAAGCAGCTGGACAGTTTTTTGGGGTTTTTTTTGTGGGTTTTTTTGGTCCATTAGTTGTTTAAGCAGGGGAAATTTCAGTCATAGACGACTGGTCTTCCTCATTCCCCTGCTGGTCGATAGAAAGCCTGAGCCTACACTTTACCGACCCAAGGGATTTTTGACCTCCCACACAACATAGACATGGTATGAGAGCAAGCGGCCTTTGATGATGCTGTAAGTTATACACAGCGGTGGAAATCCAAATTGGCAGAGCTGGGGGCACGGGGAATCGAATCGCCGACCCTCAGATTAGGAGTCTGACCTAGAAAAAAGTCAGACACTCTAACCACTCCGCCACAGTCAAAGGACTTCAGTGACATAGTGCGCTCGGGCACTCGCTATAACCTGTGGTTTAAGTTAAGTGTGTGTGTAATTTATTATATTATTGTATACTATATGTGTGAACCCGATATTTTTACGCTGATTTTGAAACATTCCATGTCTCAGAAATACTTTGAGGGGGGGATGTGATATATGCGTAATAGACATCCAGGCATGTACTGAGAACAAAGGAATATGTAAATGAGATGACGTCACAGACAGAGGGTGCCGGAAGCTCGGGCCCTGGATCGGGAATAAACCATTCAGTATCCAGAAGTCAAAGTGTTCAGACGTTGTACTTTCACTGTGTATGTGTTTGTGTAGCGTCCCACCCATTTTCGATGTGTGTGATTAGCTTGGCCATTGACTTGTCAGTTTCATACTCTTTGGTTATTTTACTCAACAGACTTGATGACTGCAGTCAAATGCAGTGATGCTCAGTGTGTCACCAAATAGGTCAAAATGACCTACTTCCGCACTGGACATGTCTGCACAAAATATTAAAGACCCCTTAATGTGGCACAACTTCACATTATAATTTTGCAATCGCATTTGCATCCAATGCATTTGTACTGACAATTTGTGAATAGGTTTCTGCATGATGGCCACAAGTGGCTTGTGATCCGTTTGGCTTTGTACTTCTTTAACGAAAATATAGTCATGAAACCTTTTACAGCTGAAACAGATTGCAAGCATTTATTTTTCGATTGTGGCATATCCGCATTGTGCCGAATTCAATGCCCGAGATGTGAGTTTGACAGGTTTATTATCTTGCATAATGACAGCACCTAGCCCTGACTGACCAGCATCTACCTGGATGACAATAGGTTTTTTTGTATGACAGGACAGGCACAAGTTGTTTCTAACTTGTCTTTAAGTTTGTCATATGCACTCTGTTGTTCATTTTGCGACTGCCATGCAAAGTCCTTGTTTAGGAGCGTGTGCAGTGGTTTCGCGGAGACAAAAACGTAAAGGTAGGCGTCAGTGAGGCAACTTGGCCAGAGTATTTTGCCACACTGTCACAAATGATACAAGACCCTGCCCTCCCACGATCATGGAGCGAGCCAATGATCGAACACATACACCAACTATCAATCATGGCGACCAAATGGGAGTGGACAACGTGCAGACTTTGGTCCGAGTGTGTGTTCTCCATGATGGAGGACGGCCAACTTCCATACTGCTGGTCGGACACATGTGCCATAAAGGACGTGCAGTGGGATGCTGTGACGGAGGGAGTCAGCATCGGAGAAGCTCCACCAAAAACACAAGCACCGGCACAGGCACTGGCCCAGACACAGACCCAGTACAATGCAACGCAACACAAAACCAACCATCTAGAATACAGGCAAGAGTGCAGTAAGGAAGTAGACGGGAGGCCATGCAACCTATGGAACTGGGGAAACGAATGCGGATTCAGGACATCGCACGGAGATCTCGTCGACAGAAGAACACCACGGAGCGGCGAGTCATCGTGGACCTCAAATGGCCGAGGGGAGAAGCGTGAACACAGGGATAAGGAAAGCATACTACCAGGGTGAGCCGTGCACCTACACGCTCCCCAACATTATGGACGCGGCCGACGAGGTGGCGAGGATAGGGCAGCAGGCATACATATGGTCGGCAGACCTCGACAGGGCCTACAGGCAGCTCCGGACCTGCCCACTCTCCTCCCCGCTACTAGGCATTACAATAGACGGCCTCCATTACACCGAGATCACGCCACATTTGGCTGCCGGACATCATCGATGGCATGTGCCCGCGCGACAAATGCAGTGGTATACATCATGAGACGAAAATCGCATTTTATCCACTGCTACGCGTATGAAGACATAATGGACCTCACCGCCCGACTGGGGCTGGCACTGTCACACAAAAAGTGCAGGCCTCCAACAAAAGAACTGGAGTGGCTCGGCTTTGAACTATCAGCTGCAGACATGAGAGTCACGATCCCAATTGAGAAGCTTGAGGAGATACCCAACGAGTGCAACGCCTGGATGACACGGGCAACAGCCACCAGGAAGCAAATCCAAAGGCTCATTGGCATACTCCAACACGTGGCCAAGTGTGTCGCCCCCACAAGGAGATTCTTGGCACGCATACTTGCAACTCTGAGAGACGCCCCCTTCGTCGGCCACCACCCCATCGACAAAGACTTCAAGACTGATGTCAGGTGATTCCTAGAATACACCAGCAAATCCAACGGTATAATGCTGCTCAGGAAAGAACCTCGACACACATGGCTGATTGAATGCGACTCATCACTTAGAGGAGCCGGGGCATACTCCCCCACCCACTGCTACGCACACCAGTACACGCCCAAGATAATCCAACAGACGACCAACATAGCCCACCTAGAGGCATTAAACCTACTCATAGCACTTAACAGCCTCACACCAGAGGACCCACAGGCGTACACCGACAATGAGGCTAGCCAGAAGGTCCTCACATTCGGGTCCGGTCGAGACAGCACCCTGACTGCCTGTGCCAGAGAGATCTGGTTGTACGCGGCGGAGCACTCCTCCGAGGTCGAGGTCCTCCACAAGCCAGGGGGGGACCTTGTACTGGTGGATGCCCTCAGCAGATTGCACAGCGACAAAATTAATAGCAATGGAGGCATGCCATGAAATGTGCCTCACCAAGATTAAAGTATACTTTAAAGACGCACTCACACCAGGCCTGTAACCTGGGGAGCTCCACTAAATCTGGTTGTCTCTCCCCAGGTTACCCTGAGGCGACCCACCACGGATTCATCGAGCTGTACTTTGCGGGTCTCGCGCCCAGCCACCCCGTCCTCATTCGACATCCTGGCATACATAACACACCTCAACGAGTCTCTGGCGTCTACCTGAGCGGGGCAAGGACACTGGTCCTCCTGCTCGGTGGCAGCCTGGCCCCCTTCGACACATACCAGGTAACCCTCATGAAGCGGGGACTACACTGCATGTCATCACAAGTGGTGACCCAGGCACCACCCATAAGACCATCAATGCTTAAGGACGCCGTCGATCACATCCGATGGGCCACCCCAGACACCATAGTGATAGTTGCCGCGATACTTATAGCACACGGCACCTACCTGAGGCAGAGCAACACCCTGAGTGGGCTACCCGACAGCCAGGACCAAACCCACGCCCTCAGGGCGAGAGACTTAACCACAACCTGCTGGAGGGGGGGGGGGGGGGAGGCCTACACCGTGCTCCACCCCGCCGCCCCACTCTCTCCCTACTGCCCACTGCTGGCCTGGTCCCAGTACCACGCGGCCCAGGCCCCGCTCCTGGATGGCCCCGCCTTCCTCCTCCCCAATGGCGCCCCTCTCCCGCCCCGAGTACTCCTGGGAGCCCTCAGGCTCGCCCTGGCAGCGGGCGGGGTCCCCGACCCCGAGTCCTACACCCTCCACAGCCTCAGGAGGGGCGGGGCTCAGGCATCTGCCCGGGCGTGGTCGGCCCTTGCCGAGATCATGGAGCTCAGATCATGGACCTCGTCCGTGGTCCATGCATACGTGCCCCGGGCCAGCATCACCACCGGCCCTCGAACCCTCGCTAAAGTGATCGGTTGAGGGTTCGAGTCCGGCCCCCTGGAGGTGGTCCAGCGGCACGGCGGGGGTTATGGCGTCTGGAGGCAGGGGTGGGGCCATGACTCAACAAACGGAACTGACCCCTACCTGACCTAGATCTGAACTAACCCCAAAGCATGCAAGCAGGCATGGCTGAACTCAAATGTAACCAAAAACTGGACTGATGGGATGTCACTGACCGTAGGCGACCTCCCCCTGACTATTATCCTCTGACCCCACCCACCACCAACTCAACCCGCATGCCCCCTCTTGCCCCTCCACCGCACCCCCCCCCCACCCCCCACCCCACTTGCTGCGAATCACTGTTGGGAAAAACACTGTTAAAATTGCTATGTAACATACATACCCTCACATAACCATGTCTCACCCTGATACTCAATGTTCTTATCCTCAAAGGGGCCAATAACGCCACATTATACCAGTCATACCTCCGCCTTAGTGAAGTACACGCCTGTTACTATGATACCCTTGACAATTAAGTAACTAGCCTATCCTGTTATTGAGTAATTGCTGACCTGTTAACTTGAACATGTTGAGCATATTCAACTGGACCGACCAGTCCCCCGCTATTAGCTTCTTATAAGCTCATTTGTCTAGAAGTAAGCTTGATTACACTTGTTGATGATATTACTGAGACTGAATGTATCGCTCTGGTACCCTGTTAACATTCACACGCCTTATTGGTACTGCATTCTGAATTACTCTGAGCTCGCTGTTACTGGATGACAATGTTCCGATATGCCCGACCTGCTTCAGCTTACTGATTTCTTTTGAATAAATACTGTAAAGAAGCTGTCCCTTAAGTGTTATATGGAGTGAACAAAATTATTATTGCAGTACGACTGTAGCCCTGCTTATTAAATACAATAAATACTTACCTAAAGGCTAAGCATTTAATCGTCTAAACATTTTCATTACAGATAATTGTCCAATGAAGAAGTTTGGCGAAAGTTGCCATCTGGATTGTATATGCGATGCTAGGTGCAATAAAATCACCGGAATGTGCATAGGTCGGTAAACTGTCAACAATCTATTCTCAAAAATAAATCGTAGTGCTTAGAATCATCAGCATCTGGCTTATGTGAATATATCACAAATAGCACAGACATCAGACGCTGTTTACCCAAGTCGCTAAATACTCTAGTCACACCATGCTTGCGCCCACAAAAAAGGATTGGTCGCAAATAGGTCGCAATGTGGTCGCAAGCAGTCACAAAGTGATCCGCATTGGTCGCTGACCACCTTGTGGCAATTTTGGTCGTAAGGAGGTTGCAGTTGCACTAAACTCCTCCTTGCGACCAAAATGGTCACCTGGAGGTCGGCGACCATTTTCATAGGTTGCTTTGGTCGCAAGCCATAGTGTGATTGGGGCTTAACTCTCACAGTGATAGAACACACAGAATTGTTATTTGTGAAATTGGTGACTTGACCTGTAGCTATGTGTATATATATGGACCATAAAGTAAAACCTTATACTTCCCATAGAGCCTACTTGTGAAAATGGATTAACGGGCGATGATTGTGACATCGAGTGTCCCTGCGAATATCGGTGTGTGGGGAAAACCACCAAATGCGAAGGTAAGCGCATCACTCCCTTTGCTGAAGATATATATCATACACAGGTCATCGAAAACAAAATATTTGATAGAAATTAATTTAGAGTTTAACGATTTTCTTTTTTTTAGTAATGAATTTATTTACCTTGCTCATAACGGATAAGTGTGTTCACACTTCTTTTCACTGCTGGGCATCACTAGTCCAATTTGATTTAAATCTTGTCAATGTTGTTTTAGTAATTTAGGTTTTCTTGTGTATTGGTTTCTAACGCTTTGTAGATTACAAATATTCCAAAATCCAGATTTTACTATACTTTTTGTTAATCCATTTAAAAATCGTCGTTTTGTCTAGGTTACATTATTGTTTACTTTCATAAACACTGCTATCTTTTCTGCATTTCGTGTGGCAGATAGCAGATGAGCTACAGTAGATAGACGTGTGCACGCCATCTGCTACCTGCAGCATTGGTCGTAATGCGAAGCATTACGTTTGATGCGAGGGAAGGAAGAGACCCTCCCCCGCCGCTGTGGCGCTGCCTACTCACCTCGGCCGAGCCCCGGCTCGCCCCCCCCTCCCTTCCCGCCACCTTCTTTGTTCTGGCGCTCACGCCTCACCCGACGCCCGCTGCTCGCCACATCTCACCCTCCCCCGGGCCGCCAGCATTCGCACCTCACCGGCTGTCGCCCCCCCTTCCTCCCTTATAAGGCCGCCCGCCGGCTCTCCTCAGGCACTCACCCTCCTGCCGTCTTCCGCCTCTCTCCGCCTCTCTCCGCTTTTCCGCCTCTCTCCGCCCCCTCAGTAAGGCTCCCACCGCCGCCCGGCGCCAGTCGCCCACCATCCTCAACCCTGACGTCCACCTCGACCCTGGCGACACTGCCTTCCTCTGCCCCCCTGACCCCCCCGACCCGCCCCCCGACCCGCCCCCCCTCCCGCCCCCCGACCCCCCCCCCCACCGCCCACGACTTCGCCGCCCCCCTAGCCCGCCCCTGCCGCACCTCCTCCCCCGACCCCAGCCCCCTCAAACACCCTGCCCCGCCCCGCCCTTCCCTCGACGAGCCCACCGTCGATGTAATCGACCCCGACCTCCAGGCCACCCTGCCCGCCGCCCCCTCCTGCGGCCCCACCCCCCACCACTACCGCCCCACCATCCTCGCCTCCTGGCCCCACCCCTCCGGCGAGGCGTGGGACCGCTACCCTACCTTCCTCCGCACCTACACCGCCCTCCGGGAAGCGGGCCTCCCTAATTTTTTGGCCGCCCGCATCCCCCTACCCTCAGGCCTCCACATCCCCGCCTGGCGCTCCCGCCTCCAGGATTACCCCGACCAGGCCGTCCTCGACCTCCTCGAGTTCGGCTTTCCCGCCAACTACTCGGCACCAACCCTCCCTCGGCCCTCATTCTCCAACCACCGTGAGCCCCCGGAGTTCCTCCCTCACATCCAGGCCTTTGTAGAGACGGAGCTCGCCCTCGGCCCTCGGCGCCCTCATCGGCCCTTTCCACGTCCCCCCTTTCTCCCCCTGGACCCAGGTCTCCCCGATGATGACCCGCCCCAAGTCCGACTCCAGCAAGAGGCGGGTCATCGTCGACCTCTCCTATCCCCGAGGCGCCAGCGTGAACTCGGGCATCCCCCGGCGCGAGTACCTCGGGGAACCCCACGCCTACACCCTCCCGTCCGTCGCCGACGTCGGCCGCCGCTTAGTGTCCGAGGGCACCGGGGCCTACGTCTGGTCGGCGGACATATCCCGGGCCTACCGTCAGCTCCGCGCCGACCCCCTCTCCTGCCCTCTATTCGGGATATGCCTCAATGGGGGCACCTACATTGACCTCGCCCTCCCCTTCGGCTGCCGCTCCTCGGGCGCGGCCTGCGTCCGCGTCACCTCGGCGGTGGCCTGGATCCTCCGGCGCGAGGGGTTCCATACCCTCGTCTACGTCGACGACTTCATCGGCTGCGAGGGCTCCTACCTGAAGGCCTGCAAGGCTTTCGACGCCTTCCTCGCCCTCACCACAGCCCTCGGCCTCGACGTAGCACCCGGAAAATGTCACACCCCCCGCTGTCCGCCTCACCTGGCTAGGGTTCGCCCTCGACAGCGAGGCCATGACCATCCGGGTGGCCCCCGCGAAGATCCAGGCCCTCGTCGACGACTGCGACGCCCGCGTCGCCCGCCCCACCCTCGGGAAGCAGGAGCTTCAGTCTCCTCGGCCGCCTCAACCACGTGAGCAGCTGCGTGCTCCCCGGCCGCAAGTTCATGGGCCGGCTCCTCGGGGCGCTCCGAGAGTGGGAAAAGAAAAAAGGGGGGGGGGGGGGGGGGGGGGGATGGGGGTGTGGGGGGGGGGGGTGGTTGGGGGGGGGGGGGGGGGGGGGGGGGGGGGGGGGGGGGGGGGGGGGGGGGGGGGGGGGGGGGGGGGGGGGGGTGTTTTGGGGTTTTTTTGGGTTTTGGGGGGGGGGGGTTTGGTGGGGGGGGTGGGTTTGGGGGGGGGGGGGGGGGGGGGTTTTTTTTTTTGTTTATTTTATGATGGGGGGAAAGAATAAAGATAAAGAGAAGGTATGAAAGAAAGTAAGGTTTGGGGGGGAAGAAGTAGACTAGAATAATTAGAAGAATAAGAATAAGGGAATAAGTGAAAGGAGGGGGGTATTGTGTTGGTAAAATGAGATAAGGGGAGGGGAAGGAGCCCCCACTCACTACTACGCCCGAGGGTACTCCAAGGCATTCCGGGCGCGGTTCCCGACGATCCACGAGCTCGAGGCGGTCAACCTCGTCGTCGCCCTCCGCGCCCTCCTCCCGGACGACGTCGCGGGGGCGACGGTGACGGTCAACACGGACAACATGGCCTCCGCCCTCGCGCTCGAGTTGGGACGTGCCCGAGACGCTACCCTCGGGACGTGCGCCCGGGAGCTCTGGCTGATGGCGGCCACGGGCTCCTTCGAGCTCCGCATCGTCCACAAGCCCGGGGCGGACCTCCTCCTCGCAGACGCCCTCAGCCGCGCCCACCTTCCGGGACCCTGGGACGCGACGGCCCGCGCCGAGGTGGCCCGCCTCGGGCTCCTCCCTACCAACATCACCCATGACGCCTTCCCTTTCTTCCCCAGCCTCTAGGTTTCCCCGAGGACGAGGTCGCCGCCGTCGCCCGGTTCCGTGCCGCCTCCCTCGCCCCGGCGACCTGGAGGAACCGCCGTCGCCAGGCCGAGGAGTTCGTCGTCTACGCCGTGGCCCGAGGCGTCGACCCCCCTCGCGCCCTCGCCCTTCGACATCGCCGCCTTCACTGCCGCCCTCTTCCTCCGCGGGCTCGCGCCTGCCTCCATTAAGAACACCGTCTCGGGGGCCCGCTCCTGGGTCGTGGGCGCCGGGGGCCTCACCTCGGGCTTCGACGCCCGCCTCCCCAGGGACGTCTGCCGAGGCGGGGAACGTTCCTCCGCTCACATCCCCCGGCAGGCGCCGCCCCTGACGCCGCAGCAGCTCGCCCTCACCATCAGCCACCTCTCCCGAGCGGGCCCCGCCTCCCTCGTTCCTCGGGCCGCGCTCCTCCTCGGGTACTTCGGGATGCTACGGCAGTCCAACCTGCTGGCCCCGAGCACCTCACCGGCTGTCGCCCCCCCTTCCTCCCTTATAAGGCCGCCCGCCGGCTCTCCTCAGGCACTCACCCTCCTGCCGTCTTCCACCTCTCTCCGCTTTTCCTCCGCCCACCCACCCGACTTCCACTTAACCTCCCACTCCCTAGGGTGGAGGGCTCCTCGGCACCCCCTCACGCCACTGACTTTTGACACAAGCCGATTCATAACTATCTTCTGCTCCTTCTGAGCCTCTCTGCTCCTTCCTGGGAGCACCTCATTATTTGATACCTTCTTTATTTTTTATTACCACTGTGCATATTTTTCATTAATTGTATGTACCTGTAACATGTACTTCCGCTGAGGCGTGAAATAAACACGCCTTCTTTCCACCCCCGCCTCGCCTTCTTCCTTTTCGCGCATCATGATTTTATAGTAATGGGGGGAAGCCACGCTGGCTGGTTGTTTTTGTTTTACATCCTAGCAACATCTGTGGTCATATCAGGATGGGTACCGACTTGTGACAATGCTCAGTTATGGTGACGTTATATTGCTTCCCAAATGGAAGACCAGGCCGCCGGCACCATGATCTGGTGTCCTCCACAGTCACATTATGTTGATACTGTGCTAACCAGTCCTATTAATGCCTATAAATGGTCGCCTGGAGGTCGGCGACCATTTTCATAGGTTGCTTTGGTTGCAAGCCATAGTGTGATTGGGCCTTAACTCTCACAGTGATAGAACACACAGAATTGTTATTTGAGGGATCCATGTACCACTATACAATAATAAAGCTGAGCGTACAAGCTCTCACTCTACTTTCATTCTTTATACTCGTCCGTTCTATTCTTGCCTGTATTGATTTCATATAGCCTGCCTACACAACCACAGATGCCAGCCGTGGTCTTTAGAAGGTGAATATCATTATTTCACCCCTTATTTTAATTCAAAGTTTTTTAAATGTCCCCGCTCTGCTAAACATCATGCTAATCTATTATCATTATTTGATTATATTAGAAAGACAGATGTAGAGCGAATTATTCAGTCAGTGGGTGAGAATTCCAAATGGTGTAAAGTTTACATCACTAATGTTAATTACTATGTTTTCAGAAAATCCTTTGTTATTGGGAGAGCAAATGACATTCCAGATTACAGCCATGCAAAGCGATCCATCAACTCCTTTTCGAATGTTTTTTGTTACTGCTTATCTTATCATTCAGAGAAGAACTTTCAAAAGATGTGAAAACTTTGTCAGAAATTAGTCGTAATGTGTGCATATAGCTAACAGGCTAAGGGCTAACAGGATAACCGTCGCGAGGGGGGGTGGGGAGTCCCTTCCCCGCCGCGAATCAAACGCATTCCACACATTTCGACCAATACGCGACGAGGAAGGAACGAGGAGGCATCGGTGGAGAAAAAGCACTTTATTTATAAAGTGCGAGGCAATGAGACAAAGGATCATGAGAACAGGATAAAGCAGGATAAATGAGAGCAGCAACGAGAGAGATGAGCTGGTGTCACAGGTCACTGCGAGGGCAGGTCCAGCGGCCAGGAGGATATCAGCAGGTGAACTGGGGTCAAGGTGTCAGTCATGTAGGGCCGACCAGCTGACACACTGTCAATGTCACTAGTGGGAGGGCGGTGAGGGGAGCTATTTCAGGAGGTGTGCGGGGGTCAGGGTCGCTGTTAGGTCCAGCGACCAGAATTACGTGAGCAGGTGAAGCGGTATCGCCGTGACTGTCAGTGGGAGGCCCAGAGACCAGCACTATGCCAGGAGTTGTGCCAGTGTCAGTGTCAGAGGCACTGCCAGGGCCGGCGAGCTGGTGTCACAGGTCACCAGGAGTGGCAGGTCCAGCGACCAGGAGGACAGCAGCAGGTGGGCTGGCGTCAAGGTCTCAGTCATGTAGGTCGATCGAGCAATGGTGTCAGCGTGGTGAGAGGCGAGTCATGCAGGATAGTGTAGTGTAGATGGGCCAACGACAGTGTAGATCGGCCAATGGTGGTGAGGATACGCCAGGGGAGGCAGAGACCGCCTGTGGAGGCGAGTCGGGGCGTGTAGAGGCGTGGTGTAGATCGGCCTTGGTGGTGGTGAGAGAGGCCGTCATGCAGGATAGTGTAGGTCGGGCAGTGATAGTGTAGATGGGCCATCGACAGTGTAGAGCGGCCAGGGTAGTGTGGATGGGCCAACAATAGTGTATGTCCGCCAAAGGCGGTGAGGATAGGGCTCGCACAGGATAGTGTAGGTCGGCCAGCGATAGTGTAGATGGGCCAACAACAGTGTATAGCGGCTACGTGCAGGATAGTGTAGGTCGGCCAGGAGTAGTGTAGATGGGCCCCAAAAAAAGAAAAGGCGTGGAGGCAGGAGAGCATGTGGCGGGGCTCGGAGAGAGAGTGGCTGGAGGGAGCAGGAGGGCAGGGTTATAAGGCAGGGGAGCGTGTTTATTAATACATGTATATGTGTGTATATGTATATGTGTGTATATGTATATTTGCTGTCACAACAATAAAATATATCAAATACAATAATATTAAAGGTAGGTCTTTCTTACTGTTGTACCAGCAAGACAAGCCATCTTTGAGGTAATTATGCATCAGATGCATAATGACAGTGAATTATTTATTATGCATATATATATGTAAGAACGTTTTAAGCCGAAGGCAGTGGGGTGGATACAGTTTTTATTACTAAAGTCAATGTGGTAGTATCTGGCTGGGCTACAAATGCCCTACCGAAATGTACGGTATAAACAAATATATAAATATCAATAAAATAAGAATACAAATAAATAGTACAGGTGTGTATGGGCTTTCAGGCAGCAACAGAGTGAGCAGCCGGTGGAATCAGTGGGGTACATATCACAGGTGGGTAGGCTGGTGGAATAGCCAAACCCCTCCCGGCGGGTTCGTCGAACCGGCGGGAGGGGGCTGCACCATGTGATTCCTACATCCGCATATACTTAGTATATATGTTGGTGTAAGTATACATTAAGCCGAAGGCAGTGTGGTGGATACAGTTTTTATTACTAAAGTCAATGTGGTAGTATCTGGGTGGGCAACAAATGCCAAGTCCCCAGGACCCTCCAGACAGAACTAACTAACCCCCCCGAGGCAAGAGGCCACCCGCATGTCCACGACTATTCGCTCTGACAGGGGACGTGCAATATACTTATAGATTGTGTCAGAAGACCAATCGCCCCATAGCCGGATTTCGTTGATCGGGGCGCCTTGAAGGGCGAGGTAAGTACCCCCGCCTCGCCGCAGAGAATGGCATGAGAAATTCTCTCCGGCTAAGCCAGCTAGTGCAGCAAAGTATTTTATAGTAGACTGTCCACCATGGTCTATTTAAAAAGTACTTTTCTAAGAATCAAAATCCTGGAAAGAGTTAATGAGAAATAACCAAAAATATGAACAAATCATGATGTGTGGCATCATATAAGCCATTACTCTAATGTACACACAGGCAGATGGGTTGTTGTTTTAGCAGTCTACACAAGGATGGCCACTGGGTGTGGGTGTGGGTGTGGGTGCAGAGTGGAATTTCTCTGTGTGGTATATCCACCACACAGTATATGTGTATGTGCATATACACACAATATATATATATATATATATATAAACAGTTGTCCCCTGGTAAACAGAATAACAAAAGACAGGAGTGGTTGAGAAAGAGTATATATTCTCTGGTGGGAATATATTATTGCCCACATAAATATTTACAAATCCGTCCTGCTGAGCGGGTCCGGCAGTGGTAGTGACCAGGCGCAGCTGGTATCATGCAGTCATGATCCACTCACAGGTAGCCGAGTAGTGGCGGATGAAGGAACTAATCTAGGCAGCAGCAGGTTGGCAGTACTAACTCAATGGACTAGGAGTGGGTAGTAGCTACTCCACATGACATCAGGGTGTAGACTAAATAAAGGGGAGAGAACTGATAAGTGGTCGTGTCCTTGTTTATATTCCCGTAATAGATTATAGAGCATATGCACACAGATATATATATATGCATAATTTTATACATATACACCCATATATGTGCATATATACTCATATATATGTGTATATAAGTATATATACACATATGTACCTGTGTATATATGGATATATCCATTTATGAGCATATATATATGTATAGATGTGCGTTTATGTGTATATATGCGCATATATATGCATATATATAAAACGGTAATGTGTCTAAGCATATATATGCATAATTATATACATATGCACGCATATATGTGGACGTATGTGCCTATATAAGCATATATCCACATATATAATGTTCAGATGCATTTATATAGACATATATATGTGTATATATATATGCATATATGCATATATATATGTAAATACACGTGTAGATATATGTATATATGCGCATAGATCCACATTTATGAGGATATGTGACACAATACTTATGACTAAAACATGATATACATACATATATATATATATATATACATCTATGTACACATATAAGCAGTTTATTATATAACACCTTGCTAGATGAATTGCATATAATTATTATTCATGTAGATTAAACTTTATATACATAAGATGGTAGAATTGTCAGTGCCATAGACAATTGTTTTAAACAATAACATAATTGTGTACATCATTTTTGGTTATTATATAAATAGCACACTCCTCCTAGGCCTATACCCCCTCTTACCAAACTCACTTCCACAACACACCCTTTCACTCTGTTGCCCACAAGTTGGGGATGGGGGGGGGGGGGTGGCACCCAGTATGTGCTGGTACTAGTAGTACCCTATCCTCAAACTTAAACACAAGGTTTGCCAGCAGTCATGCCTCAATGAGCATGACCCACATCCACCCTAGGTTTTTCAGTTAGACAATTACGTTAGGGTAACCCTGACAGCCAGATAGGCCAGGGTAGGGGTTACCCCACCTGATACCTCCCCCCCCCCCACACACACACAAAGTAAGACAATAGCCACACAGCAACACTGGTCTGTAACGCACACCCCCACCAGCCCACCTCTAGCTACACCATGCTGGTCAGTCATGAATCAGTGATGATGTGGTGATATTTATTTAGATTTTATTGAATTTATTTTCAACTTTATTCATTTATTATCCTTACTATTGAAATTTGTTCATATTATTCCTAGCCATATTGATTGCTCGTTATTCACATGCTTTCAGGACCTCCCAGCATTCTGGCACCAGTTGGACTATTGTGGGTTGCACTTCCCCTGTAGCTCAGATGGCAGAGTGCTGGCCTCAACATCAGAGGGTAACAGCTTCGAATCTTGGAACTGGAATACTGTTTTTTTTTTAGAGAATGTCCTACTACTTTTTTTGTAATGCATAATTATATCAATATTAATAAATATGCCTTTACCTAACTTGATATTGCTTGACGTTATCTGACCGGGCTTTACCCGCCTCGGCTTTACCCAGCTCGGCTTTACCCCGCTCGACGCTACCCGCCTCGACGTTACCTGCCTAAAGGTTTACCCGACCCCACTTTACCCGACCTGACTTTACCTGAACCGGCTTCACCCGACTCGACTTCACCCCACCCGACTTCACCCGACCCAAATTCACCCGACCCGAGTTCACCCAACCCGAGTTCACCCGACCCGAGTTCACCTGACCCAAGGTCACCCGACCCGAGGTCACCCGACCCGAGGTCACCCGACACGACTTTACCCGACCCGACTTTACCCGACCATGCTTTACCCAACCACACCCGAACCCGAGCCCGACGCGACTTTCCTCAAACTGACTTTACCTGACCCTACTTTACCTGACCCATCTTTACCCAACCTCGCTTTACCCAACCCCACTTTACCTCACCCCACTTTACCTCACCCGAGTTTATCCGACCCGTGTTTACCCGACCCAAGTTTACCCTACCCGACTTTACCCGGGTTGACTTTACCCAGGTGGACTTTACCCAGCTCGACTTTACCCGGCTCTACTTTACATGGCTCGACTTTACTAGGCCCGACTTTACCCAGCTCGAAATTAACCAGCTTGACTTTACCCGGCACCACCAAACTTTACCCAACCCATCTTTACCCGACCCTTCTTTACGCAACCCCACTTTACCTCAACCCACTTTACCTCACCCGAGTTTACCCGACCCGAGTTTACCCGACCCGACTTTATCCGGGTCGACTTTACCCAGGGTGACTTTACCCAGCTCGACGTTACCCCCTCTCAACTTTAAGCAGCTCGATGTTACCCGCTTCGACGTTACCCGCCTCGACGTTACCCGCCTCGACGTTACACACCTCGACGTTACACGCCTCAACGTTACACGCCTCGATGTTACCCGCCTCGACGTTACCCGCATCGACGTTACCCGACCCGACTTTACCCGAGCCGACTTTACCCAACTCGACTTTACCCAACTCGACTTCACCCAACCCGACTTCACCCGACCTGACTTTACCCGACCCTTCTTACCCAACCCCACTTCGCGCAATCACACTTTACTTCACCCCACTTTACCTCACCCAAGTTTACCCAACCCAACTTTACCCGACCTGACTTTACTGTCGCGTCTTTACCCGGCTGGACTTTACCCGGCTCGACATTACCCGTCCTGACTTTGCCCAGCTCCACTTTACCCGGCTCCACTTTACCCGGCTCCACTTTACCAGACTCGACTTTACCCCTCGATGTTACCCGCCTTGACTTTACCCGACCTGACTTTACCCGACCCGACTTTACCTGACTGTACTTTACCAGATCCAAGCCGGGTAAAGCCGAGCCGGGTAAAGTCAAGCCAGTTAAAGTCGAGCCAGGAAAGTCCAGCCGAGTAAAGTTGCGCCCGTAAAGTCGGGTCGGTTAAAGTCAAGTCGTTAAAGTTGAGCCTGGAAAAGTCGAGCCGGGTAGAGTCAAGCCGGGTAGAGTCGATCCGAGTAGAGTCAAGTAGGTTGAAGTCGAGTCGGTTAAAGTCGAGTCAGGTAAAGTCGAGCCGGGTAGAGTCGAGCCGGGTAGAGTCAAGTCTGTTAAAGTCGAGTTGGTTAAAGTTGAGTCGGTTAAAGTCAAGTCGGTTAAAGTCGAGTCGAGTGTAGTCGGGTAATGTTGAGTCGGGTAATGTCGACCTGACCCTACTTTACCTGACCCAAGTTTACCCGACCCAACTTTACCCGACCTGACTTTATCTGACCCAAATTTACCGGACTCGACTTTACCATACTCGAATTTACCGGACTCGATGTTACTGGCCTCGATGTTTCTCGCCTCGAAGTTACCCACCTCAATGTTACCACCCTCGACGTTAAGCTACCCGACCTGACCCGACTCCACTTCACCTGACCCGACTTCGGCCAACTTGACTTCAGTCAAGTCGGGCACAGTCAGGTCGGGCAGATTCAGGTCGGGCAGAGCCCGGTTGAGCAGAGTCCGGTTGGGCAGAGTCGAGTCGGGCAGAGTTTGGTCGGGCAGAGTCAGGTCGGGCAGAGTCGAGTCGGGCAGAGTCGAGTCGGGCAGAGTCGAGTCGGGTAATGTCGAGTCGGGTAATGTCGAGTATGGTAATGTTGAGTCGGGTAAAGTCGAGTCGGGTAATTTTGAGTCGCGTAAAGTCCAGTCGAGTAAAGTCCAGTCGCTTAAAGTCCAATGGGGTGAAGCCGAGTCGGGTAAAGTCGAGTCAGGTAAAGTCGAGTCGGGTAGTCGAGTCGGGTAAAGTCGAGTCGGGTAAAGTAGAGTCGGGTAAAGTCGAGTCGGGTAAAGTCGAGTCGGGTAAAGTCGAGTTGGGTAAAGTTGGTCGAGTCGGCTAAGGTCGAGTCAGCTAGGGTCGAGTTGGCTAGGGTCGGGTCGGCTAAAGTCGAGTCGGCTAAGGTCAATTCGGCTATGGTCGAGTTTGGCTATGGTCAAGTTGGCTATAGTCGAGTCTGCTATGGACGAGTCAGCTAAGGTTGAGTCGTCTAAGGTCGAGTCGGCTAAGGTCAGGTCGGCTAAGGTCGGGTCGGCTAGGGTCGGGTCAGCTAAAGTCGGGTCGGCTAAAGTCGAGCCGGGGTAATGTCGAGCTGGGGTAAAGTCGGGGCGGGATCGAGTCGGCTAAGGTCGAGTCGGCTAAAGTCAGGCCGGCTAAAGTTGGGCCATCTAAAGTCGGGTCGGCTAAAGTCGGGCCGGCTAAAGTCGGGCCGGCTAAAGTCGGGCCGGCTAAAGTCGGCCCAGCTAAAGTCGGGCCAGCTAAGGTCGGCCCAGCAAAAGTTGGGCCGGCTAAAGTCGACCGGGGTAATGTCGAGCTGGGGTAATGTCGAGACGGGGTAGAGTCGAGCCAGGGTAAAGTCAAGCTGGGGCAAAGCCGGCAAAGTTGAGCCGGGGCAAAGGTGGACCAGGGCAAAGTCGAGCCGGGGTAAAGTCGAGCAGGGGTAATGTCGAGCTGGGGTAAAGTCGAGCTGGGGTAAAGTCGAGCCCGGTAAAGTTGACTAATATTAATATTAATTATGCATTTAAAAAAAAGTTGTTAAGACATTCTTTAAAAAAAAAAGTATTCCATTTCCAAGATTCGGACCAGTTACCCTCTGAGGAACTGCTAAACTCAGAGTGGTCCAATTGGTGGCAGAATGCTGGGAGGTCCTGACAACATGTGAATAATGAGCAAACAATATGGATAGAAATAATCTGAAAAAAAATTTAAAAGTAAGGATAATAAATAAATAAATTTAAATATAAATAAAATTAAATTTTAATAAATTTCACCACATAATCATTGACCAGATTGGTGTGGCTAGAGGTGGGCTGGTGGAGGTGTGGACAGGTTGGGGAAACACCTGAATTGACAGTCTGTTGGTACAATCGGGTCCGTTGATGTAATCTAGTATGTTAATTGGTAGGCTTTACTATAGGAAAATGTGTTGTCACCTATATCCAGTGAACCTGTTTGTTGGGGTAATAAATATTGATATCACTAGAAAGAGACAAACCTGCTTCACCAACTAAGTGGTTATCAGCTACATTTGGTGTTTTATTTAAGAGTAACTAAGGATTGAATTTACATTAAATGTGTGATGCGTGTTTGTCACTGAACCCTTGGTCAGCCCTTGGTCAGTCCTGAGTGCATCCTCCTCTCCCCATCCCCACCCCCACCAGCGCCTCTCCACTAGGGGGCTACCATGGTTACTAATTAAGACAGGGTGTGGGTGACCTAAGTTAGCACAGATGAGGGGTTGAAGAACACACATGTGATATTTTATTTTAAGGAGTATAATATATATTATGCGTATATAAATGCCGGAGTTAAAGTACTTATTAATATTATCGTTCTGTAATATTATTATTCCAATATTGTCCAATCAATGCCTTGCTTGCTAGCCCGGACCTGCCCTGCAGGGGCGCCAAAACGGCGGGTTCGGACGCCGGCCCTCCATATTGGTCAGTCTTCGGCCAGCTTTCAAACTTTAACCAGTAGGCATATAATTGCTAGCCAGACAAGCAATAAAGATTGTCCATCCCATCTCCGCTTGTTTCTCCTTTTGATGTAGGCACATTTATATTACAATATTTGTTAGGACAATTTGCTAGTGAATGATGGAGGCATACATACATACATGCATACATACATACATACATACATACATACATACATACATACATACATACATACATACATATATAGATTCATACATGTAAACATCTATATTTATGTATATGTATGTATTTTCGTGCATAGTTTGTGTAAACATCTTAGCCACAAGCCTGCAGCTACCCCACACCCACCCTGGTACTAGTAGGAGTGTGTGTGTGGAGGGTCAATTCACCGGGAACACTTGTGAAGGCCACCCCTGGCACACAATCAGTAGGAGTAGTGTGTGTGGGGGGGGGGGGTATCAGAAGCAGCCTGACTGGGACAGTTAAACCAAACTTTCATGTGGTTATATTTTATTTGATTAAATATTTGTTAGGACATACATGCATACATACATACATGCATACATACATACATACATACATACATATATAGATTCATACATGTAAACATCTATACATACATACATACATACATACGTACATATGTACATACGTACATACATACATGCAGACATCCATATTTATGCATATGTGTATATATGTATTTATTTTCGCTCTTAGCGGGTGTTTACATCTAAGCCTGCATGACCTCAACTTTCAAACACCCACCCTAGCAGGAGGCTGTGTGTGTGTGGAGGTTGAAGAACTATGTGGTAGAGCACCAGTCTGAGACTTGACTTGACATTGTGGACAGGGAACACCTGTTAATGGGAGTGTGGGGGGGGGGGGGGTAGGTAGAGAGGGAGGGTTATCAGAAGCAGTCCTTGGGTCCTCCTCCAGTGTTGATGTTTCTAGCTCCCACTTCTCAACTAGAATTATAGATGAATTCCAAGTCTCATGGATTTATTTCAATGGCAAAATTACTAAGATTCTTTACAATTTGGATTTATATATGTATATATATATATATGTATGTATGCATGTATAATATCATAATTGAAATATGTATGTATATATGTATGTAGCCATGTGTATATATAGGTATATATGCATGTATATATCTATGTACATATGTATGTATGTAGCCCTGGGAGAGGGGGGAGGGCTGGATGGGTTGGGGGGGGGGGCTCTGACCAAAGCCTGTGAAAACACATATTTGGTTTTATATATAGAAACTAAATATATAATTATGGTTATTGCTGCCTCATAACTTTGGGTGGGAATGAGTGAGCCTGTATCACTCTGACTGACCCACTGTGTAAACGTGCCGGCTGGTGGTTTGGGTGGTGTGAATAGGTCAAGTGAAAGCACTACAGGTAATGAAGGAAAACAGGGTAAGAATGAAAAGTAAGAGAATGAGACTCTTTGGTTTATTGCTTATATAGGTTCTCAAGATTCAAGATGGCCGTTGTCACATGATCCTATTCATCAATCACAGTACAATGCAGTGGTCACATGACTCACTCCTCCAATCAGAGTACAATGCAGTGGTCAATGATCATAACAATACCATGTGGGGGGGGAGGGGGCATGTGAGGTGACTCTTCCAAAGACTGTTCTTAGTCAAACTCGGAAGTGACACTCCCTCTAAAGACTATTCAATTATACAAATTCTATACTCAATGAATAATAGTTTACCAATTTCACACATCCCTCATATGCCTTTGGGTTTTTATATTTTAACATTTATCATTATATAGACAGTTTGTAATTTATTATAGTAACTTCACCTCGGTTCACATGTATTATATCGGACAATTTTACAACGTACTCCGCCCCTCCACTTCTTTCCATCTGCCCAGCATATAGCAAGAAGTGCACAGTACTACGTTGTCACCTTTATATGCTCTTTAATATCTTCTATATCTTTTATCAACCTTACAATGAATTGAGTCTGAAATAGTCGCGCTAATAGATAAGGTACATCTGACTTCGAGAGCAAAAAAAAAAAAAATTCCGAAGATTTTCATTTTCCCTTTTTTTTATGGTATTTAATAAAATAATTCTATATTTTATTTTTATAATTTAAATATTAACTATGTTTTAAGTCTTATTTTACCCCACTGATAACATATATGATGTCTTAAGAAGCATACGATTCATTTGCCATCATTTTTAGCTTATTCCGAGCATTTTTTAGTTTTGTGACGGTTTAGAGGTCGTTCTGCAACGATTCTAAGGCACACTCCAGTCACTTAGCATCGATCTTACATTAGTGCTTAATCGGATTTGGTATCTGCTGTCAAATATTCCAATATCGCTGCGCTTTTACTAGGCATTTTGTTTTACCGACTGTCAAATAGAAGAAACCTGGGACGTCGATGGTAGACGCGTGGTTGATCGACAGGTTCTCATAGGATTAACATTACGGAACTCAATCAATGAGAAAACAAGGCCTAAGTGGTTTGAATCGATGACCTAGTTTCTGGGACTATTTTCTTGCAAATCTAGACCAAAATCTTCGATTTCACCAATCTTAATTCGTTTTATCTCGAAATAATGGCAAAAGATGAATCAATATGTGTTTTTGTAACTCCTGTACAAAGATAAAGCATCAATTATCAGTATTAACAAATATAATCGTGTCAACAGAAATTCAACATATACGATAGCGGCATAATGTAAACAAAACAATGACAGTGGTTCTTTTTGAACTTCAAAACCATAATGCTTATCTATATTATTCAATAATAATAGATCTACATGCTTTTGCTCAAGTTTAACGTATAGAATAGTAGTATTAGAATGTTCTGTATTTGTTTACGTCGATTGTCGATTGTCGATGTTACGGCGTTTTCTCCGCGAAACGGCGAATTTATATTACAATGTCTCTGTGATAGTTCTATGTGAACTCGTACGTCTGCGTTGCTTAATATCACCAACACGATCCAGTCACTAGCAGCATATGCGTTAGTTCTAACTGAACTATAGCATTGTCCATCACATTGCTGTAGCGAAATCCTCGACTCAGTCACATATGTCAAAGTTCCCGCTGAACTCTGCTGCGAACATATTGACGATCAGCTTGTGGTACAGTTCTCCAGAACTGCTACGCTTGATAGTGCTGCATACAAAGTTCATCGAATGTCAATGTTGATATAGCGATTCTATCGAAGACTAATGGAAGCACTAGTCAGCATATGCTTTAGTTCTCCACATGAACCTAGCATTTCCTCACTGCTGACGCAAAATCATCGACTCAGTCACATATGTTGAAAATATAGTGACCATCAGTATATGCTGCAGCTCCTCGCACACTGAGCATAGTCGAATGTTCGTACTGATGTCAATGTTTCTGTCCTGGTGATTCCAAAGTTCATAGAAGGCAATAGATGACTTCTTTCCTCCTTCACATAGAAATTACTGATACAATATATCAATTTTATGTTTTATATTCAATAAAATTATTCGAAGTATTTTTCAAATTTAAATTTAAATCGATAACCTCATAGATTATATTATATCATTTTGTAAATGAATATAGTTTTGTTATTTTGTAAATCATGATCATTAATATGTCCCTATGACATGAGTAATGTCAATAATATACATCTCCAGTACAAAGATCATTAATATGTCTCCTCAACATTAATAATGTCAATGAAATAACTCTTCAGTATAATAGATCATTAATATGTTTCCACAACATGAATAATGTTAATGATATACATCTAGTATCAAAAGATCATCAATAGGTCCCTATAACAAATTAATGTCAATGATAGTTTTAGATAGTTAATAATATATGCAATGTTCAATCATATGTTAATGTCAATGGAACAAATTAACAGTGTCATACATGATAATGTTCATCAACTATGTCATGAAACTCAATGAATTTTTTTATGCAACATTAAACCCTCATAAAATATATTATGTACATGATTTTCAAAAGAACCTTTTGTGTAGACAACCTCTGCCTAGGATACTTACATCTGAAATATATGTCATAACAATTAATGTAAATGCAGTTCATGACTTTCAATCAACATATTTCCACAATATATGATAACATTCAATCATAACCACGCACTATAAATGAACCATTTATCAACCTCTGACTATGACATTTAATCAATTATGATAACATTTTACATTATATTATTTAGTTTTAAATGAATTTTTATGAATCATGCAATATTTAATCTATCATTTGTCAATGAATTTCAATGAATAACTATAACACATGCAACATCTACATCATACCTGTCAATGACTTTCAAATGAATAATATATGAACACATGCACACTGAACATCCATACACATTTTACAAATGAATAAATATCCAAGTCATTTACTGTTCATGATACTTCAACATGAATAACATTTGCTGACAATGATGGCAATAGTGTATTTTATGCATTGTTTTAATTAATTCAGACAACCTCTATCTTTGATATTTCATGACAATGGTCCATATTGCTGTGGCAATATGGGTAATTCGGGGGAGGCGGACGGCCACCCTTCCCCGGCCCTAACCCTCCTCCCCCTCACCCTCACAACCCACATCCACAACCTACACCCACCCCTACTCCTCACCCTCACACACCCCTCCCCCCCTCCTACACGCCCCCCTCCTCCTCCCTCACCCCACTTCCTCCAGGTGCCGCCACCATAGCCCCCCCCTGCCTCCGCTGGTCCCGCCGCTGGTCCCGCCGCTGGTACTTCCCCCCCCCCCACCTTCCTTCCGCCTCCCCATCACCTCGGCCACTTCTCCTCCTGCCACCACACCGACAAGACCTACTCTCACCGTCCCACCCACCCAACTACATGTTAAGGTTGAGGCCCGGGTCACCTAAGACTCTAACTGACGATATTGACTTACCTACATGACACTTGACTTTGAACATTACTCACTTATTGATATTACTATTGACCTTCACCTTAGACATTGATCATTACTCGCTTAACTACTACCTTACACTTGCCTTTCAACATTACTCACTTATTTCATATTACTATTGACATTTACCTTAGACATTGATCATTACTCACTTAACTACTACCTTATTGTCCTTGAATAAAATTCCATACTATACAGTCCGCCTCCTGTCCTGAATTATGATAATATTCATAGATTTCTGTTCATTTTTAATCAAAAATCTAAAATCATTAGATTTTATTTTCGAAATTGTTTTATGTGTTCATGAGAACATGTAAGATTTGGTTATTCCCACCCTCTGAACACACGTTCATTCCATCCCTATGGAATACATCGATTCTTTTTTTGGTTGTGTTTTGTTGAACATTTTTTAATTTAAACATTTAAGGAAACTCTCAGTCATCATATATCATCAATAGTAAAACATTTTATGCAGTGTAATATAGTACAATGTCTATACAATCTTAGCAATATTACTTAATTAATAATAGTATGATATATTGCAAAAAGTGGCTTATGATCTCAAAAAAAAAATATATATGTTAATTACTCTTCAGCCTTGCTGAGTTACAACATACTTCCTCAAGTTAAACAACATATTAAAAAATATATTCAACTCTTCAGTCCTATTGAATTCAAAATAACAAACGAACGTAAATGCAGCTATCTATAAAGTAATGGAGTTACAGAGTAATTAGTTCATGCCATTTTATATTAGTGAGAAAGTCATTCCCCAATAGTTCATTAATGTTGTCTTACTACCATCAGTTACTCCCATTTCGCTGTGTAGCCTGTTGAAAAACAATTACACTACCTCAAGCTAGATATGTGAAACATCATACTTCCTCAATGATAATCATAAGTTCAACTATGCCTAGTATTCCTCTAGATAATTCAATAAGTATATGATAAAAAATAATAATCAGATTTTCCAGACTAACAGTGTTAACTCATGTTATCCGAACCAATACTGATCATTTGTCAAAAATAAATGTTGAAGATCATATCAAAAAATTATATATATCAGTTTAACTCATAGCTAAGATTTGTCATCGTGCTCTTGTTAAGTTAACATAACATATTTGTAAAAAAAAATTGTGAAATCCCTATGATTATTTTAGCTGACCTCCCAACGAACAGTCGCTTTTGTAAAAATAATCTAGTTCATTCAATACCCTAGGCATTACTTGTTGCCTCACCAGGTATCTTCTCCACTTGATAAGTAGTAGAAAGCAAATTATGTCTCGCTCAGCAAACAATAGGACAAAAAAAGGAAGAATCTTGCAGATCACTTTGACATAAATGAAAAAGATCTTCACGTCAGACATTACTTAAAATCTCCCGACGTTCAACTAATGTTTTTGCTTAGCGGAATATTTTTGAAAAGTTCAACATAGAATAGAACTTCTACAAAAGTATTATACATTCGATCTCACAATTGAAATCAATCCAACGATCAGTCCTGTACATGGGTGAAAATCATTATTACTAACAGTTACTTCCCTTCATTGTATAGCAACTCAGTTACTCCAATTTCACTGAAGATTTATCAGCTTAGAACATATGGATCAGAAAGTAATTAAATCACATTGTAGTTTACAAGTATCAACTTTCTGTCTAGGTTTTTTATCCATATGAATCACAATCAAGAATATTATTTAGCTTTATTGTTACACAAATAATTACTTTTATAATATATATCACATTATTAAGTAATATGAATATATAGAATACATTTCTTATTGAAAAACAAAAAATGTTTTAACAAGTTAATTTAAATGTCTTATTTCATAATGTTAAATCAACTTATCTGTATTGTAATACACATAACAATATAGAATAGATACTTTAGATGTCTTAGCTATGTTAGTTATGCTTCTAAGTATCTTAGTCATCGAGTTATGCATTTATTAGTACAAAAACATAAGACCTGAACCTTACCACAGTTCCAGTCCATGACGAAATGCTTCTGTGTAACCCCCGTCAACCACAACGACGATTAGCGACATTTTAAGACAAATCGATCATGTTAATCATGTTATGTCTAATTACGCTTCACGCGCCGGTGAATTATCTGTAACTACTGCTTCATACAAGTGAAAACAATTTAGCCTTATCGCTTCACGCGTGTCGCCGTCGACACCCGATAAGAAATTGACTCCCGGCTCCCGTCTGCCGATTCTTATCGTCCTTACTGTATACTCGCGAAAAGTTTACGCTCGTCGAATAGAATTGCTCTATCGACCTTACGCAGCCGTCTTTTCTCCCACTCGAGAGGTACAGGTTCGATAAATTACCTATATTTATGGAAAAATAGTTTTTTAGCTTGCGAGAATTTAATAGAATCAATACGGTAATGCAAGTCAATGTGCTATTTTAAGCGTTTTTAGATTTTTTCACGGCCAAAGAATAATGATTTTTGTACTTAAGAAAAGTTAATGCAAATCCAATGGTGTGTTCTAAATTGGATTAAATAACATCTTTGGTTATTTGCAATTTATCCGCTTTAATAATGTCCATTCTTACATATGCAAGATCTACCTCTTTCACAAACATAACATCTTCAAAGTCTTAGCGAAAGTGCTATAGTATTAGTTTTCAAGAACATAACATTTCAGTCGTTAGTGTGACGAAATTCAGTTCTTTTCAGTAGCTAAACAGTTTAAACTCAAAGTATTAAGTAACACCTGTTTTACGTCTCACCCCGTAATTTGTAAGCGGACTAAAACTTAACTTAGATAAATAGAAAAGTCAATGGCAAATAAATGAAATTGTTATTTGTTAGTAAGACATTCAGTCACCACAGGTGTACTTTTTTCGCTCTATGTCCCGATAGAATAACAATACATTAGTACATGGCACCATTTTTCCTTAAAGTATTCACTTCCTTTGCTTATTCCACCCGAAATGCTCCGTAGCATTTGGTAAGCAATAAGTGTCAAATTCCCTTCATTATGGAAATGCTACTACGGTGTCAATACCATTCACTGTATCTCTGTAATACCAGAGAATTTAGTAACTTAAATAGTGGCGTAACTTACGATACAACCCGTTAATCTTGGCGCTAATTTAGTAAGGAACATAAATATTTCTTATGATTAGACCTCGAAAACCCTGTCGATTAGCTTTTGAGCTGTCGACTTGCGCTAGTGTTAATATTTGCTTCGTATTAACGCAATGGTTAGGCATGGCGCAATCGTTATTTATTAGTGGCGCAGCAACAAAGAAAGTTTTTGCCGAATGAGCCGAAGCACTCAGACGTCTGCGGATTCGCCGATCCTTCCGCAGTGTTCTTTGCTGTGATTGGTCAATTCTTTTATCTGACCTCATACTACCAATTATTGGATTTACGCTCCGCGCTTGCTCTCGCGTAAGTGGACCAGTACCAATTTCTCTCGAATGTAATAATTTAGGTTTTATTTTTGTTTTATTCACTAATAATTCATTAGTGCGTCGATTTTGATCAGAAATAATCGGATCGAAAGGCAAAGGTTGTGAAATACCTTTCCTTCGTTCAGTTCTAGTTAATCGTGGAGCAATATCATCCCACATGATTTTAGAGTCAACTAATTTAACTTTATCACGGTTAACAACTTTCCGATCGTTATTAGGGCCTACCACAGTCACAACTGAACCCCGTGATCTAACGACTATGTAACCTGGATCGTATTTCCTCTCCAAAGGTCCAGCTTCATTTACAAACAAAACCACTTTATCACCAGGAGTTAGTTTTACCGCATTCGCCTTTTTCCTCAAGCGAGCAACATTATAATTTCGACTTTCTTTTCGATTTTTAACAGCTTTAGCTAACGCCATAGATAAGTCATCTACACGATATGCTAAGTTCGAATCAATCGTCCCCGTCGATCGATACAGTAAAGAACAATGCTTCGTACCTGGATGTCTACCATAGGTTAGAAAGAAAGGAGAATAGCCAGTGCTATCAGAAGGTACAGTACGATACACATATATCACATCAGGCAAATGGGTTTCCCATAGATTAGCACGAGAATTAACCAACTTTCTTAGAATGCATTTTATGGTTCTATGATATCTTTCCACCATACCATTTGACTGTGGATGATAAGGTGTTGTATGTCTTACCTCTACACCTAATTCTTTAAAATGATCCATTATCAATTTATTTTTAAATTCTAACCCATTGTCTGAAATAAACATACAAGGAATTGCATGTTGAGGAATATAATCATTAAATATATAATCATGAATCCCCTTCGATGATTTATCTGGCAATGTTTTATATTCAACCCAACCACTACAATGATCTATAATAGATAGTAAATATCTATTACCACTAGTACTAACTGGATATGGACCAGATAGATCTGCAGCAAACACCATACCAGGTGCCCTAGGCAATGGCATTGATTGTGGATATGCACGTGTGCGTTTACTACAGTTAACCACACAATTTGCACAATTGGTAATCAATCTATGGACATCTCCAGCCATACCAGGCCAACGAAAATGTTCCTGTAATTGTTTTAATGTTTTAGACATAGCCATATGACCTACCTCTATATGAGCTATTTTTATCACAGAATTCCTGTATTTTTTTGGTAACACTAATCTAGGATATGTATCTTTCTTAGTAGGAGCTACTGTTGAATAAAGAAGATTATCCATTATCAAATAAATCTTTTCTTCATTCTCACCTAACGCATACTTTTTCATCTTTTTCTGTTCATTAATTACCTCATTATATGACAGTTCATAGTGTTCAAAAGGAATTACTTGTTCTGCTAAAAGTGAATCAAAAGCAAACATTTCTACTGGTTCTTTTGCTTCAGTATTAGGTCTCAATCTAGACAACATATCAGCCCAGACATTATCTACACCTTTCATATAAACAATTGGTGCTGAAAATTCTGCTAATAATACTGCCCAGCGTTGTATACGTGTATTACGAATTTCTTTAGTGAAAAAAAATGTCAATGGAGCATGATCTGTATAGATAGTAAATTCTGCACCGTATAAGTAAGGTCTTAATTTTACTAGAGCATAAATAATAGCAAATGCTTCCTTCTCTATAGTAGGATAATTACGTTGAGCAGGAGAAAATCTAGTACTGATTAAATGCACTGGTCTGTCTATTCCATTTTCATCTTCCTGTACTAATACAGCACCTAAACTGTACTCAGAAGCATCTGTATACAGTTTATATGGTTCAAAAGGATCAGGAAATTTCAACAGTACATAATCCAATAATAGTGTCTTCAACTCATTCCATGCAATTTCACATTCCATAGTCCATTCAAAACTACTTTTATTACTAGTTAAATAAGTTATAGGAGCAACTACATCAGCATAATTTGGAATTAATTGTCTGTAGTATCCTGCCGATCCTAACAATCGTCTTACTTCTTTTTTTACTTGTCGGTGAAGCCATATCTCTTATTGCAGTTATTTTTTCAGGATCCGGTTTCAGCCCTGCTGAACATACAACGTAACCTAAGAGTTTTACTTCTTTTACACCAAATTCACATGTAGATTCTTTAATAGTCATATTGTTATTTTGCAAGATAGTCAATATAGTAGTTACATCTTTCTCATGACTCTCCTCATCTGGTGAATAAATAATAATATCATCTAAATAAATTAGACAACATTTACCTAAATGTTCTGCAAAAATTAAATTCATCATTCTTTGGAATACTGCAGGTGCATTAGTTAATCCAAATTGCATACGCTTAAATTGAAACAATCCCATGTGTGTATTTATAGCTGTTTTAGGTCTGCTATCCTCATCTACCATTACCTGCCAATACCCTGATTTAAGGTCAATGGTGGTAACAATTTTAGCACCATGCAACTGATCAAAAATGTCCTGTATCCTGGGTAAAGGATAAGCATCTTTAATAGTTACTGCATTTAATTTACGGTAGTCACCACAGAGACGTATAGTACCATCTTTCTTAGGCACTAAAGTAACTGGTGAAGCCCAAGGACTACAACTAGCTTCAATTATATCCTCATCTAACATTTTATTTAATTATTTTTCAACTATATGTCTTTTACTTAAAGGTATTCTATAAGGTCTTTGATTTATTGGGTATGCATTACCTGTGTCAATATGCATCTCAATTACCTTAATAGCTTTAAGTTTATCATTAGAATCAGGAAATATCAAGGGAAAATGCTTTTTCCAATAGTCTACTTCTAGAACTATTCCTGCAATTTTTCTATCAATTAATTCTAAACTACTCCATGGATGTACAATATCACATAAGGAAACAAATTTATTCCTGTAACAAATTTCAGCATTACACATTTCCATTATGTCTGTCCCAATTAATAATTCAAAAGCTAATGATTCAACTACAAAGAAAGGACATAACTCATTATAAATAGAAATATAAGTCATACCTAAAGTTGGAATTAAATGACCTGAGATTGATCTCAGCCTACTACCTGGATACAATTGTTTATGTGCTATTCCAATATCAACCAAATTTTGAAATGCTTTTACATGTATTAAACTTTTAGCCGCACCTGAGTCAACCAGACCAGTTAATTTTACCTGATTAAAATCAATAGCAATACTCGGACGAGTATCAAGTGCGCTATTTAGTTTCCCGAAGCAGTAGAGTTTATATTACTACGCAGTAATTTCAACTGCGGACAGTTTCTCATCAAATGCGGTTCATTACATATGTAACAAGTTAAAGTATTACGACTAGCATGCTGTGTCTGATACGCATGTTCTATTTTAGTCGTCGACGCCTGCGCGTGAGCAGTCGGCGTCGCTTTGCCATTGCTTCCTCGCTGTTGCTTTGACAGCGCATACTTTACTGTGTGCTCTCCGACTGAACTGAGTTTATTTTTAGATGTACTAGCCTATTGTGCCTTCGGCGCTACGTTTACGCGTGGCGACTCAAGACGTCTGCCCTGTGCATAAGAATTGCCATCATACGCTGGCGCAACGTTTACCGCGTGGACATCCCCACGTGTACATTTCTCAGAAACAGTTAAGCGTTCTACACATCTCCTTAGTGACTTCAGTTCATTCTGGAGCGACTTTAGAGCCTGACTATCTTCTGATATCCCTGAACTAGCCTGAACTTTCTCAGCAGGAACCCTTTTCGACAATTTAGAAGAATTAAAATTTAAACTATCTACCTGACTAGTCATACTCAAATCTGTTAGTCTTGATTGAGCACGTCGTTGCTGTCTCAATACAGACCTATCACTTAGTATAGCAAGAGTGAAAGCTTCCTCTAATGATTTAGGCCTATTGGTTTCCACGTACCACATAGTGTTGTCATCTAATAATGAATCAAGAAATCTTGATAGCAAAATTTCAAAGGTGTCAGTCCCCAAGGTAGCAGAAGGTAGTTTCCATCCCTTACTTGCAGCAGTTTTAAACCGTTGGCAATATGCTGCTACTGTCTCACCCTCATTCTGTACCATAGTCATTACTATACTTTTTAAGTGAGTTTTCTCATCAGCAGTTAACAAAGTTCTAGCAATTTCCTCCTTTATATCATTCCATGACCTAGCACCTTTAACTGTGAAAGCAGTGAATAACACTTCATGCAGTGTGCCCATTGCATTTGAAAGTGCTAACCGAATTATATCTAAGTCAGAAACATCAGCAAGAACCCCAATCCTCTCAATAAGATCTACCCACTCTTTTAATGCACCTCTGTCAGTACCGTCCAGCATAGGCACAGACTTTCCATATGCTTTTAGAGCTCTTATTTTGGTTTCACTACTTTTATGTTCTAAACTAGCTAACTCACGTTTTTCTCTACGTTCTTCTCTCTGATAGTCAGCTTCAGCACGTTCAGTAACCTCTAGTACTCTTTCTTCATTTTTTTCAGTTATGCTCTCTATGCTATCTGCCATAAACTTAGTCCATGCTTCTAATCTATCACAATCATCACTCAAAATTCCCAAATCTACTTGGTTCTGTAACCACAATCCAAATTGTTCACGTAAAGCATCCCCCTTTAATCGTGTTCTAGGCATTGTGAATGTGTAGTGTGTATTGTGTAGTACAAGTGTATTTAAATATAATATATTTAATAATATATTAACCCACCACAAGTCAAATATATTTAAACACGATATATCAACCTACCACAAGTCAAATGTATTCAAATACAATACACAATATATCAACTTACCACAAGTCAAATATATTTTAATACAACATGTTAACCTACCAGAAGTTAAGTATTTTTTTTCACGCTATTGAAATCCTCCTTGTAGCGGGTCAATGGGAAATTTAGTGTGTTGCGTAAAGCGCGGTAGAAATAGAGTCAAAGAATTATATCCAACCGATAGAATTTACCTGTACTGTAGTAGAAAAGTGAAAAGTCTCTCCGTATGTATTAATACGCTCCCATTACTCCAAGGTTAAAGAAAATTACCGAAAGTAGTCCGAAAATGAAACAATTCTTGCGGTGACACGAGGCTTCAGACAGACGATAAAACTGTAATATTACAGCAATATCAACGTCAAAGACTAATGTAACCCTAAAGAAAAGACACTTTCGTCGGAAATTCGTCGACAAAGTAATTTAATTCAATTTAATCCTTGCAAAAAGTAAAAAGAATAGAGAATCAATAGAAGAAAACAACTTATCCACTCCAGCCAACCATCAGTCCCAGTCTATGTCTCAGTCCTCAAATCTCTCAACCTCAAGAAATTTAGAATTTAAAATAGCATATCAAATTAAATGAAATAAAAATACTACATATATAATATAGTTTCCACTAAATAATTCTAGTACTACTCCTAACGTCAAAAATGAAACTACGCGTGTATTGAAGTCACACCACATGCGTTCAAGTCACCCACGTGTGTTAAAAAATAACAGTAGTCAGCTAACAATTAAATAAAGAAATATAAATGTGCAGTATCATAAAACAAATAAAAAGAAAATGCTACCGAAACACACCGAAACTATTTAACAAACCCTCCATAGTCAGTACTAACCAATCTCGGTAGTTTCTCAAGTTGTGGTCGCCATTTTGTAAACGTGCCGGCTGGTGGTGTGGGTGGTGTGAATAGGTCAAGTGAAAGCACTACAGGTAATGAAGGAAAACAGGGTAAGAATGAAAAGTAAGAGAATGAGACTCTCTGGTTTATTGCTTATATAGTTTCTCAAGATTCAAGATGGCCGTTGTCACATGATCCTATTCATCAATCACAGTACAATGCAGTGGTCACAATGACTCACTCCTCCAATCAGAGTACAATGCAGTGGTCAATGATCATAACAATACCATGTGGGGGGGGAGGGGGCATGTGAGGTGACTCTTCCAAAGACTGTTCTTAGTCAAACTCGGAAGTGACACTCCCTCTAAAGACTATTCAATTATACAAATTCTATACTCAATGAATAATAGTTTACCAATTTCACACATCCCTCATATGCCTTTGGGTTTTTATATTTTAACATTTATCATTATATAGACAGTTTGTAATTTATTATAGTAACTTCACCTCGGTTCACATGTATTATATCGGACAATTTTACTACTGGTCAGGCCTCCCTCACCCCAACACATCCCCCCCACACCCCCTCAAACACAGACACACAGTGGACAGTGTGGGGTGCACTGGGGAGCAGCAGAGGGGGCCCTGATGCTTGCAAACAGGGGTCGGTGGGGGTTACCATGGTTACTAATTAAGATAGTGTGTGAGTGACCAAGGTTAGCACAGGATAAGGGAGTTGATGAAGAACACACATTGTAGGAAGTGGTATTTTATTTAATTACAATATTTGTTGGTGAATGATAGGTGTGGGGTGCACATGCATACATATATTTGCATACATGCGCGTATGCATAAACATCCATACATACATCAATACACATCCATACATCCACATCCATAAATGCATACATGCATACATACATGCACATACTGGCATATGTGCATGCACACAAACACACACATCCCACTCAGTCACTTGATACCGGGTTACAGGAGGAGGTGCTGTGCATGATGGGTGGTCATCCCCCCCCCCCACCGAGTACACTGGGAGGGGGGGGGATGCCGGACACTACAGGCATTATTACACACGATAAAGGGGTTATCACTATCAGTATGTGTATGTATATGTTGTTTGTTGTTGTTGTTGTTTGTTTGTTGTTGTTTTACGTCCTAGCAACATCTAAGGTCATATCATGACGGGTACCGACTTGTGACAGTGCGCACTCATGGCGACTTTATAGTGCTTTCCCACTGGGAAACCAGGCTGGCGGCACCATGACCTGGTATCCCACTCAGTCACATTATCCTGACACTGAGCACACCAGTCCTTGCCCTATCCTAATAATGCCGAGCGCCTGGCTAGGAAGCGACAAGTATCAATTTTAAAGTCATTGGTTTGACTCGACCGGGACTCGAACCCACGACCCCACGATCTACCAGCACGGGAGACGGACGCTCTAACTCATTCGGCCATCCCGTCTGGTATATGCATGTATATGCATGTATATGTATGTATATGTATATAACGTATATGTATTATATGTATGTATATGTATATGTATGTATATGTGTATGTATGCATGCATGGACACCTCGTTCCCATCATTCACCACCAAATTATCCTAACAAATATTCTAATTAAATAAAATACCACTTCCAACAATGTGTGTTCTGTGCTAACCTTGGTCACTCACACCATGTCCAAATCAGTAACCATGGTCCCAAACGATCGCACATACAATACAATAGTAATGATAAAAAAAGAAATCCCTACATGACCACCTCTCTAAATGGACCATTTAAAATCGGTCCCATGTATATATCTATACATGTATGCATGCATAGGTGTATGCATATATGACATTTCATCCCCTCCCCATCACACACTCACTTGCTATCCAGACCACACAAAATCTCAAGATGTTTTTTGCCAGTTTAACAATACCACCATGGTATGAGGTGCAATACATTCAATCCTTAATTACTCTTAAATGAAACACCAAATGTGGCTGATAGTCATTTAATTGGTGCATCATATTTGATGATAAATAGATACAATACTTCTTCTGTATGCAGAGACACATATTATGGTACCCCCCTAACCCCTAACCCCCCCCCCCTCCCACCAACCAACCCATTTTCTACCCTCCCCACCACTTCCTGCACTCTCCTGATACTGATCAGGACCTGCTAAGATGAAATTAGGTTCATGCAGCTGGGTCTGTGCATGTGTGTGTGTGTGTGGAGAGCCAAATCACTATGGCAGAGCACCTGGTGTGTGATGGCCACCCCTAACACACAATCAGTAGAAATGTGATGGGGGTGGGGGGGAGGGGGGAGGGTAGGGAAGGGTAGAGGGCAGTAGAGCAGTGGAGTAAGTACCAAGGTCCACTATCTAGCCTCTCTACCATAAACACAGACCTCCAACCAACATATCAGATATGCACCCCATACCCCCCCCCCCCACACACACACATACATGCCCACTCACAGTCACTGTGCAGGGGGTCGTTGGGGGTGTGTGGGTGTGTTTGTTTGTTTGTGTGTTGTTGTTTTACGTCCTAGCAACATCTAAGGTCATATCAGGACGGGTACCAACTTGTGACAGTGCGCATTCATAGTGACTTTATAGTGCTGTCCCACTGGGAAACCAGGCTGCCCGCACCATGACCTGGTATCCCACTCAGTCACATTATCCTGACACTGAGCACACCAGTCCTTGCCCTATCCTAATAATGCCAAACGCCTGGCTAGGAAGTGACACGTATCAATTTTTAAGTCATTGGTTTGACTCGACCAGGGTTCGAACCCATGACCCCACGATCTACCATCACGGGAGACGGATGCTCTAACTCATTCGGCCATCCCGTCTGGTCGTGTGGGTGTGTGTATATATGTATATATGTATGTATGTATATATGTATAAATGTATATATGTATATATGTCTATGAGCGAGTGGTGGGTCGTGCCCTGCACAGGGGCCGGCGAGGTGCATGCCCCACGATGTACCAGCATGGGAGACGGATGCTCTAACTCATTCGGCCATCCCGTCTGGTCGTGTGGGTGTGTGTATATGTGTATATGTGTATATATGTATATATGTGTATATGTATGTATGTATACGACCGAGTGGTGGGTCGCGCCCTGCACAAGGGGCCGGCGAGGTGCATGCCGGACCCCCCCCCCCCCTTCCACCCCCCACCCTGTGAGATGTGCGATTTGTAAGGGGAGGAGGATAATGGGTGAGGCATGGGTGTGAGGAGGGGAATGTGTGTAGGGGGGTGAGATGCTGGTGTTGATATCAGTGTGCTTCTCAACCACACCCTCTCTTAATTAGTAACCATGGTAACCCCCTCCCACCCTTGTTTGCACACAGAGGAGGGCAGCCTCTGTTGCTCACCCATGCACTATGTGTGTGTGTGTGTGGGGGGGGGGGGATGCTCAGTGGCAGACACACAACACACAGTGTGCACACACTCATTCTGCCATATATAAGGCATATTTTGCTAGGACATGATCACCAGATCTCGCTGGTCACATGAATATAAAACCAGCAGATGTTTTCTTTAATGATATGAATATTATTTGCCAGTTGAATAAAACCACCATGATATGAGATGTAATAGTAATACATTAAAATCCTTCTGTTTTAATGTAAATTCAATCCTTAATTACTCTTAAATGAAACACCAAATGTGGCTAATATTTATTTAATTAGTGGAGCAGATTTGGCTCTTTCTATTAATATAAATATTTATCACCCCATAATACAGGTTCACTGGATATAGCCAAAATCACATTTTCCTATAGTAAAGCCTACCAATTAACATACTAGATTACATCAACGGACCCGATTGTACCAACGGACTCTCAATTCAGGTGTTTCCCCAACCTGGTGGATTGCAGACCAGTTTTGCTGTGTGGCTATTGTCTTACTGTGTGTGTGTGCATATGGGGGGGGGGGAGGTGTCAGGTGGGGCAACCATGCATGACTACCTCTAACCTGGTCTATATGGCTGGCAGGTTTACACCAACACAATTAAGCTAGGGTGGGGATGCATCTATAAACTGTCCAACTGAAAAACTTAGTGAGGATGTGGGTCATGGTCATTGAGCCATGACTGCTGCCCAACCTTGTTTTTAAGTTTGAGGATAGGGGTACTACCAGTACCAGGATATCCATACATCCATACATATATGCATATATATGCACATATAGATGTCCATATATACACATATATGTATGTGTATATATGTGTGTATATCCATATCTACATGTATATGTGTGTATACATACGCATATATACACATATATTGCATATATATGTATATATGCGTATTTACTTATATGATTTTGTGTTCATTTGAAAAGTGAAAATTTACACATTTACACTATGCGTGCAAGCACACTTTTTTCAACTTATTTTTCAACTTTTTTCTTGTAAGTCATAACCATGTCTGGTTAAGAGTAATCAATCAAATCTTGTTTTACTATGTTGTATATATGTTAAAATGAGGTTCTGGATGTGTCTTTGGTGTTCATGTTACACTAGTGATATTAATGTATTGCTCAATTTGCATAAGTCCTAATTCAACTCTAACATATACACATACAAACCTTCTTAGGACATTAGATTAGGCTATTATTTGGAATGTTTTTGGCTATTATTTGGAAGGTTTTCACTTTTGGTTTCCATGTCACACTTTTGTGCCCAGTTTTAAAGAATGACCCATATACGTATAGATGTATATATGTGTATATATGCATATATATGTCCCTATGTCCGCATATATGCATGTATATCACTATTTGTTTATAAGTATGCCTATATATGCATACATATATGTGTATATGCATATATATATATACATGTTATGTCTGTCTGTATATATGCACATACACATATACTGTATGGTGGATATACCACACAGAGAAATCCAACTTTGCACCCACAACCACACCGACATCCACACCCACCAAGACACACACACACCCACACCCACACCCAGGTCCAGTGGCCATCCTTGTGTAGACCACTAAGACAACAACCCATCTGCCTGTGTACATTAGAGTAATGGTTTATATGATGCTATACATCATGATTTGTTCATATTGTTGGTTATTTCTCATTAACTATGTCCAGGATTTTGATTCTAAGAAAAACACTTGTTTAAATAGACCATGGTGTTTCACTAGTAAAAATGACTAATTCCAGCATACAAGAATCACAATGTTTTAGGCAAAATAAGATTATTTCTCTATTTTAATGTAGTTGTAATTGAATATTATGAACATACCATATACAGCAGCATTTTCTTCATAGCAACTTTGAAGAGATAATTATAGCCATTTTAATGATGTATATTGTTAGGTTCCATCCTCAATATTAAAGTAGTGGCAGACTGTGACAGGTCACCCCTATTTGTTTCTATATGGAAACTGTCTTGGTTTTTCAAAACGTCTTGCTTTGTCAAGTGGGAATAGAAGGGAGATTTTGTTTCCACCCCGCCTAAGACCTGAACATTTGGAGAATAACTTTAAACCTCAATGTAGCTGGAAGCATCTTGATATGTATAAAAGGATGAATTGGAAATTTTTTTTGTTTTTTTTTGTGGTCCATTAGTTGTTTGAGCAGGGAAATTTCAGTCATAGACGACTGGTCTTCCTCATTCCACTGCTGGTCGATAGAAAGCCTGAGCCTACACTTTTACCAACCCAAGGGATTTTTAACCTCCCACACCACAAAGACATGGTATGAGAGGAACCGGCCTTTGATGACGCTGTAAGTTATACACAGCGGTGGAAATCCAAATTGGCAGAGCTGGGGGCACGGGGAATCAAACCGCCGACCCTCAGATTAGGAGTCTGACCTAGAAAAAAGTCAGACACTCTAACCACTCCGCCACAGAGAACGCAATATTAGGATCGAACATAAGCTCAACACTGGAAAAGAGGTACAGATCGGACCTTATTTTGTTGATGGATACTGTCGAGAAAACAGCACCATTTATGAATGTAATGGGTGTTGGCCTCATGGACACCCTCAAGTGAGTGTCCATTTTCTCCTTCCACTAAACTCTCAAATATCAAAAGCCAGAAAGAGGGACAGACATCTTTTCACTCTAGCTAGAGAATACTATATTCAACAATGTGGCTATAATTTGATTACGAATCCGATATACAAATGTTCATTTAAAAAACCTCTGCGAGAGTATTCGAGTATAGCACAAGCTGCAAATGAAATTATTCCTCCATTCTATATTGATGCGCGGAAAGGAAGAAAGGCAAGGCGGAAGTGGGAAAAAGAGGCGTTTATTGGGCGCCTTGGAACATACAGCTATACAACATGAGAACAGTGAGGAAGCCCAGAAGGAGCGACATATGAAAGGTCATAGCAACAATGAAAGTAAAGAGAGGAGGCTCAGAAGGAGCGATAGTATAACTTATGCTTTAGAGTTCAGGGGAGGGGCGCCGAGGAGCCCTCCACCAGCAGAGGAAGAGAGATGGGTGGGTGGGTGGAGGAAAAAGGTGCTGCAGGGAGGACGGCTGGAAGGCGAGTGACTGAGCGAGGCCGGCGGGCGGCCTTATAAGGGAGGAAGGGACGGCGCGGGCGGGGGAGGTGAGAAAGCGGTGGGCCGGGTTGAAGGGCGCGGGAGAAAGCTGAGGGGCGGATGGCAAGGGAGGTGCGAATGCTGCGCAACAGCGGCAGGGCGGGGGGAGGGTCTCTTCCTGTCCTCGCATCAAACATAATGCGAGCATTACGACCGATGCGCGGAAAGGAAGAAAGGCCAGGCGGTAGTGGGAAAAAGAGGCGTTTCTTGGGCGCCTCGGAACATACAGCTATACAACATGAGAACAGTGAGGAATCCCAGAAGGAGCGACATATGAAAGGTCATAGCAACAATGAAAGTAAAGAGAGGAGGCTCAGAAGGAGCGATAGTATAACTTATGCTTTAGAGTTCAGGGGAGGGGCGCCGAGGAGCCCTCCACCAAAACGGAGGAGCGGGCTTGAGGCGCGCCCGAGGGGGCAAGGCGGGGGACGTAGGCGTGAACCGCCTCGGAGGTCCAGGTGCCTTGGGCCATTATATCGGCCAGGGGGACCCCGGCGCAGTGGCAGGCCTGGGCGGCACCTCGGCGGAGGCTGTGGAGGGTGAAGGTCTCGGAGGCGTAACTCCTTGGGCCTGGAGGGCGCCCCTCAGGATTGCGGTGTGGGAGCGTGGGTTGAGGGGCCAGCTGGAGGGCACGAGGAAAGCCGGCGCGTCGGGGGGCGCCGGGCACTGGGCGACGGCGCTGTGCCAGGCTGCGACGGGACGAAGAGGGCGACCGCGCCCGAGGGGCCGGAGATGGTTTTGGAGGTCCTGATGAGGAGCCGCAGGCCCCCGGGCGCGGGGCGGACGTCAGCTCGGGTGATGGTGTGGGGGCCGCCCCAGCCCTCGGGGCTCGGGGCCAGGAGGTTGGATTGCCGGAGCATCCCGAAGTACCCGAGGAGGAGGGCGGCCCGAGGGACGAGTGCGGCGGGGCCCGCCCGCGTGAGGTGGGCGATGGCGAGGGCAAGGTGCTGCGGGGTTAGAGGAGGGGCCTGACGCGGCACGTGCGTGGAGGTGCGCTCCCCTCCCCGACAGACATCTTTTGCGAGGCGGGAGTCGAATCCCGAGGTGAGGCCGCCCGCCCCCTCGACCCAGGACCGGGCGCCAGAGAGTGCGTTCTTGACGGAGGCCGGGGCAAGGGCGCGGGCGTAGAGGGAGGCGGTATATGACGCGACATCGAAGGCCGACGGCGCGAGGGGATCCAGGCCTCGGGCGACTATGTAGCCCACAAAGTCCTCGGCTTGGCGGCGGCGGTTTCTCTCGGCCCAGGAGAAACCTAGAGGCCGGGGTGAAATGGGAATGCATCGTGAGAGGCGTGGGCGGATTGAAGCCCGAGGCGGTCCACCTCAGCCCGCGCCGTCTCGGCCCAAGCGCCGGTGAGGTGGGCGCGGCTGAGGGCGTCGGTGAGGACGAGGTCCGCCCCGGGCTTGTGAGTGACGTGGAGGTTGAAGGAGCCCGTGGCCGCCATTAGCCAGAGCTCCCTCGAGCAGGTCCCGAGGGTGGGGTCTCGGGCGCGCCCCGACTCGAGGGCGGCGGCAGAGGCCATGTTGTCAGCATTGACAACCACCGTCGCCCCCACGACATCACCCGGGAGGAGGAAGCGGAGGCCGACGACAAGGTTTACCGCCTCGAGCTCGTGGATGGACGGGAAGCGCGCCCGGAAACCCAGAGAGTACCCTCGGGCGTAGTAGTGGGTGCCTGATTAGGCCCCCCCTCCAGTCAGGCAGGAGTCGCACTCAATGACCAGGCGACGGCCCTCCGGGCCCCGGAGAAGGTGGAGGCCGTTTGAAACACGGCCGTAGGTGGCGAACCACCTCAGGTCCCGGAGGGCGTCATCGGTGAGGGTGAGAGAGCCTGCCCTGAAGCAGGTGCGGAGCGCCCCGAGGAGCCGGGCCATGAACTTCTGGCCCGGGAGCACGCAGTTGCTGACATGGTTGAGGCGGCCCAGGAGGCTTTGCAGCTCGCGTTTCCTGGGGCGGGCGATGCGGGCCTCCCAGTCGGTGACGAGGGCCTGGATCTTGTCGGGGGCGACCCGGATGGTCATCGCCTCGCTGTCGAGGGCGAACCCGAGCCAGGAGAGGCGGACAGCAGGGGGGTGACACTTACCGGGCACCACGTCGAGGCCAAGGGCCATTGTGAGGGCGAGGAAGGCATCGAAGGCCTGACACGCCCTCAGGTAGGAGCCCTCGCACCCGATGAAATCATCGACGTAGACGAGGGCGTGGAAGCCCTCGCGCCAAATGATCCAGGCCACTGCTGCGGTGACTCGCACGCACGCCGCGCCCGAGGAGCGGCAACCGAAGGGGAGGGCGAGGTCGACATAGGTCTGCCCGTCGAGGGGGCCGTAGAGGGGGCCGTAGAGGGGGCAGGAGAGGGGGTCGGCACGGAGCTGGCGGTAGGCCCGGGAGATGTCGGCCGACTAGACGTAGGCCCTGATGCCTTCGTGGATGAGGCGGCGGCCTACGTCGGCGACACAGGGAAGGGTGTAGGAGTGGGGTCTCCCGAGGAACTCGCGTCGGGGGATGCCCGAGTTTACGCTCGCTCCCGGAGGGTAGGAGAGGTCCACGATGACCCGCCTCTTTCCCGAGTCGGACTTGGGGCGGGTCATCATGGGGGAGACCTGGGTCCAGGGGCTGAAGGGGGGGACGGTGAAGGGGCCGATGAGGGCGCTGAGGGCGAGCTCCGTGTCGACAAACTCTCGGATGTGAGGGAGGTTCTCGGGGGGCTCATAGGGAGGAGGATTTGAATCCTGACTTTGAAATTAAGGGGGAGACTGCTACAGTTATCGTGAATGTGAGTTATGGAAGCCTCCTAATGGATAAGACAAAACACATCAATGTATCTTATGTGGGATCGATTCAGAAGGCGAAGTTAGCTGTTAATTCAAAATTATTTTAAAATATGACTGAACTAGATGATGAATTTTATTAGATTGAACAGTGTAAATGCACAATTTGTTGAGATATTCCTGTTCAATTGGGTTTCTTTGTTTTAAATACCGCTAAGTTAGTGCTTCAGTGGTATTATTTTTTTCTAATTGAATTTATTGATAGAAGTGATTTTGAATTAGCCCATTGTCATACAGATAGTTTGTATATGTCTGATGTTGTAAAACCTGAGACAAAAAAAGATTTGTTTAGTATGCTTTATGATCATTGTAATGATTATGGATATTTTAAATAGGAGAATGGATTCTATTTACCTAGAGATTGTTGTCAGAAACACCACAAACATGATAAACGAGAAATTGTATTTTTCAAAAGAGAATACACTGCATCCACATCTTACTGTTTGAATTGAGTGAAGAATCTCAGGAAAAGATCTGTAAATCCATTAACAAAAGATGTTTAATGAAGAATCACACTTCTGCCAAACAATTTTATGCAAATGCTTTGTTTCGAAATGAGAGTGGATCAGTTATAAATACAGGTTTTAGAGCTCATCATAATAGGGCTTGGACCTATAAGGAGCGATGAACGGGTTTCACTTTTTTTTAATATTAAGAGACTTGTATTCCAAAATGGGATAGACGCCCTTCCATTGGAAATGATTCTCACACCATGGAGAAACTAGAACACTTTCACCATTCCTCCAACTAGCTGTTTATCTAATGAATTTCTACTAAAACTTGAAAAGTTTGGAATCTCCTTCGACTGCTCCTGGCAGTTATTCTAGTATGAGATGGCTCTGTTTCATGGTGATGTTTCTATCGGGATTTGCATTAGCTCTTCACGTTTCAACAAAGTTTGTACCTAGGGGAATTTTCCAAAGTAAAAAAAAAAAGGATGCAGAGTCATCGCCCCCAGAACGAGTCCACAGGGCGATCTTTATACCAAGTTTTGCTCCAGAGATATTTGTGATATATATAAATATGAAACAGAAGAAAAGCAGGGAACACGGTCAATTACCTTCCAAAACCAGTTTAATCACCATGGAATTTTAGAAAAAGATTTGCATACATTTATTTCAAATGACAGTGTCCTTTTATAATTTCATTGACTGAAAAGTAATACTTCATGCTAAATAAATGCCTAGGGGGCTGTTGAAAAGTGCACATTTTCCATGTCACATATGTATGCCCTTTGGGACACCATATTTGTGGGACCTGCTGCGTTTCTTTTTACTCTGCCACATTAGGCCATCAGTTTATCTGATGTATCCCTCCAAAAGTTAAGGATACCAGTTCTATAAAGAAAACAACCCCTCTATTTTTTAGTCATTCTTATTGACCATTGCATACAAGAAACTACATTGTATCCATTTACCACGAAAAGACCCATATGCTACACATTTACCACAAACAGACCCATATGCCACACATTTACTATGAAAACACCCATATGCCACACATTTAGCACAAAAAGACCCATATGCTACATATTTAGACCGAAAAGACCCATATGCTACACATTTAGAACGAAAATACCCATATGCTACACAATAACCATGAAAACACCCATATGCTACACATTGAGCACGAAAAGACCCATATGCTACACGTTTACCATGAAAACACTCATATGCAGGAAAGACCCATATGCTACACATTGAGCACGAAAAGACCCATATGCTACACATTTGGCACAAAAATACCCATATGCTACACGTTTACCACAAAAATACCCATATGCTGCACATTTACCATAAAAAGTCCCATATGCTAGACATTTACAACGAAAAGACTCATATGCTGCACATTTGGAACGGTAAGACTTATATGCTACACATTTACCACGAAAAGACTCATATGCTACACATTTACCACGAAAAGAACCATATGCTACACATTTACCATGAAAAGTCCCATATGCTACACATTTACAATGAAAAGACCCATATGCTACACAGTTAGCACGAAAAGAACCATAGGCTACACATTTACCACGAAAAGACCCATACGCTACACATTTACCACGAAAAGACTCATATTCTACACATTTACCACAGAAAGTCCCATATGCTACACATTTACCACAAATAGACCCATACGCTACACATTTACCACGAAAATACCCATGTGCTACACCTTTACCACGAAAAGACCCATATGCTACACAGTTAGCACGAAAAGACCCATATGCTACACATTTACCATGAAAAGTCCCATATGCTACACAGTTAGCACGAAAAGACCCATATGCTGCACATTTACCACAAAAATACCCATATGCTGCACATTTACCATAAAAAGTCCCATATGCTAGACATTTACAACGAAAAGACTCATATGCTGCACATTTGGCACGGAAAGACTTATATGCTACACATTTACCACGAAAAGACCCATATGCTACACAGTTAGCACGAAAAGACCCATATGCTACACATTTACCATGAAAAGTCCCATATGCTACACAGTTAGCACGAAAAGACCCATATGCTACACATTTACCACAAAAAGACCCATATGCTGCACATTTACCACGAAAAGACCCATATGCTACACATTTACCACAAAAAGACCCATATGCTACACATTTACCACGAAAAGACCCATCCGCTACACATTTACCATGAAAAGTCCCATACGCTACACATTTACCATGAAAAGTCCCATATGCTGCACATTTACCACGAAAAGACTCATATTCTACACATTTACCACAGAAAGTCCCATATGCTACACATTTACCACAAAAAGACCCATACGCTACACATTTACCACGAAAATACCCATATGCTACACATTTACCACGAAAAGACCCATATGCTACACATTTACCACACACAGACCCATATGCTACACATTTAGCACGAAAAGACTCATATGCACGAAAAGACCCATATGCTACACATTTACCACGAAAAGACCCATATGCTACACATTTACCATGAAAAGTCCCATATGCTACACAGTTAGCACGAAAAGACCCATATGCTACACATTTACCACAAAAAGACCCATATGCTACACATTTACCATGAAAACTCCCATATGCACACAACAGAAAAGACCTATCTACACATTTACCAAAAGCCATATGCTACACATTCCACAAAAAGACCCATACGCTACACATTTACCACAAAAATACCCATATGCTACACATTTACCACGAAAAGACCCATATGCTACACATTTACCACACACAGACCCATATGCTACACATTTAGCACGAAAAGACTCATATGCACGAAAAGACCCATATGCTACACATTTACCACGAAAAGACCCATATGCTACACATTTACCATAAAAAGTCCCATATGCTACACATTTACAATGAAAAGTCCCATATGCTACACATTTACCATAAAAAGACTCATATGCTGCACATTTGGCACGGAAAGACTTATATGATACACATTTACCACGAAAAGACCCATATGCTACACATTTACCACAAAAAGACCCATATGCTACACATTTACCATGAAAAGTCCCATATGCTACACAGTTAGCACGAAAAGACCCATATGCTACACATTTACCACAAAAAGACCCATATGCTACACATTTACCATGAAAAGTCCCATATGCTACACATTTACCACGAAAAGACTCATATTCTACACATTTACCACAGAAAGTCCCATATGCTACACAGTTAGCACAAAAAGTCCCATATGCTACACATTTACCATGAAAACACCCATATGCTACACATTTACCACGAAAATACCCATATGCTACACATTTACCACGAAAAGACCCATATGCTACACATTTAGCATGAAAAGACCCATACGCTACACATTTACCACGAAAAGACCAATATGCTACACATTTACCACGAAAAGACCCATATGCTACACGTTTACCACAAAAAAAAACATATGCTACACATTTACCACGAAAAGACCCATACGCTACACATTTACCATGAAAAGACCCATACGCTACACATTTACCACGAAAAGACCCATCTGCTACACATTTACCACGAAAAGACCCATACGCTACACATTTACCACGAAAAGACCCATATGCTACACATTTACCACGAAAAGACCCATATGCTACACATTTACCACGAAAAGACCCATATGCTACACATTTACCACGAAAAGACCCATATGCTACACATTTACCACGAAAAGACCCATATGCTACACATTTACCATGAAAAGACCCATATGCTACACATTTACCACGAAAAGTCCCATATGCTACACATTTACCACAAAAGACCCATATGCTACACATTTACCACGAAAAGACCCATATGCTACACATTTACCACGAAAAGACCCATATGCTACACATTTACCACGAAAACACCCATATGCTACACATTTACCACGAAAAGACCCATATGCTACACATTTAGCACGAAAAGACCCATACGCTACACATTTACCACGAAAAGACCAATATGCTACACATTTACCACGAAAAGACCCATATGCTACACTCCCCAAAATATGCTACACATTTACCACGCCCATCCTATGATACCACGAAAAGACCCATACGCTACACATTTACCACGAAAAGACCCATCCGCTACACATTTACCACGAAAAGACCCATACGCTACACATTTACCATGAAAAGACCCATATGCTACACATTTACCACGAAAATACCCATATGCTGCACATTTACCACGAAAAGACCCATATGCTACACGTTTACCACAAAAAAAAACATATGCTACACATTTACCACGAAAAGACCCATCCGCTACACATTTACCACGAAAAGACCGATACGCTACACTCCCTCTGGAAAAAGACTGATTGTTGCGAAAACTTTTTAATTAAGTCCATGCCTTAGATTTGGAATACAATGAATCAATAAAAGAGGTGTAGAATGCATCAAGTAAGGATTATTGGATATAATTAATATGGTGATCAGAAGTAAAAGCTTGTTCTGTCACAAAACAATAATTAGTGCTTTTTTTTAGGAGTCTCACCACCATGCGGTGGTGGCATAGACTGCGTTGACCACTGTTTTCCGTTCACGTTCAACAGGTGGCAGCAGGCTAACTAGAGGAGATCCTTGAGTGGACCCCCACCCTGCCCTTCTGCGACTGGCTAGCAGCCACCCTCCCACCATGAAATTGCTACCTGTTACCCTTCTGGGCAGGGGTAGGTCAGTCGGTTCTGTGATGGGGCGGTTGGAAGTGTAAAGGAATTAAAATGTGAAGCATACTCGTCTCTCCTGGTCTTCCCTATCCAGTCTGTCAACTTGCACACCCAGGGGAATCAGCCGTATCCGGCCTCTCACACATGTATATTATATACATACATGAATGTACTATATATATGAATGTCATTCTATTTTCAGATTGTTTCCCTGGCCACTTCGGCAAAGGCTGTGTTAATTACTGCAATTGCAAAGAACCATATGAAGAATGTGATCCACGCAACGGTTCCTGCCTAGTGACTGGATGTTTTTATCTATTTACCAGCATTGGTTGTAACATTGCTGAAGAAGTGAATGGTATGCAACTAATTTCAATATTTGTTCATTTACCAAAAAATGTTGATTAGATATTGATCCCAACTGCCTGCACCCAGCAAAACATACAAGTTACAAAAGAAATGATCAGTGGTTAAACCATAGAACTGCAGGAGGGAGAAAACTGACTACCTGATTTGCCAGTATTAACTATTATTAGCCATGTTACTGCCTATTTCCACTCACCGTGAATATGGCCTATGCTGCCGATATGGCGTAATGCAACCACCAATCAATCAATCAAAGCCTATTTTCACAGCACTCCTTAAGAGAAGGTTATCGGTCCGGTGATGACTCACAAATATAGGACGATATGTAGAATTCACCTGAAGGAGGCGGGCGCAATGGCGGTGGTGTAGAGGGAGGCGGCATAGGCTGCCACCTCAAAGTCGGAAGGGTGGAGGGCGTCAAGCCTGTGGGCGTTCAGATAGGTGGCGTAGGCCTCGGCCTGCCGGCGCCAGTTCCTCCAGGTAGAGGGCGCGAGGGAGGTGATCGGGATGCCATCAACCGCGGCGACCTCGAGGACGGTGAAACCTGCACGGCTGGACTCGAGGGCGGCAGCGGATGCCATGTTATTGGTGTTCACGACGACTGTGGTACCCGCAACATACTCGGGGAGGAGGGCCCGGAGGGCAACCACCTAGTTGACAGCCTCCAATTTGTGAATGCTGGGGAAGCGGGCGCGGAAAGCTTTGGCGTACTCCTAGAAGGCCCCACCCCCCTGAGGTGTGAATTGCACTTGATGACGAGGCTGATGAACCAGCGAAGGTCATGGCAGGCCTCCTCCCCGAGGATGAGGGAGGTGGCCCTGTAGCAGCTGCGGAGAGCGGCGAGGCGGTGGCCCATGAACTTCCTCATGGGAAGAATGCAGCTACCAACATGGTTGAGGCGGCCGAGGACGCTCTGGAACGCATGGCACCTGAAGGTGCAGTGCTTGACTCGGGCCTCGCAGTTGGCGACGAAGGCCTCAACCTTCTCGGGAGTAATCCGGATCATCATGGCCTCGCTGTCCAGGGCGAAGTCGAGCCAGGTGAGGCAGGCTGCCGGAGGGTGGCACTTCCCAGGGGCGACATCCAGCCCGAGGGTGGCCGCCAGGTCAACGAAGGAGTCGAAGACCTTGCAGGCCCTCAAGTAGGTCCTCTCACAGCCATTATAGTCGTCGTCGTACATCAGGGTATGAAAGCCCTCACGCCGGAGGACCCAGGCAAGGGCTGTGCTGACCCGGACACAGGCTGCCCCCAAGGACTGGCAGCCGAAGGGAAGGGTGAGGTCCACATAGGTGGTGCCGTTGAAGGTGATGCCGTACAGCGGGCAAGCGAGGGGGGTCGGCCCAGAGCTGAAGGTAGGCCCTGGAGATGTCAGTGGTCCATATGTATGCAGCGGCACCCTAGCGGAGGAGGTGGCGCCCAACATCTGCGACACAGGGAAGCTTATATGTGTGGGGTCTCCCGACGAACTCCGGTTGGGGGATGCCGGCGTTGACGCTGCCTCCAGGAGGGTAGAAGAGGTCAAGTATGAGCCTCCTCTTCCCCGTGTCTGACTTGGGCCGGATTGGATTTCAAAACGTCTTGAGAAAGCAAGCCGTTTTGAAAAACCAAGACAGTTTACATATTGAAACAAATAGGGGAGTTATCAGAGTCTGCCACTACTTTAATATTGAGGATGGAACCTAACAAATACATCATTAAAATGGCTATAAGTAGCTCTTAATATTCAATTAAAACTACATTAAAATACAGAGATAATCTTATTTTGCCTATAACATTGTGCTGTTTGTATTCTGGAATTAGTCATATTTACTGGTGAAACACCATGGTCTATTTAAACAAGTATTTTTCTTAGAATCAAAATCCTGGACATAGTTAATGAGAACTAACTAAAACAATATGAACAAATCATGATGTATAACATCATATATGCCATTACTCTAATGTACACAGGCAGATGGGTTGTTGTTTTAGCAGTCTACTACACAAGGATGGCTTCTGGAGGTGGGTGTGGGTGTGGGTGTGGGTGTGGGAGCAAAGTGGGATTTCCCTCTGTGTGGTATATCCACCATACAGTATATCTGTATGTGCATATACAGACAGCCATATACATGTATATATATATATATGCAAATACATATATAATATGCATAATTATAAACATATAGTGATGGACACGCATATATGTGCATATATGTGCATATATATGAATATCTACACATATATACACGTAGATATGTATATATATACACATATATATGTGTATATAAATACATATCTACATGTATATATATACACATATATATGCATACTACAAAAAATCGGTCTAGACGGTAAGGACGTTCGGCTTGTGGCCAGCCTCTACTGGGAACAGTATGCTGCTGTAAGAATTGGAGACTCATTGACACCAGAAGTGAAGATCAAATGTGGAGTGCGACAAGGATGTGTTCTATCACCTAGTCTTTTCAACATTTATACGGAAATGATTTTCAGAGAAATAGATGATATCATAGGAATAAATGTTGGAGGTGGAAATATCAATAACACAAGATACGCAGACGATACAGCACTGCTAGCCTTAACGTCAAATCGACTACAAGATATAGTGGATGAAGTAAAAGAAAAAATTGAGAGATGTGGCCTCAAAATGAATGTAAAGAAGACAAAATCCATGGTTGTCAGCAGAAAGGAATACAAACCAAGAGCAGAGATAAAAGTTAATGGTTTAATCTTGGAGCAGGTAGAGTCATTTGTGTATCTGGGCCATTTAATAACTAGTGATGGCGGATGTGAAAGAGAGATTAAACGGAGAATAAACATTGCCAAAACAACATTTCTAAAGATGCAGAAAGTACTAACAAACATCTAGAGACATAAATATAAAAACAAGACTCCGACTGCTAAAATGCTATGTGTGGTCTACACTTTTATATTGCTGTGAGACATGGACGTTGAAGAAAGCAATAACAACAAAGCTCGAGGCATTTGAAATGTGGCAATACAGAAGAATGTTAAAAATTCCATGGACAGCAATGATAAGCAATGTGGAGGTGCTAACAAGAATGAAAATAAAGAGACAGATAATACAAACGATCAAAAACAGAAAAATTAAATACTTTGGCCACATGATACGCCACCAGGAATCACAGAGAAGAATACTGGAGGGGAAGATAGAAGGGAAAAGACCAAGAGGGAGAAGGAGAACAACATGGATGGACAACATCACTGAATGGACAGCAATGAGCTATGCGGAATGCGTGAGAGGAACGAATAACAGGAAGAGATGGAGGTCCATTGCAGCCAACCTTCTTTGAGAAGACGGCACCCATTGATTGATTGATTGATTGATATATGCGTATACATATATACACATATATATATACGGATATGCGATGTATAATTAATTATGCAGATATAAATAGGCGGAGTATCTTATTATTATTTATTTGCCATTACGTTACTTCGATATATTATTATTGTCCAATCGCTGACTTGCCCGGATTTGCCCCTGTTGCCCGCTACTAGCGCCACCAACGGGCTTTTGCCCCGGCAAGGTCAGCCTGCCTGTCACTTCCATACACGATTTCAAAACTGAGAACAACACAGTCTACCTAGCTACCTGTGTTGGTTCTACCTGTTCGTCCTGGTATCATACGACTGCAGCTTCACTCTACCTGTGTGTCAACGTTCTGTGTGTCGGTTGAACAATATATACGAGGAACGATCATTTCATGCGGAAGACGGTATTGTGAGCTAAAACTTTCATATTTGACGGTTTCTCTGATAACCGAAACGGTCTATGGTTCTACCAAGTGTGTCGATTATTTGTTTGTCGAATCTCAAATTAACTTGCTGGAACAGTCACTAAAAATGTATGAGGGCAATTTGAGCTGAGTCTACCATTATTCTATCGTTTCTTCGTTAACCTAGCCAGTAAGATTGTGAATTTCATGTTAACGGATAACGGCCCTGGGAATCGACACTATGACCGTATTTTGAGATATTTGATATCAACCTTACAATTTATTCGACAAAGCTTTTCCTGACGCAGGAATAGTTTGCATTATATATATATTTTCAACGATCGTATTACGGCTGCAAGCGGGCCGTAGTACGGGCCGTGGTACGGACCGAAGAATGCCAGGAACGTCCCACACGATAAACATGACCAGGGTTCCTGCGACCGGAGAAGTATCGACACGCTCACCAATAACAGTGGGATGTCCACGCGCAGCGGCAAAGCGTCAGCTAAGGCTTTGAGATCGGCAGGCGAGCATGGAGAGACAGTCGACATTGAGTGGACTACTACGGCTATGGGCGGCCTAACGCTGGTCGAGCGCAAGAAGAACGCAAGGGAAGCAATCAACACTCTTAAAGCCGAGATGCGCGTAGCGGACCTGGAAGACGAGCTGGAGGAGCTGAGGGCTGAACGCGAAAGAAGACGGATGGGACACAGGACGATAATCAAATTAGATGACGGACTACATGCACCCACCCGCGGACGACCGGCTGCATACGGATGACTGCAGATGGATGACAGACTCCACACTACCATCACCATCATGGACACAAGGAAGCGATCAAGACGATGGGCACTCGAGGTTCAGGCGATTGCGTCGATGTTCGAGAGGGTCGAATAGAAGGAGACACTCATCTCGGTCGAGCAGCGACGGCAGCTCTTCACGACGTAGGCGAAGTAAGTGGTCACTTCAGAAATACGGGCAGGGGAAGGATGTGTGGAAGATGAACGCCCACAAACTTTTAAAAGCCTCTTGCCAATGGTGCCTTGACATTTCCTGCTTGATAATAGCGGACTATAGGGCTCTTATCGAGCACGTCAGTTTTATTTCTGCCAGAGCGAGGGATGACCACTACAAGGACATCGCCCATGTTGATCATGTACTTGCAATCCGCAAGCTGGGGGAGAGCACCGGTTTTGCGGCCTTTTCCAAAACACATCAGGACGAGAGTATTGAACATTATGGTCCTCACAACATGAAGCCTAAGAAATCCGGATCCTGGACTCAAGGTGCGGGAAAGCGTTCTCCTGGCAGGCCAGCGCGGAAAACATGTTACGCTTGGAACAGTGACTCTGGATGCAGGAGGTCTGAGGGTCGCTTTGTGGATCAAAATCACACATCCGCTCAAAGTGCAAGGATTGACGGAGTAGGAGTGAGGTGTCAAAAGCTGGGCATTGCCATACAACGGAGCTTGACATTGCGACAGTTGATGCGGGTCAAGATTTTGACGTCATCATTAATAACGGCGCGGGTGGCGCCATGCCCGGCCAGGCGAACGTTGACTTTTTGCCTGATTTTCATAATGACTCTCTTGACTTTTCTGTTGAGAAGCTTAACCTAACCAATACTGACTTGTCTGATTCGTTCCCCGTTGACCATGATCGTGATATTAATCTTAACTTTGATGTTTCAGCTGGGGTTGAGGCGGTTGGTGTTGGGGAGGTTATGGAAAGCCAGATTCAGTGGGGAGCATTGGTGGAGGGATTGCGCTGGTTGCAACCAGTGGACGCCAGTAGGGACGATCGCTTGTTTGTCGAGCAAGGCGATCTTGGTAGCCTACTTGTTCACATTAGGGAACGGGATGGGTAGCCACCCGTGACAATTAAAGTCACCAACGAGTGTGTTGGGGCTTCCTCTGAATGCGTCCATAAGATTGCCGGTGTCGCTACTCAACTTAGACCCTACAGAATTTTTGTTGAGCTATTTTTGCGGGGCGACACCGATCCCGATTGGTTATATATCATGATCGGAGTTACTTTCGGTTTCCGGGTAGTAAACCCTGCATGTGCTGCTAGCTATCTTCCAACCAAAACTAGCAGGAAGTCAGCTTGGGAGAGTGACATTATTGACAGGAAGTTTCGGGACGAGGAAAGAGATGGTGTCATCTCGGTCACCAACGTCCCTGCCTTGTGTGTACATGATGCATTTGTCATCCCCAAGGACGACGGCGGCGGTCGGGTGGTCATTGATTGCAGTAGGCCTCCTGATGTTTCTGTTAATGGTTTTACTGATCAAGTCTGTCAAAAGTTCTCATACAAAGGTCTTGATGACGTTACAGACATGTTGGAAAGGGGGGACGTTCTGGAAACCGTAGATATTGAAGACGCATACAGGGCTGTTTCGATCCACCCTGATGACCGGCAACATCAGGGGCTCTGATACAAGAGACCCGGTGATCGGGACTTTACTTACTTTCTTGATAATTGCCTCAGCATGGGCCTGTCATCGAGCCCCTACATTTTCTCGAAAATCTCAGATTTTAGCATCAGATGCTGTGTGCGGGAGGGCTTAGATCGAGTAGTCAATTACTTAGACGATTTTTGTCTTGTTGGTAGTACTAGGCTTCAGGTCGAGCGGGCCCAGAGGAAGCTGATAGCAATACTTAGAAGGATCGGGTTTTATGTGAGCTTCAAGAAAGTAAAGCCGACACCAGAGTCCGGTTCCTCGGGATCAATGTCGATTCCGTGAGTTTAGAGCTCAGTCTTCTGCATGATAAGTTAGCAAAAACAATAGAAGTCCTGCAGAGGCTCCGTGGATGTAGGAAAGCATCCAAGAAAGACCTCGAACGTGTGGGTGGCCTCCTTGCTCACTGTGCGAAAGTCATCAGAGGTGGCAGAACATTCGCTAGACGTATTTATGACTTAATGGCCAAGCTGAACCAACAGTATCATAGGGCTCGATTGAACAAGGGGGTAAGGGAGGACCTAGACTGGATGCTAAACTTTGCGAGTTCATTTAACGCAAAGGCCAAGATCTTGGGGAAGTTCGCTCCAGTTATATCAACATGTAGCGATGCCTCTAAGTGGGGGTTCGGCGCTCTCCATGGCCATGATTGGTTGGGCGGCAGTTTCAGTGACGGAGTCGCAAAACCCCTTGAGGCTTACGCCGGCCACCACCACGTCAGCCCCCACCAGACATGGGGGCCTCACACATCAACGTTCAGGAGATGTGGGCGGTCTATGCGGCCTGCCTCCACTGGAGTGCTAGTTGGTCCAATAGCACCGTCATGATGGTAACTGACAGTGCGGTGGTTCAGGCAGCTCTGATCACCGGCAGGTCCAGATGTAAGGGTATTATGTTTTTCCTCCGCAGATTATTCGAGCTTGCAGCTGAAAATAATTTTGATTTTAGCTCTGTCTATATACGTAGCAGCTTGAATGTTATCTGTGACATGCGCTCTAAGTAGATTAAATGAGGATGACAGCTCAGATAAGAGTTAGGGCAGTTGACGTCGCTAGTGCGCTTTGTTGTAGCCAGGTCTTTGATGCCTCGTTTATTTCTTGCAGGGATAGCTGTGCTAAAGAACGAGCAGCAGGGATATCAGCGCCAGTTTTACACCAAGAAGGGGGGTTCAAATTTGGGAATATTTAGAATACGTTGATTTATTTAATTCTTCTAGGGCGCCTATCCCTTGCTCGTAGCTGGCCCGTTCGCTCAAATACGGATCCATCCTAAATTACCTGAGTGGCATAAATTATTTTTTAAGGCAAAATGGCGAGCCCCCTATTGACTACAACAGTTTTGTTTTATCCACTACGTTAAAGGGGATTTGCAGGGTCAAGGGCGATGCGCCTCACCATGCGATGCCACTGCTTCCGCACATGTTGCGGAGGATTTTTTCTCTTCTCACGAACAACCCTGGCCACGTTGCATGGAGGGCTGCAGTCCTTTGTTCCTTTAGGGGGCTTCTGCGTAAATCGCAGGTGACAATGTCCGACTCCACCCTGCTTAGATCGGACTTTGTATTCCACAACTGGGGGATGGTCCTGACGGTTCGCCGTTCTAAGACAATACAATTTAGTGAACGGGTCCTGGAGATCCCTATAGCGAGGTGCTGTGATACTAGTGTCTGTGCAGTCCACTGGACCGAGATCAGGGCTGATCCATCAGATCAAGCTTTCCGCATTCCATGTTTGGGGGGGGGGCTCTCCTGTCTGTTGCCTTACCATGTCTACCAGGAGACCCTAAAAAATGTTGCCTCAAGAGCGGGGTTTGACGCTTCCACCCTCTCGTCTCATTCCCTCAGGAGGGGGGGCTTCACGTGTCTTGCTATGTGTGGGGCCACGATTGAGGAGCTGAAAGTCAGGGGTGATTGGGCTTCCGATACCGTCTACAGCTACCTGAAGACCCCACTTGGGACTCGGATAGTGAATGACTTGAGGGTGGTTGCGGCGCTCTGTTTGGATGAGTCGCGTGTTGGGTTGGGGGGAGATGTGTAGGCGTTTCTCCTTAGCCTGTTATTGTGCTATGCCAAGACGCTCAATAAAAGTGTCTGACCCAACACTAATCTGTATCCTCCCTTCATTACATAGCCCTACTTTATGCGATGTATAATTAATTATGCAGATATAAATAGGCGGAGTATCTTATTATTATTTATTTGCCATTACATTACTTCGATATATTATTATTGTCCAATCGCTGACTTGCCCGGATTTGCCCCGGTTGCCCCCTACTAGCGCCACCAACAGGCTTTTGCCCCGGTTAGTTCAGCCTGCCTGTCACTTCAATACACAATATCAAACATTTACCAGTGTGCTTGTTATTGTGCTATGCCAAGACCCTATAAAAGTGTCCGACCCAACACTCGTCTGTATCCTTCCTTCCATACATAGCCATACTTTATATATACATATATACGCGTATATATGTGTATATACGCGCATATACACACATATATACATGTAGATAAGTATATACACACTGGTCAGCAACAGAGGGGACCCTGCTGCTTGCAAATAGGGGTTTAAGGGGTTACCATGGTTACTAATTAGGACAGGGTGTGAGTGGCATACATACATGCATACATATACATGTAGATATGTATATACACACATATATACGCATATGTATATATGTGTGTAAGAATAGGACGGCAACACAGAGTTGGTGGGTACATCATTTATTTCAATAGTAGATAATAATAGGATAATAAGGGTAATGCACCTGGCTGGGCCTCAAACGCCCTATCTAAATCAAATATGAAGAATAAAAGCAAGAAAAAAGTTTTGAACTGGTAGATGTGGCTACACTGCCTGGTCGAGACACACTGAGCCGACCTGCAGGCAACAGGTGTAGAGAGGAACCGGATCCACCTGGCGGTTTGGCCGCGTACTATCCTGTGAGCCCCCCAGGAGACCCTGGGTGGCAGCACGGTGCAATTCCGTAACACCCGCATATACGTAGTATATACGTGGGTGTAAGAATAGCACGGCAACACAGAGTTGGTGGGTACATCGTTTATTTCAATAGTAGATAATAATAGGATAATAAGGGTAATGCACCTGGCTGGGCCTCGAACGCCAAAGTCAGAGACACACCCAGACAGAGAATAATCAGAGGAGACAGAGAGGGCCGTAGCAACCTTAATGTCTGCAACGATCCTGTCCGCTAGAGGGTGGGTGATGTATCTATAGACGCCCAGAATACAGCGCAGACTATACCCCGGTTGACTTTAACCGACTCGACGTTACCCGCCTCAACATTACCCACCTCGACGTTTACGCCTCGACGTTACCCGCCTCGATGTTACCCGCCTAAGCGTTACCCACCTAAACGTTACCCGACCCGAATTTACCCCACGCGACTTCACCCGACCTGAGTTCACCCCATACAACTTTACCCGACCTGACTTTACCCGACCTGACTTTACCCGACCACACTTTACCCGACCCGACTTTCCCCTAACCGACTTTACCTGACCCTACTTTACCCGACCTATCTTTACCCAACCCCACTTTACCCAACTCGGGTCGGGTGAACTCGTGACGGGAGAAGTCGGGTGGGGTGAAGTCGAGTTGGGTGAAGTCGGATCGGGTGAAGTCGGGTCGGATGAAGTCGGGTCAGGTGAAGTTGGGTCGGGTGAAGTCGGGTCAGGTAAAGTCGGGTCGGGTAAAGTCGGGTCGGGTAACATCGAGGCGGGTAACATTGAGGCGGGTAACATCGAGGCGGGTAACGTCGAGCCGGGTAAAGTCGAGGCGTGAAACGTCGAGTCGGGTGAAGTCGAGTCGGGTAAAGTCGAGTCGGGTAAACTCGGGTCGGGTAAACTCAGTTGAGGTAAAGTGGGGTGAGGTAAAGTGGGGTTGGGTAAAGACGAGTCGGGTAAAGTAGGGTCAGATAAAGTCGGTTCGGGGAAAGTCGGGTCGGGTAAAGTGTGGTCGGGTAAAGTGTGGTCGGGTAAAGTGTGGTCGAGTAAAGTCGGGTTGGGTAAAGTCGGGTCGGGTAAATTTGTGTCGGGTGAACTCGGGTCGGGTGAAGTCGGAACGGGTGAAATCGAGTCGGGTGAAGTCGAGTCAGGTGAAGTCGGGTCTGGTGAAGTCGGGTTAGGTAACGTCAAAGCGGGTAACGGCGAGGCGGGTAACATCGAGGCGGGTAACATCGATACGGGTAACATCGAGCCGGGTAACATCGAGGTGGGTAACGTCAAGGCGGGTAACGTTGGGGCGGGTAACGTCGAGGTGGGTAACATCGAGGCGGGTAACGTCGAGGCAGGTAACGTCGAGGCGGGTAATGTCGGGGCGGGTAACGTTGGGGCGGGTAACGTCGATGCGGGTAACGTCGGGGTGGGTAACGTCGAGGTGGGTAACATCGAGGTGGGTAACATCGGGGCGGGTAACGTCGACGCGGGTAACGTCGGGGCGGGTAACGTTGAGGCGGGTAACGTCGGGGCGGGTAACGTCGAGGTGGGTAACGTCGACCCGGGTAAAGTGTAGTCGGGTAAAGTGTAGTCGGGTAAAGTTGGGTCGGGTGAACTCGGGTGGGGTGAACTTGGGTGGGGTGAAGTCGGGTGGGGTGAAGTCGGGTGGGGTGAAGTCGGGTGGGGTGAAGACGAGTCGGGTGAAGACGAGTCGGGTAAAATCGACCCGGATAAAGCCGAGCCGGGTAAAACCCAGTCAGATAACGTCGAGCAATGTTGAGTTAGGTAAAGGCATATTTATTAATATTGATATAATTATGTATTACAAAAAAATTAGTAGGACATTCTTTATTGTAGTTCAAAGATTCGAACCGGTTATCCTCTGATCTTGAGACCAACACTCTGCCATCTGAGCTACAGAGGAAGTGAAACCCACAATGGTCCAACTGGTGTCAGAATGCTGGGAGGTCCTGAAAGCATGTGAATAACGAGCAATCAATATGGCTAGGAATAATATGAACAAAATTCAATAATAAGAATAATAAATAAATAATTTGAAAAGAAATTCAATAAAATTAAAAAGAATATCACCACATCATCATTGATTCATGACTGACCAGCATGGTGTAGCTAGAGGTGGGTGGGCTGGTGGGGGTGTGGGTTGCAGACTAGAGTTGCTGTGTGGCTATTGTCTTACTTTGTATGTGTGTGGGGGGGGGTAGGAGGCATCAGGTGGGTTACCCCTAGCCTGGCCTACCTGACTGTCAGGGTTGTTCGTGATACTCAGCAACACGGGTAATTTGGCATTCGATCGCCGCCATAGCCTCATAGCATTAAGATTAATACTTATGCTGACACCTATCTACTTACGGCGATACTACCTTCTGACTTCTGCGTCAGCGCCGTCTGGTTATTCGAAATACTTCGAGATGCTAACTCTGTCTTACTGACCTGCCATCTGCGGTCGCCCGCTCAAACTACTGGCCCAAGCGCCTATATAAGGACTGTCTTAGCGGCAGAGAGCTCACTTCGACACGGCCACCGAGCACACTAGCTGGCTTTGAACTGCCATCCCACCCACCCCTGATAAAAGACTATATGGGGCTTATAGACCTCTTTGTGCATAAATCATTGGCTTATCTCACTGTGCTTATTTTGTTGAACTTAATATGTGCTTACTAAAATTGACATGTGCTTACTACAGACTCATTATCAAAAAAGAAATAAATCTAACTTTAAACTCATATGTGGTGTCAGTGTCAAATTACACCAACACAACTGTCTAACTGAAAAACTTATGGTGGATGTGGGTCATCATCATTGAGGCATGACTGTTGCCAAACCTTGTTTTTAAGTTTCAGGATAGCGGTACTACCAGTAAAAGCACATACTGGGAGCACACCCCCCCCCATCCCCAACTTGTGGGCAACAGAGTGAAAGGGTGTGTTGTGGAAGTGAGTTTGGTAAGAGGGGGTATAGGCCTGGGAGAAGTGTGCTATTTATATAATAACCAGGAATGATGTACACAATCATGTTATTGTTTAAATAAATTGTCTAGGGCACTAAGAATTCTGCATATATGTGTATATAGTCACATATACCCACATAAATGCGTGTATATGTATATATATATGCTTAGAAACATACCGTTATATACATATATATATATATGCATAAATACTTATATGCTAATATATGTGTATATATACACATATAGTGTGGTCAGGTAAGGTCGGTTTGGGTAAACTCGGGTGAGGTAGAGTGGGATGAGGTAAAGTGGGGTTGGGTAAAGTGGGGTCGGGTGAAGACGGGTCGGGTAAAGTATGATCAGGTAAAGTCGGTTTGGGGAAAGTCGGGTCGGATAAAGTGTGGTCGGGTAAAGTGTGGTCAGGTAAGTCGTGTCGGGTGAACTCGGATCGGGTGAACTCGGGTCGGGTGAAGTCGGGTGAAGTTGAGTCGGGTGAAGTCAAGTCGGGTGAAGTTGGGTCGGGTAAAGTCGGGTCGGGTAAAGTCGGGTCGGATAATATATCCACATATAAACGCACATCTAGCCATATATATGCACATATATGTATATATGCATATATACACACGTATACATGTGTATATATATATACGTATATACACATATATATATATCCACATATATGGGTGTATATGTATATAATAGGGTATGCAGGTATTGCCTCAGGTATGCAGGTAATACCTCAAGGAGTTTAACGCCCCTGCCCTGCAGAGTTGTATGGAGAGTGGCAGTCAAGTAATGAAAGCAGTCTTTGTTGCATCGCGACCGACAGCATGATGATGATGATGATGTATATAATTATGCATATATATGCATATATATATCTGTGTGCATGTATATATATATATATAATAGTTGTCGTACATAAATAAGAACGACAAGACATGATAGTGGGTAAGAGTTGTAATCTCTGGGAAGAGGAACTACGCCCCTTACCGAAAAGTAAAATCCAGCGGTACAGTGAGTGCATGTAGGGGGGGGGGGGCGGTACGTGCGCAGACGTGGCGCCCCCCAACAGACATGAGTGAGAGCAGGATGGTAGTTGTAGGTTAACCAGGCCCAACCAGTAGATGACTGGGAGGGGGAGTAGTAGATAGGCTAGGGAGAGGATGGACGCTTCCGGCCTTATTTTACTTGTATAATGGCTTATACAGCATATATAAATAT
>CM059198.1:79732597-79779526 GCA_030323885.1 Branchipolynoe longqiensis
CCTGGTGCTTTCCCACTGGTTGGCCATCTACCCTTGGTAGGACAATTGATAATGCACATCTAGCTGCATTAATAGCCCCATAACCTAATCCTTCATCTTCTAACATCCTTAAGAATCTAGCTATCTGGGCAATTGTGGGCTTCAAAGGTTTCACCTTTTTTATTAAGCAATGAACCCCCCATTTTCTTAAATAACTAGTGTTACTGTACTGTTCCCTTTCTCCATGCATGAGAGACCAGTCTTTGTTGGGTAATTTTATCTAGGCCAAACTGTTCTAAATATTTATTCAGAAAAGGAATGCCAGGAGAGGGGTTGTTGACACATCTCCATGCACTCTCAGCGGACCTTGGTGTGCCAGATTTGCGGGAGACCTTGGGAATCGGAGGCAGTCTTTGGCAGCCAATGTTATTGCTGCCAGCCATGGCTGTGTGTCCCAATCGGGCACTATCAGAATTGCCCGTGTCCGGTCCATTCTGATCTTTCTGGCCACTTGGCTGATAATGCTGAATGGTAGGAAAATATCATAAAATGTATTTCCCCAAATCAAGGAAACCGTATCCACTCGCCAAGCTTTAGGATCAGGATGCCAAGAAAAATATTTTGGTAATTTACAATTGTTTCTAGATCCAAATAAGTCTACCTCTGGTCGACCCCATCTTTTACAAATGTGTTAACAAATTTCATTATTCAATGTCCATTCTAAGTGATCATGGAAATGTTGACTTTTCTTATCTGCCAAAGTATTTTGACTACCTGGGATATGTGCTACTGTTAGCCACACATCATGGTCTTGCGCCCAATCCCAAATTAGTCTTGCTATTTTGTTACATGGTTTGGACTTCATCCCTCCCATGTTACGAATGTTGTCTGTGAGAATTCAATATCCTGTAAGCCTTCTTCCAAAATAAACATTTTTCATTCAAAATTGCCTTTAGTGTGGGCTAATTCACTAATGCGGAGAAAGGTGTACATATAGTGGTTTTATTCATTTTTCATCTTGTTTACATTTATGTTCGACAGTTTTTTCAGGATGCTAGTCAGATGTTCGTTCGTTATATCCCCTCCCCTTTTTTGTTATGTGTCCCAGTGCTGGTGGTCCTGGCTGTAACCGAGCCCTTAACCCTTCCGTTACTCATTCTTTTGAGGTGTGGGTGGGTGGGTAAAGGGAGGTGGTAGTGTTATCGGGACGGCAGCTGGAGGAGTTGTGACCGTGGAGGCAGGTCTGATTCGGGTTGGTCACGTGGTGTTTTGGTGGAAGGTGGGGGGGGGGATCTCCTCCCGTAAGGGTGTGGGAGGTTTGTCCTATACGCTAGGTGGCGCCATCAGCGTTGTGTGTATGGGTGTTCTTTCGTGGAGGGTGGAGTCGGGTTAGCTCAGTCAGGTGGGGGCTATCTCCGCCGGCGAATTATCCATGTTAGGTTAACATGCACAATTCACTAATGCGGAGACAGGTGTACATATAGTGGTTTTATTCATTTTTCATCTTGTTTACATTTATGTTCGACAGTTTTTTCAGGATGCTAGTCAGATGTTCGTTCGTTATATCCCCTCCCCTTTTTTGTTATGTGTCCCATTGCTGGTGGTCCTGGCCGTAACCGAGCCCTTAACCAAGTAGGGTAGATAGGGCTCGTGGGCCGGTGATGATCTGTTTCTTCTCGAGGTATGTGTGCACGGACGCTGAGGACCACGTCCCCAGCTCCATGATTTCCCCGAGGGAGGCCCCGGAAGCTGCACATGCCTGGGTGCCCCCTCTCCTGAGGCTGTGTAGTGTGTAGCAGCTGGCCTGAGGGTTTCCGGCAGCAGCTAGGGCCAGCCTGAGAGCTCCCAGGAGGGCCGGCGCCAAGAGGGGGGCCCCACCCACCGCGATGAATGCCGGCCCCAAGGGGGCTGGCTGCTGGTAGGCGACATACGCTGTCCAGGCTGCTAGGGGGCAGCATGGGGATCCGGGAATCGCGGGGACTAGCATGCTGTATGCCTGGCCGAGCCTCCATCTGGTCTTCGTAGACCGTATGGTGATGCTGAGGCCAGCCGGCGATGGTGTAATGTCTTGGATTTTTAGAGCATGGCCACGGTCGGTGGGAGCCCCTGTGTGGATGAGGTTCCCCTGACGGAGGAGGGTGTTGTACCCTATCAGGAGTGCTGCTTTCAGTACTCGTGCTGTGGGTCCCGCCGAGGAGAGGTAGTGGATGACCTGGCGGAGGTCAGCTGGTGTAAGGGGCAGGGCCTGCCGCGGTTCGTGAGGTGTGAGGCATTGAATGCCCCGCTTCATCAGAGCGACCGGGTACGTGCTAAAGGCAGAGACGTCGCCTCCGAGTAGCTGTACCCATGTCTTGGCCCCGCTCAGGTAGTTGAGGGCTGCTCCTGGGGTTGTGAGGTTTTCTTTGAGGTGTACTATGTACGCCAGTACGTCATATTGTGTGGGCGCTAGCGGGTTGTTGCTGTGCTCCGTCATGAAGTTGTTGTAGCGTGTTGCCTGCACCGACTTGTTCCTCCAGGTACCCGCGGTTAGCCCCACGAAGTACACCTGGAGAATCGGTTCATGTTGTTCATCTGTGTAACCTGGGAAGAGAAAGCTAATGGGTGTGAGCTTCCCAGGTTGCTAAAAGCCTACTGTGAGTACATTTTAAAAATTTACGGTGATCTCAGATATTGCGAGATCGTTGCATAGTTTGGCCGCGACAGTCCGAGCCTTGCTGTCTGTGGCGCGCCTACTCAGAGCATCTGCCAGGATCAGGTCGTGGCCAGGCTTGTGGCGTATCTGTAACTCGCAGGAGTTTGTGGCGGCGAACAGCCATATCCCCTTGCACATGCAGTGAGTGTCTTGTCGCGGCCTGTGCCGGTGTTCAGTACTTGCTGGCTCGCTGCATTGTCGGTGTTAATTACTATGCGATATTTGTCCGGGTATGGGGGAGCAAGGGCTTTGAGGGCGACCACTAGATTTATTGCCTCGAGGTGAGCAATGTTTGTGGTGCTGGTCCTGAGGTCGTCCGCGTACTGGTGTCCGTAGTACTCTGTGGGAGAGTATACCCCACCCCCTTCGAGTGTGGAGTCGCATTCAATCACCCAGGGGGTTTTGGGTTTGCAGGGAAGTAGGACGAGGCCGTTTGAGCATTTCGCGTAATCCAGGAACCAGCCGATGTCGGCCCGGAGCTCGTCCGGGGCATGGTGGTTTCCAGTGAATGGGGCCTGCCTCAGGGCCTCGTGTATTCTCGCCATGAATCGCCTGGCAGGGGTGACACATCTTGCTATGTGCTGGAGGCGGCCGGCTAGCTTTTGGATGTCCTTGATGCCAGTCTAGGAGCCGCCCAGTTCTCGCACTCTCTGAGGGTGTCGTCCAGCTTGTCTGTAGGTATCGTTACTTGCATTTCGTTGATGTCTATCTTAAATCCGAGCCATTCTATGGACTTTGTGCGTGGTGTACATTTGCTTGGTGAGAGGACTAGTCCAAGCTTGGCCATGATCATGAGGCAGTCCCAGTAGGCTGTCTCCGCATCTTGCTTCGTGGGTGCCACGCCCACGAAGTCGTCAAGATAGCAGTAAACTATGTGGCCCCGTTTCCTGAGGAGGTAGACGACTGTGTTGGTTGTCCTGGCACAGGCCATGGAGGATGTGTGGCACCCGAATGGTGGAGCGAGGTCAGTGTAGTATTTGCAGTAGACTTTTATACCGAGGAAGGGTGTGGAGAGGGGGCAATTCCTGAGCTGCCTGTATGCTCTGGCGAGGTCCGCCCCCCATGCATATGCCCCTCTCCCGAGGCGTGTCACCTCGTCCGCTGCGTCCAAAATGCCTGGGAGGCTTTGGGCGGCCTTGGTAATGTCCCTTTTTTATGCCTGAGTTGACACTGGAGCCCTTTGGCCAGCTGAGGTTGACGATGACGCGCCTGTCTGTGGTGTTTTTCTTGGGGCGCGTCATGATTGGGCTGACCTGGTTCCAGGGGGTGAAGGGCGGTTCCTCGAAGGGGCCGATGATGGTGCCATGTGCTATCTCGGTTGCTATGTATGTCCTTACGGCGTCGAGCTCTGCAGGGTCTCTGGCGTGGTTGGTGGCGGTCGAGGTTGGCGTGGTGCCTGGGTGTAGTCCGCGGGCCAGCCAAACTCCAAGTAGTCGACTATTTCATTGTTGTGGTAGTCGACGAGCATCTTCCTCCATTGCGGGATGTTAAGTCCGGATGGTACGGTATTTTTGCAGCCATATAGTTTGGGAGTGCCGTGCGACAAACCTCGTTATATATCGGGAGATAGTCGAGGTGGCGTTCCCACTGGCTTTGTAGTTGATAGTGGCGCGGTATTCGCGGGGTGACACTATGGGTAAGGTGGTGTAGGCTCTGTTAGCGTCTCCGGTGTCGATGCCGTCGGTGTCAGTGTCTAGGCTGTGTCCGCGTCTTTCGACCTTAGTGCGCTTTGCTTCGTGGTATCCTTTGCCATGGGTTCGGCTGTGGTTGTGGATGTCCGAGGTGTGCGTTGTCACTGGTCCCGTTGTTATTGTTATTGTTTAGCTTGCCGCCATCTTGTTTGGTGGCGCCATCTTTGTGTTGATGTGGGTAGCGGCGGCCAATGGAAGTCGGGGTGGGGGCGCGGGTGTCGCCTCCTGGCGGTTCGCTGCTGCAATGCATGCTGCTGTCGTCATAGTGTACCGTGGAAGGCTCACCGCTGCTCAGTCGTGGGCGTTTCTTGCCGCCTCTCCCCTTGCTGTCGCCGGCTGTCATAGGGGCGGGGCTTCCAGGGGTGTCGGCATCGTCGTGGCCGTATGATTGATCTGCTGCGTCATTACAGACACTACAGTCGGATTTGTCCGCGCAAACGCACCGGGAGAGGTCAGTTTGGTGTGATAGGCTGTGGTTTGTACCGCCATGTGAATCGTGTTGGTTATTGGAGCGGTGTCCGTCGGTTTCATCCGCGCTATAGCCGTCTGTGCCGTCGGCCGTGTTGCAGACCGTGCAGTCTGAGATGTCGGCGCACACACAGTCCATTACATTACCGTGTAAGGCCATTTGTGCGTCTACATCAGATGGTGGGGTGGTATGTACGTCACTCCCTGTGCAGTCACATATATCACAGTATATCCCGTCCTCACAGTCACAGTATGGAGTGTTAGCCTCCAGGGGTGGGCGTGGCACTCCGTTGTTGCCTTCTCTATGGTAACAGTTATTGCTTGTGATGATATTATTCACGTGGTTACATACCATCTGTCCATTGTTGGTGTTTGCACGTTCAGGCTCCCTATCTCCGCCGATGTCCGGCGGGTTGGAGCCTTCTAGCAAACCTGGTTCGTCTGCTGGCTGTTAGTGTCAGTGGTGGTTGGGGTTTTTCTGTCCATGAACCGTTTCTTATTCATGCATGCGCGCTCCTGGTGGTTGTTCGATTTGTGATATTTATTTGTGCATCATGCGCATATGTGGGCTTTCCGATCGGGGTGCTGTCCGTGCGATGCTGTAAACCCGCAGTCGTTGCCCCAGTTCCATGTGTGGCAGGGCTTTCCGTTTGTCTCCTTGCTAAAGTCTGATTTCGTCTCTCCGGTGTTGTTTGTGGCGTATGTGTTGGTTTTTCCACCACTGTATGCAGAGCGTTGTGTCTGTTTCGTTGGTATGCGAGTGCCCACCACGCATGCATCCCTTTGAACGTCTTTTATAGCGTATTGTTCGGCCCACCCGAGTGGGAGGCGACCATCCTCTATCATGTCGAATACCTGCTCCGAGCATTGCCTGCAGGTACTACAGTCCCAGACGGATGCCATGGTCATGAGTTGGTGGTGGTGTTCGAGTATCAGCGCTTTCCAGGTGTGGGGGACCGTTGCGTCCTTCCCCATCCTGAACAGCGCCGCACAGTATTCAGGCCATGTGGCTTCGCCCAGGCCTACCTTCTCCCACTTTGTACCACGAATGACATATAGATGGGGAAGGAATTTGGGTTTACCTCGCTGTTCCGGCTGCTGCAAGGAGGTCGTTGATCGCATCTGTGCGATCGGCATTTTTCTCGTACTCAGGCATTGCGCATTGGCCGTACCCGGCCAGTATGTCACGATCCTCCGTGTATCCGTCACTGAAGTGCACGGCGTTGTTCAGGGTAGGATGTGTCGCGGGTAGAGTTGAGTGTTGTTGTTGGAGTGTGCCGTCCGTTGCTGCCGCCCGCAGTATCAGTGGCGGCGTCGGTTGGCTGGCTGCGCTAGGGCCAGCCTGTGGGACGGCCGTGGGTGTGATGGCCACCAAGCCACGTGGTGTCTCCTCCGGTGCTCGTCTGTTGTGACATGTGTTAGTGTCAAGCCTGGCATCCACGGTTGCGAGGATGTCCGTACGTAGATCCTTCATCTGGTTGCTCATGATCGTCTGTATTGCCTCCAGTATGACATCACCAAGGCCGGCATGGGTCTCTGTGGGTCCCGATGTCCGCTGTGACAGTTGTTGTGACAGCGGGTGGGTTGACGGCGCTGCTCCCGTTGAGCCGTTCGCGTTGGGGATGTCGCGTGCATCGTGTGTGCTGCTCGCCATCTCGTTCCCTCCTTGTTTGCTCGTCTTTGGGCGTCCTCGCCCTTTAGGTGTGTTACTTTTGTTGTTTTTCTTCGCAGCGTTGCGAGCTGACTTCCATGGGGTTGGCATTTTACCGTTGCGTGGCGTTGCGTTGCGTGGCGTTGTGTTGCGTGGCGTGGTGAATAAGTAAAGGGAGGTGGTAGTGTTATCGGGACGCCAGCTGGAGGAGTTGTGACCGTGGAGGCAGGTCTGATTTGGGTTGGTCATGTGGTGTTTTGGTGGAAGGTGGGGGGGGGGGTCTCCTCCCATAAGAGTGGGGGAGGGTGGAGTCGGGTTAGCTCAGTCAGGTGGGGGCTATCTCCACCGGCGAATTATCCATGTTAGGTTAACATGCACAATGCTAAATTCTTATCTATCTCTAGCGACTTAATATGCACCTTCCGGTATAGAATAGCAGGGGCATAGGCAATCATGATGCCGATAAGCACTGAGACCTGCCTTATCTTTGGCCTGGTAAAGTTACCAACTGGGTCGCCTTGTCTAAAAACTTCTCAAGTTTCTGTTCTGTCAGGGACACAGTCCTCTGTTTAGTATTTAACAAAAACCCTAAACATTTTAGTTCTGTAGTCGGTTGAAAAACAGACTTTTCGTCATGGATATAAAACCCCAGTTTTCTGAATATTTCACACAGGTCGTTAACAGCAATTGTGTATTCCTGACTTGATTGGTTGATTGATTGGTGGTTGCTTTACGCCCTGTCGGCAGCATAGGCCATATTCACGGCGAGAAATGTTTGTTTTTTGTTCAAACCATTGCTTTTACATGTAAAGGCAGACAATCAATTATGTGCCAATATACACTCATTAAAATAGAAAGCTCACAATCATATATTTGTGGTCAAGGGTAACAAATTCCCATAGAAAAAGAAAAGTTTTATTAATAATTGATAGAATTTATTTAGTAAACTATATGAGGTGGTACAGTCCAGCTGCCCTCAAAAAGGCTAAAATGTTTTCCTGTTTTATCTTAGTAAAAAGGTCATGCATACTGTCTGCAGTGTAGAACTGTTGGTGCAGGGCCAACAAATCAACGCAACTTAGTAAAATGTGTTTGAGTGTCAGCGGGGACTGACACCCAATACATTCAGGGGGAGGTTCCCCCTTGAGCAGAAAAGCATGTGTAAGCCACGAGTGGCCAATACGGCAGCGGCTAAGGACCACTTGGTCCCGCCGACCTCCCGCATGAGTCTGTGGTGGCTTTCCCACAGATGGTTCAATTTCTTTAAGTTTATTAATGTTTTCATCCCACTCATGTTGCCATTTGGATTTTATGTGGGTGGCTATTAGTGGTTTCAGATCAGAGTGAGGGATCAGACACGGTTCAAGATCACAGTTCAGGGCCTTCTTCGCAGCCCGATCAGTCATCTCGTTCGCTTGTATGCCGGCATGGCCAGGCACCCAGCACGATGGATCATACCCATCCGTTGTCAGTTGGTTCATTTTATAAATGACCGTTGCTAGAATAGGGTGATTCGTTTTCAGTCCAGCAACAGCCAGGAGGCAAGAGAACGAATCACTGTATATAACATAGTTAGTGTGGTTGGATACCTCCAACGCGAGAAGGAGTGCTTGGGCTTCTGCAGTGAAAATCGAGCTCTGATCGGGCAAACGTACACCAAATTTTTCCCGTCGGCAGACTGCCGCAGCAACTACCTGGCTTTGGTCTTTCGAACCATCAGTGTATATGGACAGGTGGTCTGCAAACTGGCCTTGAATCTCTGCATGCAGTCCTTGGTACTCGAGTGGATGTTGTCACGTATAATAACTAATGCCTAATCTTATAGACTAGCTAATATAGTGAGGAGAAAAGAGAATTTGGAATATCTTCTATTCTTAGTAAAGAAGACAAATAATGATACACATATATGTTTAACATATATTCTCAATTACAAAGTGTACAGTAACATATAAATTCTCAATGGTATAATATTACACTCACAACTGTCTGTGTAGTCCATATGGATGATATATACACTCAGTCCTCTTGGTGATTATTCTATGTCTCAGTTGCCTTGAGGAGTTGATAGATATAGATGGTCCATTGTCTGTGAGCCGTCGCCAACCATACAGGTATAGAGTCTCAGTTGATGATGGATGTACATGTCAGCCTAAGCAGCAGTGATGTGGGAAAAGGTAGACACCACAGTCACCAATCCTCCTCACGTCCATTGGTCCATATTGTAGAAGCTCAGCAAGTTGAATCCATCCCATAAGCTGTGACTAGCCAGATCAGGTTTCAGGCCTAACTGACTTGAAGATGTTGACGCCTCGATGTCTGGGAGTAGAGTGCCGAGAGTGTGTGACTACGCTCCTTATATAGTTGCTGGGTAGGCCAGTCCTAACAAGAGATGGGACAAGTAGGACGGTCCAAACATGTGCTGTAACCACTATAAAAGGGAAACTACCTGTTAGGAAGCAGTCTCCATATAGTCACTGCTATGTTACAATGTGTCCCAGACTTCCTCAGTTCCGTGAGTCGGAGGATAACCGATGGCTTTCTCAACGACCACGGGGGATGTTCTGGGACTTTGGCATCCTCCAACATGTCCAAATCCACGCCCAAGGCCTCCAAATGAGGTTTCATTTGGAGCCTCAGAGGCCACATTTAATTCGGCCTGGCTTCATACCTGGATTCGTCATGTTGCTCGAATAGACAATTGTGTGCAGGATTTAAAGCATTAGTTTTTATCTTGACTACATATTGCATGGCCAGTTTGATTCTCCTGTTGTTAAGTGATGGTTCATTGGCTTCGATGTAAAGGTTCTGAACCGGTGAGGTGCAGAAGGCCCCAAGGGCCAGGCGCTACCCTGGTGGTGGATCATGTCTAGCAGCCCAATATATGATTTCCTTGCGGAACCATATACTATGCTGCCGTAAGCCACTCGTGACCGAACCAAGGTTCTGTACACGGAGAGCAAAACATCGCTGTCCACTTCCCACTCTGAGCTGGACAGCTCCCTCAGAATATCCAGCGCTTTCGGGCATCTTGTTTTAAGGTACTTTATATGTGGCACAAAAGACAGTTTTGCATCGAGAATGAGGCCCAGAAATTTGGTTTTCTCAACAACTTTAATGGGATTCCCATCCAGGATCAGCGCCGGTTCCGCATGCATTCTACGCAGCAGGCAGAAGTGCATGCAGACTCTTTTGGTCTTGGAAAATTTGAAACCGTTCAGAACTGACCATCGATGGATCCCATTTATGCTTGTTTGTAGCTGTCTCTCTATGACATTCATGTTAGCACCGCTGTAATATAAAACAAAGTCGTCCACGAAAAGACTACAGGAGACCCCCCGCTTTACAGCAGCAGCAATATCATTGACCTTGACCCCGAAAAGGGTCACGGCCAGTATGCTGCCTTGAGGTACTCCTAGTTCCTGTGTGTAGGCTGGAATAGGTAGTCTTGACACAGATGCGGAAATGCCTGAAGGCTACAAAGTTCCTGATGAAAATTGGCAAGTGGCCACTAAGGCCAATCGCATGAAGATCCTCCATAATGCCATGCTGCCATGTTGTGTCATAGGCTTTTTCGAGGTTGAAAAAGACAGCCACAACATGCTCCTTCTTAAGGAAAGCATCTCTTATGAAGGTCTCCATGCTTACCAAATGGTCGAGGGTGCTGCGGCCCCGTCTGAAGCCACATTAGAGATTGGACAGGTGGTGTCCTGACTCCAGTAGCCAGATGAGGCAGTTGTTTACCATGTGCTCCATGGTTTTACAGATGCAGCGCGTAAATGGAGAACTTAAATAGGAGAGCTTCACTCAGTCGTTAATTTGGAATGTATAAACAGAAGCTCTACCGGTGGAAGAAGCTGAATCATTTCTGAGATATTGATAGTGCCATAGTTTATTTCTATTCTTTTCACAGAATGCGTTTCGAGGAGTGGTACCAATTCCGCTGTGTTTGCTATCATTATAGGCATCGGTTATTGCTTGCAATGCATCAATCCAGTTAAAACTATTTCTTGCTTTGAATAATCTCGCCAAGCACACACAAAGTGATTGAATTACTCATTTGGCCATATGAGCCTTAGTATCAGTATTCAAAGTAGTAAAATGATTGATGTTTAGTGACTTTAGATAATTACACACCACATTCGCTATGAATTCCGATCCTCGGTCACAGCGAATATTTTTAGGAGGAGGTGGATTGCTTTTAAATATGCTTTCAACAGCTGTTTTATCAGTGGTTGCTTGAAGATTAAGTAATGGTCTAGTTTTGAGAAACCTTGTAAAAACATCAATACACACTAACATGTAAGCATATCCGGAATTATGATCTTTATAAAACACCATAGAAAGGGCATTGACATCAAATTGATAATGTTTCTCAGATGCTATTAATCGTTCTCGTTTATATCTATAAGGGGCTCTCTTAAAAGTTGAAAATGTTTCTTGAGCACTCAACAGCTCACGTATTTTGCGAAGTGAGATTACAAATTTCTTCTCCTTTTTAACTTCAGTGTAAAGTCTATTGACATCTGATAAACTCCCCGGATGATTGGAGGTGAAGTAAATCTCATGGAGATAGCGTTTCTCCTCCTCTGTTAACGCTTGACTCTGGTGGAGAAGTACTTTTGCCATTCCGCATTCACTGTTTGTCTTCTACGCTGTCTAGTGGTCATACCAGGTGAAAGGGATGATGTATAGGAGGAGGAAGAAGAAGTTTTCTCGTCTCTCTTCTTGTTGAGAATCTCCTTCTTTTTAACGTTACTTGATTTTCCACTGCTTGTTAGCATGCTTTGTATATCTCTCCGTTTTGAAATGTTTTTGCTTGGAATTCCAGGAGGAGGAGGAGGAGGAGAACAAATCCGAAGAGGACTTGCTTGTTTGCGACTCCCCACTCATCTGTCAGAACGCTCCACGCCGTTCGAATCGATTGAAGGATGCATCAAAGGTGAGTCCCTTCCTTCTTTCTTCTTCTTCTTTGTCTCATTGCCAGTGTTGTTATCATTGCTTACACCTTCTTCATCAACAGCTCCACTGACAGCATCATCCACACCACCACCATCACCACTACCCGAGTCAAGAAGGTTATTCTCATAATCGATTGGTTCACTTTTGGTTTGACCCCCTTCCTCCTTTTTATATGGGAGGTATGTGTCATACGTTATTGTAACAATATTTCCTCATAATAGAACGTCTCAGAATCTGGGCCTAATTGAAATGAATATAGCATACAACTTTTTATGATGGAGTTGAAGAAGTCGTAGTTTGGCACGATTATTCAAATGAATCAGATTATAGATTAGTTTCCTATGTTTTTTCAATAATCGGTTAGTGGCTTTGGAGACTGATAATCGAGATAGAGCAAGTAAAATCTCTGCAATGCAATCGATCTGTTTCCAGCTTGCGGTCACCAGTAAAGCTTTAGCTTGCTCGGGTTGTGACTTCAACAACAACAAAATATAATCCTTGCAATGTTGGTCTCGATGTGATGACATGCTGTCTGGCCAAGTGCAATACTAGTACTAGTCTTCACACTCACACACGTGGGCATACATGCATCTTCACTTACACATGCATGCACACTTACACACATACACACACACATATACACACAATCACTCTCACTATGGAGTATAGGAAATTAAATTCTCTCCTAAAAAGATATTTTTGAACGTAAGCAAATTGATGAAGTAACATCTACCACATCTCGAGGATGCATACAAATCAACAGATAACCAAATCGTTTTGTTTCAACAATGTCTTTATAGCTATCCAACAACAATCTCCCCAAATTAGTCTGTGAAGTGACTTGTTGTATCTGATATATGTCTCTTGAATGATTCATTATAAACATATACTGCAGATTCAAAGAAATGGTTCTAGAATATTGACCTTGTTGATATAGATTGTGACTCACCATAATCACTGAACATCACGATGATGGCTAATCTAGCTAACTAGATATTGAGCTCCTAAGTTGTTTACAACTGCTTCATTGAGATCATCTAGTATAATCAAATTGTGTTGGGATAAATCTGAAAAGGCGAAGCATCTTTTCTTTTGATGGAAGTCCCTCCATGAATTCAATATCCTTAAACTCTGATTCCATGTTTGCAAATAAAGGTTGCTCCACCCCATAGCAATAGAGTGTTTTATGAACAGGAAGCTCAAATAGTGTTCGACATTCAGGTATTATCCTATGAATCAATGAAGTTTTTCCACTTCCAGTGATTCCACTCACACTTATTGTTGCTGGAGATTTCATTCCCTGAAATGAGTGATTATCCACTTGAATTGTCATGATCGACATAATACCTGATGGTGATAAGGATGTAGGTGGTGGTGATGGAGGTGAATGAGATAATTATGTGTATGGTGAGATGTTAATCACATGAGGGATGCTGGGGTTGTGAGCTTCATGTTGTTCGAGTAGAGAAATAGGTTAGAATAAAGTTGATAAAGGTGATGATTATGAGGATGATGTTGATGAATGTGGAAATTTAAGTGTAAACCAAAAACGTCCAATGAAATTATGTCCATTCATCTCTGTGCGATTGGAAAGTTCACACATTCCGTGTCCGATTCCCGCAGTCCACATTTCATCATATCGATCACCTGGATGAATAATAGTAACCCCTGAGGGGAGTGAATTCAACTCTGTCAATATTCTACTTCTGATTTTCATTAATTTCATGTTTAGTATTGTAACCATCTTTCTCTCTCGCACATCGCTCCATGCTTTTTTCTCTTTTTTTTTGCATTGATGATGATGAAGATGATGATGATGATGAGGACATGAGATCTCTGGCTAAAATCTTTGCTTTGGTGTGATGTGAGGTCATAATGCGAGCAGCAATAGAGTAACTACTATGGAACAGAGCCTTCTCATAATAGAATAACTGCCAACAACATTCAAAGGATTTTCCAAACTTGTCGAGCTTCAGTGGAAAATCATTAGACAAGCAGCTAGTTAAAGGTATAATGAAGGAGTTGTAATTTGTCCATGGCGTGAGCGATATTTCCAATGGAAGTGTGTCTATCCCATTTTTCATCACATGACTCTTAATGTATAAAAAAGTAAAACCTGTTCATGTTCCTTATATGTCCAAACCAAACTGTGGTGAGCTCTGAATCCTGTATTTATAACCGATCCACTCTCATTTCTAAATAACGCATCTGCATAAAACCCTTTAGCAGAAGTACGATTCTTCATTAAACATCTTTTATTAATGGATTTACAAGACACCTTTTCATGGGTTTTCATTCCACTCTGTCCCCCACCATCAACTTCCTTTATAAGCAGATGTTTTAGAATTCAAACAATATGAAGTAGTTGCTGTATACTCTTTCTTAAAGATTCTGATCTCACGTTTATCATGCTCACAATGTTTCTGACAACAATCTCTAGGCAAATAGAAACCATTTTCCCATTTAAAGTATCCATGATCATTACAATGACCATAAAGCATGCTAAAAAAACGCTTTCTTTCTCGATGGTTTCACGACATCGATCAGATCTCTCCCAGAAATCGACATATACAAACTATCCATACCACAATGGGTTAATTCAAAGTCGCTTCTATCAATGAATTTAATTAGAAAGCAGTAATACCATTGTAAAAGAACCAACTGAGCGGTATTTAAAACAAAGAAACCAAGTTGCACTGGGATGTCTAAGCGAATTGATCGTTTACACTGCTCAATATAAAAAATGTCATCATCTAGTTCAGTCATATTTTTTAAGAGTTTTGAATTAACAGCTAATTTCGCCTTTTGAATAGAATTCACATAGGAAATATTGGTATGCTTTGTCTTATCCATCTGGAGACTTCCGTAATTTGCCTTACCCATAACCTTTGCTGTCTCACTCTTAATTTGAAAATCAGGATTCGAATCTGTTTCCCTTCGTGAGTTTGTAATAAAATCACAAAATCCTCTAAAGCAGAACTCTAATTTCCACTCAACGACCTCCCAAATTTGTGTGACTAGAAGACCCATACTAAGATAGAATTGTAATAGGTTAGTAGCTAGAAGTAGATGCTCACCTCGCATTCCACCCACCAAAAGTCGTCGTGTATTCACATGATCTTTTGAAACTTTCTTAAATGCAAATTGATGCATAAGGGGACTCCACTCATTCAATGGAATGTCGACATTACAAAATATAGGAGACATTTCTGAAAAGAATTCCTTAGGAGAGATCTCCTGCTCCTTCCCTTTAGTCCATACAGCGGGAATGTGAATATCCATCTCCACCATACCTGTTAACTCCCCACTCTCAACCGCTTTCAGGATGGTTTCTAGAGAAACGCTGTGGTGGTGTTTAATGTAGAATGGTGGGAAAAATTCATTTGCAGCTTGTGCTATGGAGTTATTCTCCCGCAAAAGCTTTTTAAACTCACATTCATAAAGCATCACCAAATTAAATCTGCACTGTCGAATGTATTGTTCTCTAGCCAAAGTCTGAAGTTGGGACTCTTTCTGCTTTTTGTCTCTCGCTATTGATTCTGTGGTGTTGGTGGTGGAAGTGGTGTTGGAATAAAAAGAACACTCAGTTGGTGGATGACCATGATACCAACATCCGTTAAACTGATAAATTGTGTGGGTTTCTCGACAGTATCCATCAGTGAAATAGGGTCCAATTTGAAACTCTTTTCCAGTGTCGATCGTATGCTCAATTCTGATATTATTTGTCTGAGATTCCCAATTCATCCATTTATACATATTAAGATGCTTCCAGGTACACTGAGGTTTAAAGTTATGTTCTAATTAACTTTCATCTAAAAGGAAACAAAACAGGAATTTTTGTGAGAGACAATATAGATACATGGCATTAGAGTCATAACCTTGTATAGAACGACAGGGTTTCTCAGGATTATTGCGTAGAACCCACTTTAGCATATCTTTTAAAGTTTATACTTGGTCCTCCGAAAGCACAAGTCTTGATCTTGGTATAACGATCTGCAGCTCGCTCACAAAAACTTGAAAAGAACCATCCATTCTCTTTGGCGCACTGGAAAAGCAATCTTTGTGCTATTCCTGGTGCGGAGATTGCAGCTTTCAATGGGTCAATTCGCATAGATATATAAAATGCTAACATATTTTCTATAGCTGTAACACATCGTTTTGTATCTATATTTGCATAGTAAATTAGGAAATCGTGAAAGGAAGTCATTCCTCTCTCCCTCCAAATTGATTGTAAATCATTATATTTCATGCGACCAGTCTTTGATGGAGTGGAATTGCTATCATCTTTCCTTTCCCAGTCAAGGTATTCCTCCTCTAACACATTGACACTTTTGAGTTTATAATAGAAAGCCTCATATTCAGGGAGTGTGCGATGAGAAAGTTTTGAAAAGTCGGTTAACCACTCATAAGGTAGAAAACTCTTGAAATCTGGTGCTGAATAAGTGATGAGAAATTTGGAATGTCTAAAAATGCAAACTTTTTGCTTACAATAGTGCTGTATTGATTGGTTTTTTGAAGGCATCATCCTCATCAATGCTTTAGACGATCCTCCTCCTCCTCCTCCACTTCCAGTCTTCTTCTTCATGGGTGAGTTTTCTCCTAACTCCATATCATTCGCTTCAGTAGAGGAAGACATCTCTTCATTAACATCATTATTATTATTATTAGTGAAGTTATAATTATTAGTGTAGTTATAATCATTACCATCATCATCATTATCACCATCATCATCATCATCATCAATATCATTAACAACCTCATTCTCCTCCTCCCTAACTCTCACAATTGGAATATAGGAAGGGGTGGAGCTAGTAAGAGGTTGGCTTAAGAAATACATAACTCATCTAGTTTCTTATGTACAGATTCCCAGCGTGTTTCAACGCTTCCTGTATCTCACTCAGGTTAATCTCCATCTTAGAAAGCAAGAGATTTAAATTGTCGTCAATTATGCATTTAGGTTCTAAATAATCTGGAACATTTGAAGAAATGGTAACACAAATGGGTTTGTGTTCTGTACACCACTTTAAATTCCTTTGCTCCTCCTCATCATCATCATCTTCATCATTTCCATCCTCAACAACATCTACACCACCAACTCCAATTAAACTTCTAATTCTCTTTGCTGTTGGTGCTGAATATTATTTGTTGGTAGGAGACATTCAAAATCGTAAACTGCAAACCAGGGAAAGTTTTGCAAGTGAAGTTCAGTATCTATATTCAAACTATCTCGCAACTCCTCAAATATTTTTTGAAGGTGAATACATTCCTCTTCTCATGTTTTCGGAGTTCTGTTTCACAATTCCTGCAAGCATACTTACTAGCATACAACTCCATATTCGCGATATAACCAAAATGTGAATTGAATAGATTAAGATTGAGGGGGAGGGAGTGAGAGGAGAATTGAGAGGAGTAGAGAGATATGCATGAATCGTCTTCTAGCAAAGAGTAACCATTTATACTAACACTAAAGCAAGACTCCAAATTTGGCAGATGTTCTAATGATACACCTGCAAAACTCCTATTCTTACTCTTGTGAAATTCATTCCAAACCGGATTGAGGAAAAATAACCATTTGTCACATAGTTTCATAACTATCCTCCGCAACTTATGTATATTCCTCTCTGTATGATAAGCTAAGCAATGGAAAAAAAATAGTTGATCTTTCCCGAGATTGGTTTCACTAACTCCTTCCGCATCTAGGAAGTTATTTATAGATAGTTTTTTAAACGTAATCTGGAAAAATAAGGGAATTGGATCTCCCAATCACAAAAGATTTTCTAAAAACATAGTAATTGACATTAGTAATGTAAACCTTGTGCCATTTGGAGTTCTCACCCACCCAAGTAAAGGTTCCACATCAATCTTTCTAATATGATCAAATAAGCTCATTAGATCGGCTAGGTTATTAACAGTGAGTGGAAAATTGAATATTGTTGAATTAAAATAAGCGGTAAAATAACAATATTCACCAGTTTCAATCGATTTCAAAATTAAACCAAAAGTAAAATTTATCTTAAATGAGTTCTTTTCAAATTCATAAATACAATGAATGTGTTCTTCTAATATCAAACTATCCCCAGTATAATCCGCTATGGGGAAATTATAGATACCTCTAACCCTTCCAATATTGTGAGCTGCTAGAATAGTGTCACGATTTTCTGTATGTTAAAGGAATGTTAATTATCTCTCCTTCTCCCAAAGGTGGGAGGATATTTGAATCTGTCATCCATGGTTCTTGATGGGGTTGAGCCCCTTCCGAAGCGTGAATCAATCTATGGGAAATCAAATGATGCCATGATGCGAATTGCTTACCACAATCTTTGCAAGTAATGCCGGAATGAGATTTTGAAACAGAAACAGGTTGGAATACTCCACTTGAATCTCTCTGTCTTTTAAAAGAGTTAGATTTTTCATTCACACCATCATCACCACCATCACCACCACCAGCAGAATCTTCATCTTCATCATCATCATCATCATCGTCAACATCATCATTAGTATCAGTTCTCATGAAACACGAAGAAGAAGAAGATGGTGGAAGTTGTGATATAATCAGCGTGCTATAACCGCATATGCTTATTGAGAAGTTTACTATTTCCAAATGTCACAGCACATAGAGAACATTTAACACAATGCATCTTCATATGGTGCAGTAGTTCATTCATGTATGAATATTCTTCACCACATTCTCCACACTTATAACAAGAAGACCTTGTAGAAACATCTCTCCCAATTTGTGAAATAGGTGAAGAAGGGGGTAAAGTGGGTGTAACTCTCCCAATTTTACATCTGTTCTCATGTCTTCTTCGACCAAACAGGGAGCGGAAAGTTTGTCGACAGTGAATGCAAGCCAGCGGTTGAAGCTCTGAAGGCAGGTGAATACAAGTCGCTGATGCTTCACCAAACTTGAGATAGTCTTGAAGATCTTCGAACATGAGTCACACAAAAAATGCTGAAAGGATGAAGAAGGATGGGGGGGATATATATATATATATAATATAAGTATATATCATCAACATTTATTGTAAAAATAATATGTACATCCGATTCCATTTCACTGTGATGAGTATATATATATATAAAATACAAAATATGTATTACAACATATTTTTTATTTTGAAAAAAGTACATAAATTTAAATAAGTACATAAATTAATCAAATATATATAAATAAATAAGATATGAGTAAACATACCTGATGTTTTCCCATGTTGTTCTTCGCTTAAATATTGATGTTCTTCGCTTAAATATTGATGTTACTTCATTGAAACTCCATCACTAACTGATATGATGTTACTGCTGAATGACGTCACTGTTTCGGGTTTTCGGGTTTTTGGAGGAGGGTTTGGGGGGAAGCATTCTATTTTTAGCAATAACATCCACCACCACCACCTCCATCACCGATGCTCAATGACGTCACCGTTTGGGGTTTTTGGGGGGGAATGCTGGGGGTAGTGGCAGATGTTACTGCGGAAAATCTCTACCAACTAACTCAATGATGTCATCGTATGGGTTTGCACACACACACACACACACACAGACACACACACACAATCATAGGTCATCTAAGGACAAATGGGTCATCTAAAGACAAACTACCCCCCCCAACCTACCAGAACGGGTCATCTAAGGATAAACTACCCCCCCACCCTCTCAGAACGGGTAATCTAAGGTCAATGGACTCTCTCAGAGGGGCATTTAAGGTCAATGGACTCTCTCAGAGCCAGGATAACGTAATTTTACGCTAAATCGAACCCTACTATACTCCTGGGACATAATAATTTCGGGGGCTGGTCACTTGACTGTTGGCACCGCGGAGAGCGGATAGGTTTTGTAATAAACCAGTGGAAGCGTACTGTCACTAAATCTTGCCATTCTTCCATGCATGTATGGCCGAGTGAAAGACCATGGCACTGTGAACATCGTGGAGTACCTCAAATATAATAAATGACGCTAATAATGACGAATATAATGACGAATATAATGACGCATATAATGATTAATATTATGACGAATATAATGACCATAATAAGTGATAAAATATAGAGCTAATAACCTAATCTGGCATGCTCACTGTTCTCCCTCTCTGAACTAATAGTCCAGTCAATATACAGTAAGCCCTATGAAAGTACAACGTCTGAACACCTTGACTTCTGGATACTAAATGGTTTATTCCTGTCCAGGGCTCGCTGAACCGCTGGCTAAACTTTCCATGACGTCATCTCATTAACATATATTACGCATGTGTATGGGCATTTATTACGCATATATTACATCCCCCCTTAAAGTATTTCTGAAACATGCAATGTCTTAAAATGACCATCACTATACATAACATATCCAGTAAAATGAACGTAACAATGAACATATATGCATACTTAGCTTAAACACAGGTTCTAGCGAATGCCTGAGCGCACTATAGCACTGAAGTCCTCTGAATGTCCGGTATTGTAGCCTCCATATTATATATTGTCCGTAAATACAACACACACACCAAATGCAGCTGAAACAAAACTTAATCCTATCATGCACACGTGTTTGTGTGTATACACCCAGTGTGACTGACTCACTAAAGGTCTAACCTGCTCGCCGGCCTAATCAGCCGACCTGACCTACTTAGATTAACCGCACTGTTTACATTCGGCAACGATGCTGACCTACTCTGCGTTTGCCCGACTGGTTCGCCCCCCCCCTCAGGTGCCCTTATAATCTGAACCCGATTCCTATACAACATATTACCCGTTTCGTTTAAAAATTGATATTCTCTTCCTGAGATACCTGTACAACCTAAAATTATCCCTTTTTTCCATTCCCCTGCATGATTTTTGTATTTTATTTTGTCCCCAACTTTCATAGGTTTGTGTGGCTTACCACAGTTTTTGTCATGAAACACTTTCTGGCTTTGTTTTCTTTTCGCTGTCTGTACTTTCTTCTGAGTTTGTGTTTCGGGTATCAAAATCTCTTCCGCCATCGGCAACCTCCCTCTCAGCCTTCTGCTCATGAGCAGCTGAGCCGGAGATGCATTCAAGACAGGCAATGGAGAGTTCCAATAGTTCAACAAAGCTAAGTGAAAGTCTGTATTTGATTTTTCGCACTTTTTCAACATGTCTTTTACCGTTTGCAGAAACCTTTCCACCTGGCCATTGCTTTGTGGATAATGCAGACTGGAATACACAGCTTTAAAACCATAGTGTTGCGCAAACTCCCTGTACTCATGGCTCTTAAATTGCAGACCATTGTCCGAAACGACCTGACTAGGAATACTGTGTCTCGCAAAATTATCCTTCAACGCCTCAATGACTGTGACAGACGACATATCACCTAACAACGTTACCTCTGGGTACTTTGTGTAATAATCCACAGTTATCAGCTAATTTTTATGGCTTAACTCAAACAAGTCTTCTCTCTACTTTTTCATATGGCTGACAGGCTATCGGGTGATTAATCAATGGCTCATTATGCAACTTTTGTGATTGTTCTGGCAAGTGTCACACCAACTGACTTTATCCTCAATTTGTTTGTTTATGTTAGGCCAAAACATGCAGTCTCACGCCAGCTGCTTGGATTTTGTCACGCCTAAATGTGTTTCATGTAATGCCTCAATCATTTCACCGTGGAGACCCGGAGGAACCACCACCCGATTGCCTTTCATGACCAGATTGTTTTCACCGTTAACTCGTCTTTGTGTGGGATGTTGTTAAAGATGTACTGTCTCAGACACGACGGTGTCTGTATGCGTGTAGTGTCCCACCCATCTTCAATGTGCATGATCAACATGGACATGGACACATCCTTTTCATACTCTCTGACAATCTTACTCAACAAACTTAATGATTGCATGTCCACTGCGGCAATGCAGAATGTGTCATCGAACAGGCTACCATGACCTACATTGGCACTATGGGCCCTGGACAACGTGTGTGCAAAAAACATCAAAGAACCCTTCACATGACATAGCTGCGGACTTGTTTGAGTTAAACCATAAAAATTACCTGATAACTCTAGATTATTACACAAAATATCCAGAGGTAACGTTGTTAGGTGATACGTCATCTGTCACGGTCATTGAGGCGTTGAAGGATAATTTTGCAAGGCACGGTATTCTTAGTAAGGTAATTTCGGACAATGGTCTGCAATTTAAGAGCCATGAGTACAGGGAGTTCGCACAATACTATAGTTTTAAAGCTGTGTATTCCAGTCCGCAGTATCCACGCATCAATGGCCAGGTGGAAAGGTTTGTGCAAACGGTAAAAGACATGTTGAAGAAGTGCAAGAAAACAAATAGAGACTTTCATGCAGCTTTGTTGAACTATCGGAACACTCCATTGCCCATCTTGAATGCATCTCCGGCTCAGCTGCTCATGAGCAGAAGGCTGAGAGGGAGGTTGCCGATGGCCGAATAACTTTTGATACCCGAAGCACAAAATGCAAAGAAAGTGCAGACAGCGAAAAGGCAACAAAGCCAGAAAGTGTTTCATGACAAGAACTGTGGTAAGCCGCACAAACCTATGAAAGTTGGGGACAAAATAAAATACAAAAATCATGCAGGGGAATGGAAAAAAGGGGTTATTTTAGGGCATACGGGTATCTCAGGGAGAGAGTATCAAATTTTGAACGATGCAGGTAATATGTTGTATAGAAATCAAGTTCAGATTATAAGGGCGCCTGAGGGGGGGCGGCCTGAACCAGTCGGGCAGACGCAGAGTAGGTCAGCGTCGTTGCCGAATGTAAACAGTGCAGCTAATCTAAGTAGGTCAGGTCAGATGATTAGGCCAGTGAGCAGGTTAGACCTGTAGTGGGTCAGTTAGACTTGGTGTGTACACACGACACATGTGCATGGTAGGATTAAGTTGTGCTTCAGCTGCCTTTGGGTGTGTTGTCTTTATGGATGATGTATAACATGGAGGCTATAATGCCGGACATTTCAAGGACTTCATTGTCATAGTGCATTCAGACATTGGCTAGGACCTGTGTTTAAGTTAAGTATGCATATATGTTTGTTGTTGCATTCGTTTGACTGATATGTTTGTGTATGTTGATGGTCATTTTGAAACATTGCATGTTTCAGAAATACTTTAAGGGGGGGATGTGATATATGCGTAATAGACGTCCAGACACGTGGGTAATATATGCTAATGAGATGCATGAGGTTCTCGACGGTGAGTGAGACAAAGGAGTATGTAAATGAGATGACGTCATGGAAAGCTTAGCCAGTGGTGCAGCGAGCCCTGGACGTGAATAAACCATTCAGTATCCAGAAGTCAAAGTGTTCAGACATTGTACTTTCACACTCACTACTGTTTTTTGTTTGGCAAATGAATATTATTCATATCAATCTTTTGTCAGCACCATAGCACTGGTCTTTTTCGGGCCGTAAGTGTTACAGGTATCTTGGAATTTACACAATTCTTTATTTTGTTAACATGGTATATCTAGTGTCTTGAAATGTGAAGTACATTCTGAAATTAAAGTGTGCACAATGTAGTAAATAATGAGTATGAGGTACATTAAATTATTTTTCATTTACATAAAAGGTTTTAGTTGTTGGTTTAGGATTTCCAATTCAGGTAGATACATTTACTTAGTTTTAGTGCAGTGTGACAAGATACTCTGTTATTCATCGTGTTGTTTTGTTTGCAGTAAGATTTGGATGTTAGTTGGTTTATGTGTTAGTAAGTCAAGATATCTAGACTATTGGTTTGTTCTGTAGTATATATATGCCTTGGTGTTAGGAATGAGGAATGGGAAGGGACTGTTGGTAGAGTGAGGCCAGCAGGCAGGACGTACCAGAGGGTGGGACCACAGCGGGCACAGCTATGGTTGTGCATTCAGTTGTTCATTATCTTATTGTCTGGGGGCCTGGCCAATTAGGTGCATTCTGACAGCAGATTTAAATCCTATATATGTGTTTAGGTTTCAAATCCTTTGAGGTAGGATATTCCACATTTTGCTGTCCACAAAGATGGGTGATTTGGTTAATTTATCAGTGTCAAGCTCTATCACACTAGTAGCCAGGAAGGAGACCAGCTCAGCCTTGATGTTGATGTACAGAAACTCCAGCCAGTTTCCAGGAAAGACATAACCCATCTACAAACTCTCTGGCGGTGGCCTGGTCTCCCATTGAGACAGCACTATATATAAAGTCGCAATGAGTGCGTACTGTCACAAGTCGGTACGTGTCCTGATATAACTTTAGAAGTTGCCAGGAGGTAAAACCCCAACAAACCATTTGTAATTGGTTTATCGTAAGACCCTGTTTTAGTAAAAGAATATTGACGTCCAATTGCCGATGATAAAAATCAATGTCATTAAATAAAACATTTTAGTAAAAGAATATGCCATTCATGAAGGTGGAGGCGAGTCACATATACAGTGGTCTTTATTTTTCTCTTCAGGTACATAGGTCATAGAGAGCAATAGTAATCCCCCCCCCCCTTTTTCGGTCTCGAGTCTTTTTGGCACCGGGATCGAACCCTCAACCTTACCCATTGTCCGTTCTCTCCGGTGTGGGTGGGGGGTGAAGAAGGTACGTGGTGTAGGTCCTTACTGGATGGTGGTGGGAGGAGAACTGGCCGTGGAGGGCGCGGTTGGGTTTGAATCCAGTCACATGTCGGTTTCCGGTGTTGCGGATTCCGAGGGACACCAGTTTCACAGGGACACATCGCTCCTGCACACGTGTCAAACTCGAACAGCATCGTCACTAACCTTATAAATTTAATATAATGTTTTTGCTAAACATGTTTTCTATATGTGTACCAAGCGATTTGTTTGTAGCTGGTGTCATTTTAGAGATATTTCACTTTTTCTGTATTGTCTGCATGAAGACTGCTCACGGCCATTGACAATGCTTTGAGTTTGACGGTACGCGCAGTGCAAAACGTTAGTTTTATTCAAAATTAATAGAATTCAAGAACCCTAACCTTATAAATTCAATATAATGTTTTTGGTAAAGATGTTTTCTATATGTGTACCAAGCGATTTATTTCTAGATGGTGTAATTTGGGAGATATTTGACTTTTTCTGTATGAAGATTTGCTCCCGGCCATTAACAATGCATTTGAATGGAAGTGTCCCTGTGAAACTGGTGTCCCTCGGAATCCGCAACACCGGTTAAGGTGGTTGGGTAAAGCCGCTCCACTGGTGGTATTCGGGTTAGTTCGGGGCGACCAGGGAGGTGGCACCAGGGGTCGGTTAATCAGGGCAGTGGGTTTTCTCGCCACCGCCCGGAATTACCCATGTTACGAATAACATGCACAATTAGGTCAAATATCAATGACACTTGGAGAGGATTGGAGCTATTGTTTATAGAACATTAAATAATAGCTAGTCGGTGGTTGCTAGTAGTCACCTGTCTATTCATGGAGTCATCTTTGCCACTGAGAGATGAGTGGAGGCAGGACATTCAGCCTATCGTATGGTAATCCTAGAACACAATATGCGTGCATACAACAGATACTATTGAGCTTACAGGAATGGTTACCTACCTTGGCATATACCTGTCAGTCTATCGCTGTCATACATGCAACCGCTAACATTCATGCAGTTCAAACCCCAGTGTGATGGTAGGCAATCTGTGATAATGCAATGTGTGCCACATTAAATTCCAGTTGTTGAACAGAATTGACAAACTAGAAAAAATTGAATTCAATGCGTGATAAGAGCTTAGATAACTAGACACTTATGTAAATAAAGCCTATTCATTAAATCAAGTGCACTAGTATAGTTATTTACAGTTGTACAGGTTTACACTAGTACATTTATTTACAGTTGTACATGTTTACATTAGACTAGTACAGTTACTTACAGTTGTACAGGAGTAGACAAACATATAGAGAAAAATGTTAGAATTTGCAATCTAAAATGCTAAATATAAAGTTCAAATGTTTATTTCTCCTGACCAGCTACTTTTTGTGTGAAAAATTGATTAAATCATGTAGATTAATAGACTTTGAAAGTTGAATTGAGAGCTTGTTGTGGCTGCCATCTTGGTAGTTGCCATGGCTTCCCCTGTGTGTGGGGAACCCCTCTAGGTCATGTGATGAGGGAATCCCACCTATGATGTCATTCATACATCACAGAACTCAACTCTCCTCCCACATGTTCAGTGGCATGAACTGAACAAACTAAGCAAAGGTATGTTTGGAGAGCTTTTGGTGCTGGATTCGTTTGTATCTGGGTGAGGTATACCCGGCAACTTGTGTAAGATGTGAAGTGTAAATAACCATAAGAAATAACAACAAACGTATCTGCAACATTAAAATAAAAATCAAGAAGCAGGAAAACAAACCCACAAAACTCAATTTAAATACAAAACATCACTGATTACAGTTTGGGCATGGGAGAAAATGTTCTTGATTATCAGACCAACTACAGATATCTAGGGATTAATCTTGATAGGAAACTAAACTACAATGATAACATAAAAGAAGTTATCAAGAAGGCAAACCACAAAATCTGGATATTAGCAAATACCAGAAAATACCTAACTACAAATATGGCTATTAAATTGTATAAAGGTATGATACTACCATACTTTGACTATGGTGATATAATATATATGGGAGGGTTAACACAACTATGTTGAATAAACTACAAAGACTACACAATAGAGCACTTAAGATGTGTCTGAAGGTGGAACATAGACCCCCTACTGATGATCTCCATCGGAAAGCAAGAGTCAACACACTATAAATGATAGGAGTAAAGCACATCTCAAAATAGCAGCATTCAGGGAGACACGCAAGCCTGGGAGGGGGCAGGTAACACAAAAAGGCAACAAGATGTAAGATTGTCCGATCTAATGGCATGAGGATGGATATATGTGAACTCTATAATAAATTGCAACTTGTCTATATAATGGTAAATGGTAATATATAAAATCCAAAGGCATATATGAGGGATATGTGGAGTTGGTAAACTATTACTCATTAGGTATAGAAACTGTATAGTAAAATAGTATAGAGAAGGAGTGTCACTTCTTAGATAGTCTTTGGAGGAGTCACCTCACATACCCCCTCCCCCCCCATGGTGTTATTTATGGATCACTGGCTACCACTAGGCACTGTAGCCAGCATAGCAAGGCCTTGGATACAACAGATTGAACTCTGATTGGTGGATCAACCCATGTGACCACTGTCATCTTGGATTCTAGAAACCTATATAAGATAATAAACCAGGGAGTCTCACTCTCCTACTTTCACTCTTTACCTACTTTCCTTCATTACCTGTATTGATTTCTCTTAGCTTGTCCACACCACTCACACCACCAGCTGGCAACTTTACAAAATGGCGACCACACCATGTTGAAACTACCAGGATTTGAACCTACACGACATTGGTTAGTAGTGACTGTATTGACTGTATTTGATACTTTCGGTGTGTGTCGGTAGCATTTTCATTTTATTTGTTATTTAATACTATAGTGAGAGTATATTTCTTAATTAAATTGTTATTTGACTGCTGGTTAATTTAACACACGTGGTGTTGTAATTTTGACGTTAGGGCTAGAACTACAATTTTTTTTTAGAGACTATATATTAGATACATAGTATTTTTATTTCATTTAATTGACCTTTTTTAGTTCCATCTTCAGTCACTGCATGCAGTAAATAGAACCATTTTAATATTCCAAATTCTTATTGTGCATGCACCCAATATCTCAATGAACCATTATTTATTAGTGCTTTAGTTGAATATTACAAAATGGTATAAAGCATGGGGGGTTTGCGATTTACAGGGGGGGTTTGTGATGGGGTGTGCAATTTCCAGGGGTTTGCGATTTCCTGCTACACCTGTACAAACCATGTCACCTCAAATAGTATTGTCCTGGGATTAACAATAATCTAATCTGGGTATGTCAGTGGTGTGTTGCGGGGTTAACCTAATTCCCATCAAATGTTGCACTTCTTACACTTCACATGTAACTGGCGAGTGCGGTCGGCACCATAAAACAAACAGGTTTAGAAGATCTGAGGGCTAAGGGTCAACTATTTGGGAGCAGGGAGATGGATGACTTGTCATAGGCAGAAATGAAGGCTAACTTCTTGAATGGTTATGATTACTAAATTAACCAGACTATCGTGTATTTGAAACTGAGCTGGTTACAAAAGCCATTCACCAGACGGTAAAAAACCTGGAGCCCTACTTCACTAAGTGTTTTAAATGAGGTATGCCCATAAGTCATTTAATGCTTACAATTACAGTCAGACAGGCAATGCACTGTATACATAAATAAGGTAAGGTCAACAACCATAGAGCACACAGGTTGTACAGGATCCAGGTCACGCCACCAGTGTCGTTAGGGTGATGACAATGGGAAATATTGCTCATAGAGCCGGAATCGAACCCGCATTTCTTGCATTTCGGGCTAATGTGCTAGCCTTTATGCCACCTAGGCTCCCTAATGTCATCACCCTATCCACGCTCACCTGTCTATGTGGCTCCTTATCAGAGAAGTCAGTGCAGACCACCACACTCGTCCCCTTCGAATTGTAAGTTTTTTTTTATATGACCAGACAGGATGGCCGAATGAGTTGAGCATCTGTTTCCTGTTTTGGGAGATCAGGGGATCCAAACCCATGAGTTTGTGGGTTTGAACCCTGGTCATGTCAAGCTAAGACTTAAAAATTGATACTTGTCGCTTCCAAGCCAGGCACTCAGCATTAATAGGATATGGCAAGGACTGGTTGGCCCAGTGTCAGGATAATGTAACTGGGTGGGATATCGGGTCATGGTGCTGGCGGCCTGATTTCCTAGTGGGGCAGCACTATAAAGTCACCATGAGTGTGCACTGTCTCAAGTTGGTACCCGTCCTGATATTACCTTAGATGTTGCTAGGATGTAAAACAACAAACAAACAACCATTTAACGCATACAATAACATTCAGACAGGTAATGCACTGTATACATAAATAGGGTCGTTTCAAAAACCATAGAGCACACAGCTTGTGCAGGATCCTGGTCATGGCACAAGTGCCATGGAGATTATGAAAATGGGAAATATTGCACCTAGAGTAGGAATCGAACCCACACCATCTCATTCTGGGCCTGTGTGCTAACCATTACACCACTTAGGCTCTCTTATGTCATCACCTTATCCACGCTTACCTGTCTATAAGCGGATCCTTGCCTGAGAGGCCAGTCCTCACTACTACGCTACAAATACCTAGTTTTGCAAGGCAAGGAAACCCACATAGATCCTTTCCTGAATGAAAACAAACAACAAAGGACAATTTCACAACTGGGTGTTTCTCAGAATAGTGAGACTGAAAGGTTCATGAGTTTAAAGCTAGCTTTTTCGACAATATTAATATGTGGTGTTGGTTTGTTAAAACTTCCAGTAATTCAATGAAGACATTAGTTTAGGTTAAATTATGCTACATAGAGATATGATGAGTTCATGTGCATAATCCTGTAAAACCAATCCAACAATTTAATCTAAATAAAAGATATGTTACCTAAAGGTAATTTTTATTCTCACTAATTCCACTTTGCTTGTGATGAAATGACTATGGAGCAATGAACAAAACAAAAGAAATGTAAAAAACACAAACTTTTAGGTTTGATTCGCATGTTTGTCTCAATTCGTGGATTAGTGTTTACAGGGTTTTGGACCTGAACTCTTCAGATGTGATTTACAAACCAATTTGATCGTAGTTGATCTGATTGCAGACTACACCAGTGTAACCCTCGGGACATCCGGATATCCTACACTCGCCTGTCTGTGGGTCACATATATCTGCTTCATCTCGACAGTTACAGACTCTTCTACAATGGTCACCGTAGAAGCCAGCTTTGCAATCTGTCAGAAATTTGGAGATATATACCAACGTATATACTACAGTATATGCGGATGTAGGAATCGCATGGTGCTGCCCCCTCCCTCCGGTTCCACAAACCCCAGGGAGGGGTTTGGCTATTCCACCAGCCTACCCACCTGTGATATGTATACACCACTGATCCCACCGGCTGCTCACTTGCTTGCTGCCACTAGGCTCATACACACCTGTTCTATTTACCTTCTTGGCTCATTCACACACCTGTGTTTACCTTATACCTGCACCTGTACCAGGACGATCCTACACACAGTCTACTTGCTACCTGTGTTCTTTTATTCTGCGATCTCCATTCTGGACCTGAAATACGCCATGAAAGGACGATCTACCTGCTTGGGTGCCGTGAGCTTAAATCATTCATTTTACATATACTTTATGGTCGATTATCAATATTAATTCGACGTGAGTGTGTCGAATCTAAGGACCGATCGCAGGTAGTGCGGCATTAATATTGGTCTGAAATTAACGACGTCCAGTTTGTCGATAATTTATTTCATTTTATAGTCTTGGCTTTTCATATTTATTGTGTGTCGACGTGCATATTGCTTGAAAAACCAAGATGGCGGACGGCGGGAAAGCCGCCATGATGGTCGACGACTCTGCCGATTATTGGCCTCGACACTAAAGCCATTACTCTGTCGATTTGATTTTACCTGGATGTGCATTTAACCAAAGCAGCATTGACTCATGACTGTCGAGTGCATATTTCGGCCCTGTCTCGACGTGCACAGTTACTTTGAACCTTGTGGTGGTCGAATACATTTTGACAATCTTTTATTTTATTTATTTTATTGTGTTACTTGAGGAACATTTGACCAAAGTATTTTGATTTTGTGTGTCGGTTGTCGATTACAGCTTCGACACACGACTACAACTGCCATGCACATATCACGCCGTTAGCAGGCCGTACTGGTGAAGGTTATCATAACTCTTTTATAATATCATTTTATTCTTATATAAAATACATTCGGATGATTTGCGAGACTCGGGTTGTTTTTTTAAAGTTTTGCGACATTTTACATCGCCCAACATCAACCTACTCGGCACAGCTGATACTTATGTACTGTGGACCGTGCGGCCTTACTCACCGGGGCCCGTTAACGACAGCTGCCTTACGGCAGCTATGCAGACTAGGCACGCCAAACGAGTGTTGGAGAAAGTGAGTGCAATGTCCGACGATGGCGGATCTTCGCCGATGGCGGATGGGACTCAAACGCCAACTACGTCCAAGGCGCGCCAAGCGACAGCGAGTTGGACGAGAGGGAGGCCTCGATAGCTGAAAAGGAGCGGGCTCTGCAGCGCCGGAAGCGCTGCGCTGAACTCGACCGTCGCGAACGGTCGAGTGCAAATACATGCATTTGCACAGATACATCCAATCCAAAAGGCATAATTTGTGATAATAACTATAAGCAATCAATTCACACCATTGCATAATGTGAAGAAAACCTGATAAAATAAAATAAACATGTTGTAAAATATTCTGATAAACGGCATAGGGGGAATGCAAATGTTCTAGTACTGATCGCTGTAAGTGACCAGGTGCATGTATGTATATTTAGTGGTCTGTACATGAGCCAGTGGTGCCTGAGTGGGATATAAATATACATAGTGGTGCTGGCAGGTCTAGGTGTGATGGCACTCAGGGCCTACCCTCTCTGCTGGGATAGTGATCACCACACTCAAGGGTCAAGGTTGGTGGTGGCCATGGGGCCATACAGCTTGTGGTGGTGAGCACCACTGGTGGGCATGGGGACCAGGGATGCAGGATCCCTATTGATAGGGCCAATAATGCTTGTTTCCCATTGGGGGAAAGGGGTGGGGTGATACTCTACAATGAACCCATGTAACCATATAAATGATAAACCAGAGGGCTTGACTCTCTCATCTTCTTTACACTTTATACTCTTCCTTTCTCTTTGTCTCTATTGATTTCACTATAGCCTGACTACACAACCACATATTCGAGCTTTAGCCATTTTTCAATCTGTCACATTAAGTTTACAACTAAACCACATCAGGTACACTAGTAGATACAATATTGACCCCTATCTACAGTAGTAGATAATTAAACAAGTGAATTTCATATGGACTCACACCACTCGTCTAGTTTTAGTAAGAGTTTATTTAGTTTAGTTATTACCTCCTCTTCTGTGGTGCCATTTGCGTATATGACTGTGTCATCTTGTAAAAATATACTGATTTTCGGTTTAGATTTATATATTGGTAAAGAGCATGATTATTCTTGGGTGACAGAATAAGTAAGGGGTTTTGTAATCTAATGAGCAATGAGGCCCACTCACATTATGACATGTAATAGACTATGTGAAATATATGTGCATGCATGGTGCCTAGAGATTATTGAAGAGATATGGTATATCAGAAGTAGTTTAAGGTTGAAGAAATGTTCCTCTATGTATTCATAAAGAATGCAATTGGAGAAAAAGGACATTTTAGTATATATATATATATATTTGTAACTGTTTGCAACTATCTGTCACCAGGGTGCCGAATGGCCTAGCACACCAGCCTAATCAACATATACACTGAGGCGCCGCCTGCAGCTGGGGATGAGTCACCATTACTCCAATGGGGTGGTGCCACCCCCCAGGCTGTGGGGGGTGTTTTGATTGGCGGGTTGTGGGATGGCCAGTCGCTCTCTCCCCCCGGGCCCCTGACCACACTAGCAGCATAAGATTAATTATTAATGAAAAACAGACCGATGCTCCAGTCACACTTGACATCGGCACTCTTCTCCTACCTCTTGAATGAGACAGACCTATTTTTGAGCAGAACCCCAGACACTCTGTCTGATGCGATCAAAATTCACCTATTCCAATTGAGTGTGTGCAACAACCCTGGGGCTCTGGTTCCATGGGCTGTAGACAGTGATTTTCAGACTAACTATAGAGACCAATGAGTTGCTGTGTGGACAGAACAAGAGGGGTGAGGGTGATAGGTCACTGATAGGTGAGCAGGAGTTGATGCCAATAAAGCACAACATCCTCACTGTCTATCTTGTGACTTGTCTTCCTTTCTTCTTTAGGTATGGTTAATGTGTTATTAGTCTGGGTTTGAATAACAGCATCACAGGTGATATGAAGGGGGAAGAGTCTGTTGGTATCATCTGGTGTCCAAAACGTGGCCGGGCATCCAGGAATATCACAATCTGCATATAGTTGGAGGCATTCAGTTTGCAACCATTTTTCAAGATCGTTTATATAGATTATAAAGAGCAGTAGCCCTAACACTGACCCTTGGGGTACACCACATGTGACAGGTTGGTTGTCTGATAATGTATTATTTACTTTTGTTTTCTGTTGCCTGTTTGTAATCTGTTGGGTATCGGCCGTCAGAGCCCCAAGCTACCACTTACTGTTCCCCAGGTGCGTTCTGACAACTGTCTGTCAGTTCCCACCTGATGCCCCTCTCAAACAAACTCATAAGGAAGAAAGGGAAGACAAGTCGCGCAGGATTGACAGTGAAGAAGTTATGCTTTATTGGCATCAACTCCTGTTCAACTACTAGAGACCTATCACCCTCACTCCTTACCTCCTGTCCACACAGATCCTCATTACTCTTGTTAGTGTGTATACAAATCAGCGCCTACAGTCCATTGAACCAGAGTCCCATGGTTGTTGCACAAATCTCAGTACCTTTGGAATAGCTGCTGCTAGTTTGTGTACAGAAAGTGGACCCTCAGACAGTGTCTGGGTTCCTGGACAAGAGAAGAGTGTGTTCCCTTCGAGAGTGTATCAAGAAGTGCCTGTAGCATCATATATATCAGAGTGAGGTCCGTGTGTCAGGTGGTGCAAGGGCTGCAGGTGACTGGGCCTCCCACAGCCAGCCAATCAGACACCCTCTCCAGCCTGGGGGGCGACACTCGAATAGGGGCAGCTGTCACTCAACTCCAGCTGCAGGTGGTGTCCATAATGTCTGCAGGATGGCTGGGCATGTTGGCCCTGTGGGAACAGGTAGTTGCACACAGTTACAATAAATATATATTAAAAATGTCCTTCCCCTCCAGTTGCTCTCTTACTGGTGCATAGAGGGAACATTTCACCAAACATTAAAGGCCTCTTACATAGGAACATCTCATCATAATCTCGGGCACCATATGTTATCATATTTTCCACATAGTCTCATATTTCACACAGTGAGTGGGGCACCCAGTGCTTCTCTGTTACATGACCTTGGTCCCCACTCCGTCGCAAAATTGATTCTGTGCTTTTGCATTCTGTAAAAGCGATGGTTGAAAAAAAAAGAAAAGAATTCTCGCTGTGAATATGGCCTATGCTGCCGACACGGCGTAAAGAAACCACCAATCAATCAATCAACCACTCCATCACCCGAGAATAGTAATGATCTCTGCCAATATATAATTCCGAACCGAAAATCTGTATATTTTTACAATGTCCCTCTTCCATTCAACTTGCGCAAATGGCCAAGGAAAATGGAAGCCCGGAAACATTACATCTTTTCGGTGCGGCCAGAGCGAGTGCCATACAGTGGAGCCAATATGAGTTTCAATAGAATGTTTGGACCCTTCCGTCTGAATTCCCATCCATTGTGTTTTACCTAATGTACAATCTTCACTGTATTGGCCACTCCTCCCTTAGTCAAAGTTTTTCTTCACAATTTTTCTATCTTTTTCCAGTTCTCCACTACCTTGTGTACCCATTCCCATCTACTTGTTTAACAGCAATTGTTTAGACAAGAACAGGCCCAAAATCTATACCAGAATGGCGGTCCCAATATAGATGATGGCTTCAAACTGCCTGCCTTACTACTTATTTACACTAGTTCTACCCCCTCCCATGGTTAATCTTAATTTATATTTAAAAATGTCTTTATCCTCCTTGTCACTGTCTGCATTGTGTCCGCTAATTCTCTTGCATGGCCAGGCCCCCTTAAAACTTAATTACCAAAATCCAAATAAACAAGTTTTAAAAATAGGGTAAGCCAGGACAGAATAGCAACACAAGCAGGGACTAATGACCCGTTATATCCCTGGACAATCAAATCAAATCAAATCAACAATTTCTCAAATCAATGATTGACCAAATCAACCAACGACCCCATCCATCAAGTGACCCAAATCAATCATTGACCCCATCTGATCCAAATCAATCAACTGACCCGAATCAACCAGATGACTTGAATCGATCAAATGACCCCAATCAATCAACTGACCTGAATCAATCAAGAAGAACAAAATCTGGCTGGTGCCAGCTGAGAATCTCAGCCAAGTCCGCCCCACTATGCTACTGGTGAGGATCGGTGCCCGGCATCCTGCCTAGTGCCGTTACCATGATCGGATGCTCGGCAACCAATTAAGGATCCGTGATCCAACCGCGACGCCACACCCTGACTGGCGCTATGCGCGCGATACCACACAACTCTACCAGAACGCAGTGTCCACACGCACGATGCCCGGACGCCATAGCGCATCCAGACAGCGCCATGCGACCACGTCCTTCATGCAGCCTGTCATTAGCATCACCTGCCCCAGGTCTATGTAATACTATATACTCCTATACTCTGTTAGCATCCATATTGTAATTGCTCATTCTCTTGTGAACCAGGCCCCCTTAAAACTTAAACTGAAGCTCGACCCAAATTCCTACAAATCAGGTAAGCTGGGCTAGAATAGCAATACAAAAGATGAATCACTAACATTTCTAAGGTATATATATATATATATATATAAAAGAAAATGTAATCAGACCTAGCTGAACTTCAGCCAACCCCAGACAATACTACATTGGTGGAGATACCACACTCTCTTCAATGCTGCACCCGTGATACCACGCGACCTCCAACAACAACAATTAACAACAAAAATGATGATATCATCCAAGAATGTTGTGGCGTCCCACCGACGATGCCCACACCAGTGACACTGCATCGGGATCGGTGGTGTGCACTCCTGCCATGCGACCACACACGATCTGCAGCCTGTCAAGCACCACTACCATCAATTGGATGCTCGGCAACCAATTAAGGATCCATGATCCAACCGTGATATCATGTGCACCAAGATCAGCGCCTGCACATTCTTGGATTACCCAAAATAACATCCTTGGTTTACAAAAAAATGTCCGACTGGTGCTCGGAACACGTCCCTGCTGCACACTAACCAACAAGAACTTGGAAATGGAGGGAGCTGAAAAACACAGAGCGTGTCACCACACCCTCCATCTTACACTAGGTTGTCTTTCTCTTGGCTTTCCACCATCGCACACATGGACCCGTCCCTGCAGGACGATACCATCCGGTGTGATTATGCGAGCAGGCCGAGTAGCTAACTCGCCTATGGCTCACACTGCGCCCGATGGGTCAGGTGTCCGCCATGACCTTCCCATGGCTATATCCACTCCAGTTTCATGCAAGCAAAAATCAGAGAGGCGCATAATATAATAAATTAAATCCTCCCCCCGTTACTTGCTACTGAAGGTTCACTGCAAACAGGAATCAGAGGAAAGACTAATTGCTATAATTAACTTCCCCCACTGTACTTGTACTCCAACAAGCAGGAATCAGAGAGGTGCATAATGTTTAATTAAATCCCCCCCCCCCCTTACTTGTTCCATTGCGTATTGGAAGGGAGCCTAAATTCCCGATATTCCCAAATCCTAACGACCACTACCAGGATCCCGAGTCAGCTAACCGACGCCACTCTGGAATGCATGGGTAAGGCTAGGGGTAGGTAACTAGAAACCATATAATGGCAAGCTCCAGCGGCTCCGAGCGACTCACTCCCTTACACAACCAATTCGGTCAATTCCGACTGGTTAATTATGCCGAATGAGGAAAAGCATCCCGTTTTGAAATGTATACAGCGTCCCTGCTCATAGCCCTAAATTTGGTTCAGACACAAAAGAAGTGTATATAACATGCAGAATACACACTACCCCTAGTAGGAAGCTCAGAAACCCCTAAATAACTACACAATTTATACAGTGTCCCTGATCATCCCCAAAATTGTTGGTTCAGACACCACAGGCACTGAAAAAACATACTAGCAACCTTACTACACCCTGTACGGAAGAGCAGTCAGCTCCAACACTGAACCCTGCGGCTTATACCACACAATCCCATCCCTATGGACTAATAATGGGGAGGGAGGGGGTAGGTCTTTGGATTCATAGACCACCACCTCCATGCTCTCCGGTACCATCCCTTGCCCCTTATTTGGACGTCTGCATCTGATACAACAAGCTTGGCACCTAATAAAGATACACAGTACCACACAACAACATTATACCGGCCACTGCCAACAAACAATACCACAATATGCTAAAACGTTCAGCAAGGTTGTATCCGTTCGGCACCTGGACTAGACCGTTCAGCGACATCAGGGGAACCTGTAGCCCCGGCAACTGCTTGAGCTGCTCCTTCATGACTCAGTGGACAGCAGGAGGCCATGAGACATTCAAGGCTGGGAGATCCAGCCTCAATGGCACCCGTCGTATGTTCACGGTCTCATGTTTAACTGTCAATGTTCGCAAAAGCCAACCTCTGCCCTCCACCATGCATGCCTCTGGCGATCCTCTGGTTGATTTGAGGCTTTCCAGCACAACAAATTGTCACATCAATGTGAGGCTCATGGGGTACTCACACCACCCATGCCCTCCACAGGTGCCACAACGGTGGGAGACACAATCTTCCGGATCTTTGTAATCCGCAGCTTGCAGTCTTCCAGCTCCGTCCCCATAATGAGTGTGGTTTCACTGGTTTGGTAGGTCATCTCCACGCAGGATAGCACACAATGGGCACATGCAAGCTTCAGGATAGAAGCTCGCCTTCCTTCTCCTGCTCACCGCTACCACAGACTTCCCCTTAAATGTCCAGCATCCAGTAGTACCAGCAAATACGTCAAGTGGTATGCATAATATGTGTCTTGACTCACCATTTGCAGTCCCAGGTGAAAGGCGATCAACACGTACGGACCCCACACTGCCTCTACCCGCATGTGCGGGTAGTACCAGTGCAGATCCAGACCTCGAAAGCCCGTGCCTCTGGCTGCCTCTAGCAGGAGTGCCAGCTGAGCCGGCATCAGTAGTATTTCTGTCAGCATGAGGCGCTCCAGGGGCATCTCCATGCGATGGTGCAAAGCCCTCTTTGACACATAGTTGTCCACCACACTCTCCGACTCCTCTCCCGCCAGCCTCATGCGCCTCAGCAGCAACAAGTCATTGGAGGTGGCCATCATGTCCTCTGCCTCATCCTGTCCGCAGGCTAGCATCCGCTCCACCACACAAACATGCTCCGCTAATTGCAGCTGAATATGTTGGATCCTATTCATAATGGAAAGCATGTCCTCTTGGTTATACTTCAGGGCCCACATCTGCAGACTGTTTGAGGCAATAGCCTGTTGCGCCTTGTTTAACTGTGCATGACTCACCGTGCCAAACAGCCAGGATGCTGCCACCCCTACTGCATCAACTAGTCCTGCTCTAACCTAGCCTGTAGGACACTGAGCTTCATGTTCCAATGATGAATATTATCATACCACTTGTTCTTAGTCAATTTATCCGCATGGTCCCACACTTGTGAGAACCAGTTCTCCACTGGTGGCCGGTTTGGGGGTGTGATCAATACCACCAGCTGTCCCACAGCCGACACAGTCCTCACCTCACCCTGGCCCCTAACTAGGACACCATTCTCTTGAAAGAGGCCGGTGCTGCTGCCAAGAGGCAGGCAGCACCAAATGACGCCGATATGCCAATACAATGACCACATGGTACAAATTGACTTAAATACAAAAATGTAGTTTCTGGGTGATAACTTTCAAGGAAATTGTGTCCTGTAGCACTATGTTAATAGTGAGACTGGGCAGACCCTATCATCACCCCCAACACTGCTATATTCGACGAACACGTGATACCTGATGAAAAATCAAAACCGCTGCAATCAATCTGGATAACTCCTGAATGCAATCCAATTGCACCCAGGAGCTTCCCGAAGCGATAAAAACTCAAGTTAGTTTTAAAAACACGCCTTAGCTTCCAGAACGAGCATATTAATGAAATCACAAGTATTCTTTAAAATAATCACTTTCTGGAGGGAGAACACCACACAATGTCCGTGTACAGCCTATCAGCATACAATGTTTGTCAAAATTACTCACTTGGTGCTGGAATCCAAACAATGTTTGTGTAAATGTATATCAGCACCCAATGTTTGTGAAAATGATCACCTGATGCTGGCAACACCACACAATGTCCGTGTAATGCAGATCCATACACTATGTCTGTGGCAGTACTCCTCCTATACACGATAATCGTGCATATAGCAACACACATGCACAAAAAATAGAAGTCCTCAAACCCACCACTTGGTGCGCTGGCTGTTCTCTTGGTTAAACAGGTGCTATATTATATGTATAAATGTATATATGAATGTGAAAGATGTGTGATGATGGAGAGGATGATGACGATGCTGATAATGATGTGTATTTGTTCATAGCAATTTCATATTGATGCATATTCATACTTACCTATTCATACTTACCATATAAGGTCATATGAGAACACGGTTCTGACTGCAATTCAGTGCTGCCACTGGATTTTTCACGCAAACAAGAATCACATCTTTTTGGCTTAAGTATCAAAATAGTCTTTTAAAAAAGTATTAACAATTATATATAAGGGTCAACTTATCCTGATTTGCGACCAATTACTACCTTGTTAAACAAACATGTGCTACTTATGAACACGCTTCAGGAATGATGAATGCCGTTGTCACAGTTTCCGCCGTCCGCCAGTTTTCGCGGTACGCCTACATTCAAATGCATTGTCAATGGCCGTGAGCAATCTTCATACAGAAAAAGTGAAATATCTCTAAAACCACACAACCTAGAAACAAATCGCTTGGTACACATATAGAAAACATCTTTACCACAAATATTATATTAAATTTGTAAGGTTAGTCATGATGCTGTTCGATTTTGACGCATGCGCAGAAACGATGCGTACCGCGGAAACTGCGACACCGTGTTGTGAGGAGTTGTGGCTGAGCCCTCAGCTTTCCATAGTTCATCTCAAATTCCTAATTCTAAATCTGAAGAGTTTTCAATTACCAGATTGACAATTTTTGGCAGAAAAAAGTGTGAACAAAAAGTATTTAAAAAGTATAGAAAGTAGTATTTTTAACAAGTATAAGGTGTCAACACTGCAATTAATCTCTGATTATAAAAAAATAACGGAAATCCGCGAAATCATGGAGATTTTTCATCCCGACATATTCGTGGATATAATGAATATTCATTAAATGTTGTTGTCCACCTGTGCAGAAATGCTGAATTATTGTATTTATATGCACAGTAAAACCTCTCTAGCCGACCACCTCCACTGATCCACCACTCCCCCAAATCGATCACTTTATTTGGGTCCCAACAACACCACTCTAACTCCCTAAACCGACCGCCTCCCTAAATGGACCAGCTAAGTCGGTACCAAGGTCGGTCGATTTAGAGAGGGTTTACTGTAATCTGTTTTGAAATCTTTTGGCAAGTCATCCATCATAACCTTGTTGGTCATATAATTCATTAGTACACACTTAGCATATGCAGACATGCAGTTCCTGTCTCTGCTTGTTAGTACTGTAATGCCTACCCGGTTATGGAAACTTGCCACCATATTTACTATATCCCTATGTAAACTTGTTATCTTATCGGATATCATATACTAAATTTACTATATCCTTATGCAAACTTGTCACCTTCTCATCGGGGATACCATATTTACTATATCCCTGTGGAAACTTGTATTCTTAACGGATATCACACACCGTATTTACTATATCCTAATCTTGACAATGCCCCACATTGGAACCCTCGTGTGCATCGCTATTATACTGAAATAAGATTGGCTGACCAGTTGTAATATCTCGAGAACTCGGTCGTCAGAGCCCCAAGTATCACTACTCTCCCCAGGCGTCTTCTGACAACTGTCGGTCAGTTCCCACGTGGTGTCCCTCTCCACAATCTCATAAAGAAGAAAGGAAGACAAGTCGTGCAAGATTGACAGTGAAGAAGTTGTGCTTTATTGGCATCAACTCCTGTTCACCTACTGGCGACCTATCACCCTCACTCTTTACCTACTGTCCACACAGATCCTCATTACTCTTGTTTGTGTGTAGAAGAATCAGTGCCTACAGCCCATTGAACCGGAGTCCCATGGTTGTTGCACACAGCTCACTGTCTTTGGAATAGCTGCTGCTAGTTTGGGTGTAGAAAGTGGAGTCTCAGACAAGAGTGCCTGGAGTCCTGGACAAGAGTGCTTAGAGTGGGGTATGTGTGTCAGGTATAAGGAATGCAGGTGACTGGTCTCATACAACCAGCCAATCAGACACCCTCCACAGCCTGGGGGGGAACACCCTAAAAGGGGGCAGCTGTCACTCAACTCCCAGCTGCAGGTGGTGTCCATAATGTATGCAGGATGGCTGGGTGTGCTTGACCATCGGCCCCATGGTAACAGGTAGTTGCAGACATTTACAATAAACATATATTAAAAATTACCTTCCCCTCCACTTGCATTCTTTCATTTCACTAATCATTAACCGTGTCTTAAGTATGAACATCACATCACAATCTCGGTTGCTATGTGTTATCACATTTGCACACAGGTGCTTATGTCACAAAGTGAGTGGGGCACCCATTGCTTCTGTTGCATAATCCTCGTCCCCATTCCGTCGCCCGAGCATAATAATGTTCTTTCCCAATATATAAATCTGAACTGAACATCCGTATATTTTGACACAGTTAACAAACATTTTGCATCGACGCTGCCTGCAATGTTTCTTATGTAACAACATGTGACAGTAAGATCAACACTACAAGATGCAAGCAATATATATTTTCCAACCCAGACATAGGGCAATATTAGAATACATATAAACGCATGACATGAATCACCTTCTATTGAGGTTATATGTACACAAGTAGTAATACCCAGGTCACACTACTGCTTGCGACCACTTGGCGACCACAAATCAGGGGTGGTTGAAAGAGGTTGCAAGTGGGTGCAAAATGGTCGTGAGTTGACCTCATTGGTCGCCGACCACCTTGTGACCATCTTGGTCGCAAGGAGGTTGCAGCTACTGCACAAAATACCTCCTTGCGACCAAAATGGATGCCCAGAGGTAGGTAACCATTATTTTGGTCGCAAGGCGGATGCAAGGAGGTGGATTCCTTGGACCAAAATTGTGGTCGCAAAGTGGTTGCAAGCCATAGTGTGACCGGGGCTTAGCGAGTATTTATGTGAAGTGAGGTGCAATAACGTGTTTTACAAAACATGATGAATCAAGTTGCACTTACCCAGACAATCACCAGTGGTTGGATCGCACCTATAATCACAGTCACAGTTCAATTGGCAGTCATGACCCCACTTTCCGGTAAGACAATCTGTAACAATACATTCATATTTTATTCAGGTGAAGAGTTCTGGCGCAAAACCCAGTAAGCACTGATCGAAAAATTGAGATAAACATTTTTGTTTGTTTGTTGTAAATATAGTTTATTCATTGAATAAAGTCTTTTGTCAGAGCCATGGCACTGGTCTTCCAGCCATGTGACATTACAGTTATTTACAATATATGTATATGTAGTCTGATATTGTTTGTCATCAGCAGCTATCTCAAGTCAGCTGAAATAACAATATTAATCATTCCAAGACTTACATATGGTATAGTTTGACAATTCACATATAAGATGGTAGTTTTATTGTAAAATATTCTGATTTACAGCATTTGGGGGAATGCAAATGTTCTATTACTAAAAAGGTATACATGACCAAAGCGCATGTATGTATATATATGTAAGTGCTGGTGGTGCCTGAGTGGAATGTAAATAGTGGTGATGGCAGGGTTTGATGTAAGGGGCACTCAGGTCCTACCCCCTCCCTCTCTGTTGGGTAGGATCACCACACTCAGCATCAAGGTGCAAGGGTGGTGGTGGCCAAAGGGGCCACACAGCTTGGTGGTGGTGGGCAGACCACTGGTAGCCATGGGGACCAGGAATCCTGGATCCATATTGGTAGGGCCATTTCTTGTTTCCCATTGGAGGAAAAGGGTGGGGTGATACTCTACCATGAACCCATGTACTATATATAATAAACCAGAGAGGCTTGGACTCCTCTCTTCTCAGACTTGAACACACGACCCTACAAAACTGGTGACCACAACAATTGTCAATACATGGTGTTGACTTGAATTAGAGCAGCTGGTAGGGGTGTGCGGGTCGTGTGTTGTGTAAGTAGTGCTATTTCTTGTTTCTTTGACTCCATGAGGGTTCAAATTAATTATTTTAAATTGAATTGTCTATGACTTTTCCCGGCAGTTTCGATATTTTGCAAGGTATGCTAGGCTTTCTCTGACAGTATTTCTGTAATTTGCCATTATAGAAGCCTTGTATCACTGGCAAAATATATTTGTATTAAGGGGGACTACTTTCGGCTACTTTAACCTTATCACAGAGGGGGGGGGGGGCATAGTAATACACTACAAAACTTGTTCTCCACTCTTTCTCTACTTACAGACAAATCTATACTTGATTTCAATTCTGCGAATCTATTTCTACCACCGCATACAATAGCACATTGAAGATGCAAACTCACATGTTTGATGGAGGATTCCTTACGGGGTGACTTTACCCTCTGCTTTAAAGGTGAGTGTACCTTGGGCAACTTTTCGAGTGAAACACATGAGGGAGAAGCATGGCCAATGTTCATGGCTTTAAAATTAGGTACTCTTAAGGAAGAGCAAGAGGACAGGTTAGAGCAGATTAGGGTCAGGACAGAGGCTAGAGAGCAGAGGGAAGAGCGCAGAGAGGCACAAGAATTATTACAAGTGGAGGAGAGACAGAGGGAGATACGTTGTCGGTCATTGAAAGTGTATGGGACATCTGTGCACTTACTAGACTGGTTGGATAGAGGTGCTGTACGCAACTGGATGGATTTGATCGAGTGAATTGGTACTCTTTCTGGGGTTTCTGACCTTAATATTATTCAGTTTGCTTTATCTAATGTGACAGGTACTTTGCATGAGGTTCTGTTCACTGCATTTCAGCATGAAAATGCAAAGTCCTGGAAGCAAATTAAGGAAGTTATTGATTATACTCTATTAACTGCTGATGAAAGTTCAAATTCGAAGGGGATTGTTCTATCTATGAAACAGGAAGAGGGTGAGACGGTTGCAGCATATTGTCAGCATACTGTCAGCGCTTTAAAGCAGCGGCAGCTAAGGGCTGGGATTTGACGAATGCAGTGTTGGGCACTGATACATTCGAGATCCTACTGTCGAGATTTCTAGATTCATTATTAGATGACAATACTATGTGGTACGTCAAGACTAACTTACCAAAAACTCTAGAAGATGCTTTTGCTATGGCAATACTAAGTGATAGGTCTGTAAGTAGACAGCATAGGCGTGGTAGAGCATTTAATGGAAGATTAACAATTTGTGAAGAGATTGATAGTTTGGGGAGTACAGCAGTAGATTTTTCTGGTTCATCTTCTGCTTCAAAAGGTTCTAAAACGTCTAACACAGATATTCAGATAATGAAATCGCTACAGGGTGAGATGAAATCTCTGAGTAAATAACGGATTTGTCACTGGGCAATGGAATTTCTGAAAATTCTGCATTAAATAGTGTGAACGCTGCAGCGCAGAGTATTGTCCATTCTTACAACCGCAGCACACATGTTGGATTTCCACGCATCCGGGTAGAGCAGCCGGTGGGGGTAGAGAATGCGGATTTGATTGGTCTCGCTTCAGTGGCACACTGCGACGCATGCACTGTCAACGCAAGAGCAGGGGGGGGTCAATAACAATTATCCACCTGTTGCGGGAACGCAGGCCCTACCAATTAGCATGCCTCACGCATATCGGCAGATTCAGAAATATTTGCCTGTATTCCAATATTTCCATAATTCCAGAATTAGACTGTTGGAAGATACAGTTTCCTTCATTGTTTCCTGAGTCTGATGAAAAACTAGGAGCTACAGCGGTTGTAGAAATGCATATTGATACGGGAAATGCAGAAAAGTAGAAAAAGAAATTAAGAGAATGCTTGCAGATGACATTATAGAGTCTAGTTGTAGTCCTTGGGCTTCACCAGTCACTTTAGTTCCAAAAAAGGATGGTACTATTCATTTTTGTGGAGACTATCATAAGCTTAATGCAGTAACAACTAAAGATGCTTATCCTCTGCCCAGGATACAGGATATTTTTTATCAACTTCATGGAGCTAAATTCTTTACCACAATAGACCTAAAGTCAGGTTATTGGCAGGTAATAGTAGATGAAGAGAGTGTAATGAACGTCTTAACACCTTGAGTTCTTGTAACGTAACTGACTTTATTGGTTCTCCTTCGTAGTGACGTCATACGTCGTAGCGACGTCATACAATATTATGGCAAGGCGTTTGTACAATACATATATTACATCTTCCCCTTTCAATGATATATATATATATATATCTCTGCCCGACTCTTAAGATTTATTACATGTTATTTGATGGGCATATTGGTGTGATATGCGTAACCTTTATATGTGAGCAATACAACAAATCGTTCACAGAAGGTACTTATGTGGACTGCTGGAAACTAGCGAAAGTAACACCGCTCCATAAAGGAGGGGATAAACAGGTACTGGGAAACAATAGACCGATCTCCATACTCCCACTGCCTGGTAAACTAATGGAAAAAATAATGCATAGACATATTATGGACCATCTAAACGAACAGAAAATACTAAACAGTAAACAGGGCGGTTTCAGAAAATACCACTCGACAATAAAAACAATTGCTAACTTAATAGCTGATATTGCAAACAGTATCAATAAAAAGAACCTAGTGGGTGCAGCATTCATAGACTTCAGCAAAGCGTTTGACACGGTGGACCACCCTATCCTAAGGAGCAAACTAACCCAAATGGGAATAACGGGAGTAACAGGAAAATGGCTAGCAAGCTATCTAGAAAACAGAAAGCAATGCACCACAGTAAATGGATCCATATCCAATGAGGAAAAGATAACTTGCGGAGTACCCCAAGGGTCAGTCCTGGGGCCACTTCTCTTCCTCATATATATTAACGATCTAAACAACTGGCTAGAAATTGAAAACATCCAACTATATGCAGATGACACTGTGGTATATGCTGCAGGCAAAACAACCAAAGAAATAGAAACGAAACTGAATCTAACACTAACAAAACTAATCGAGTGGTGCCAACTAAATAGGATAACCATAAACAACAGCAAGTCAAAAACAGTACTATTTGGTACCAGGCTAACAAGTAACGAGAAAATAAAGTGTCTTCTGGGAAACACCAAACTAGAACAAGTAGACAACTACCGATATCTGGGAGTGGATCTAGACAGACACCTAAATTATGACCTCTGCATAACAAATACTATCAAAAAAGTAAACCATAAAATATGGCTACTGGCTAAACTGAGATACTACATGACTGAAAGCATGGCAATTAAAATATATAAAGGCATGATCCTTCCCTACTTTGACTATGGTGATGTAGTATACATGGGAGGAAATACAAAACTATTAAACAAACTACAGGTGCTACAAAATAGAGCCCTCAAAGTATGCCTTCAGGTGAACAAAAGATATCCCACAATCGAATTACATAAAAAATGCAATGCAACACTACTAACGAGTAGAAGGGAAATGCACCTCAAAATACTGGCACACCATTACACCACAAAACCAGGCTACACAGCAACCCCCCGTAGGGACACCAGGCAAATGGCAGCCCCAGTGCTACTGACAGCAATAAGTAACACCAAAATTTATGAGAGAAGTGTACTGGCCATGGCGGCACATGCCTGGAATAATCAACCCACACAACAACGGGCAATCAAAAGCATGGACCACTATAAAAGGTCCTTAAAGAAAACATAATACACAACCACCGACTGAAGAAACAATATCTCACCTGATCGTGGGCGCAGTCACTGCTTGCTGTGTTCTGGCACAAAAAGCAAAAGTCTGGCTAGAAAGATGGTAGATATTACAAATACGGAAACTAGCCCTACTAAGTACTAAGGAATTCAAAATGACTCAAGTATAGTATTGAAAGTCCGTCTGGGTATGTATACTGGGACAAACCAAAGCAGAACCAGGCGGGCCATGGTCATGCATCCGAATCACCCTGAAATACAAAATGGCTAACCATACAACACAGCCATCCCACCTCGTTGCAGTCCTGAAGGGTCCAGGGGTGTTCTGGCACACTGGTGTACTATCTAAGGACAGGGCATGGGTGAAAGGATGCTGTAACAAACCACAATTGGATGGGATCCTCTCCCGTAGGCCTGTATGTCATCTGCATAGATGTACATAGTAGGTTAAGTTATCATATACAGGTTAGGAAAAAACTTGAAAAAAATAAAACTAATATAGAAACTACTAACACCCAAAACCGCAAAGGTTGGCCCGAGAAAGATCAGGTAAAGACTCCTGAATGCGGGACCAGACCAATCCAGTATCACAGCTGTCCAGCGTTGAAAACAAGCACCCTCACGGGAGCTTATACGTTATGGGCAGAATAAAAAAACTTGTCACAAAAAAACAAAACAAAAAAAAACCTACTTAATACTTACCTTTTATTTACTTAAGACTTATTTTCTTGACAGACG